>JANRMT010062802.1:574075-627156 GCA_026402145.1 Polypterus bichir lapradei | reverse complement strand
TGTCTCTCTGTCTGTGTGTCTCTGTGTGCGTGTGTGTGTGTGTATCTCACTATCTATCTATATGTGTGTGTGTGTGTATATCTCACTATCTATGTGTGTGTGTGTGTCTGTCTGTCTCTCTCTGTCTGTGTGTGTGTGTGTATCTCCCTATCTATCTATATGTGTGTGTGTGTGTGCCTTTGAGAGTGTGTGTGTGTGTGTATCTCACTTTCTATGTGTGTGTGTGTGTGTCAACACGATGACTTGAGTTCACCTTCACTCAGGTCCACCAAATTCTGCACACAAGTGTCTCGTACCAAACGTCCAATTCTTTCTTTCCGCTCCTCTTCCTCTTGCTCTTCCTCTTCTAATAATTGTTCCAATATTTCATTCATTTGATTCGATTTGACTCGTTGTTGATGGCTCTTTATATCTTTATATTACGTACATTAATCGTCGTCTGGTGGTTTGCTCCTCCCTCCCCATATCCGAGTACACGAGGTGGTCACGGGGAGACCACCCTGATTTGTTTTAACCCTTAAAGACTCCGTGTGGTTTGTAGTGATGGCATCGCCTGCGTTGAAGATGAGCATTACAAACACGTCAGTCCACCCTGCCAGCTCGTTCTGTGTCGCACGCCTGTAAGGTTGTCACGGCCTCTGCCTCATCTGCACACTCCCACAATCCTTTGCATGAAGGGGAGCTTCCCGGCGTCAGTCATACGTGAGCTCCACACACGAGTCCCACACGCGCCTCGAGCCGTAGGCCGTAGACGTCACACAGCGCTGGCGCGCTCGCCGATGGTAGACGATGAGCAGGTCAGCGACATCGCCACCTCTTTGTGCCACCCATTCACACAGAGTCAAGGCGTCCGTCAGAACTGTCCGATACGCACATGAAGAGCTGCTTACGCAGAGATTTCTCCTTAAATGCCCGACTTCTCGCAGTCTTGCAGCTCTGTTTTGTCCTGTTCTTCTTGAACGTTCGAGCCCCTGTAAGACCTGGACGTTGATACCAATGATAAAAACTAAAGACGTGGCTGAGAGCGTTAAAGATGAACGGTCCAGTAAGAGCTGCCAAATAGCTGCACACTCCACTCACGGCCACCATGTGACCTCCCACGCTGCCTTGCTGCTGCTGCTGCTGCTCCATTTAGCTTGACGCAGGAGAAGATGGAACTCTTCACATCTCCTCCTCTACAGACCACCTTAAGAGCCTTGAGCCGCAGGCGAGACCCCCCGTCAGGTCCACGGCTTCACGGCCCGCCATGCCCGCCGGTGTCGAGCGTCGCGATGTGCTGCCGTAAGCGTTTTCTACTGAACTGCCTGCCAGTTGCTGGAGCGTCTGAGTCTATCATTGTAAACGACTTTCTAAAACGCAGAAGATGCTGGCACGCTGGCACCACTTCATGAACGGCCGCTGGCTTCGCCTGCTTTGAATATTAAGAAACGGGGTCGCTCAGATCAGCGAATGAGGAGACCTTGAGAGTGCGTGCCTGTGAGCGCTGGCGCCGTGTGTACTGTATGTTATGGTGCGTTTATAAATGACGAGCTTTCAGTGTCAGTCCGCTTCGACGTGCAGACTTAGTCGTCCGAACCTCACCCACCTCAGGAATTAGAAACAAACAATAAAAAGCATTAAACACAATGAAAGTAAAGCAATTCTACAGAGGAGGGCACAAGACCACAGCGAGGGGGAGAACGGGGGGATAGGGGACAGTAAAGACTAAGTATGAGGTAACAAAAGTGACAGCCACATCAGCACCAGCGGGGCACAGCGGACACAATCGTCACCAGATGGAGAGGAGCCCTGCAGACTGTGGCCACTGAGCTGCCCTTCTCATTCGCTGGCTTGGCAGCGTCTCAGAGCAGAGCGTGATTAGCTGGGCTCAGCGAGTGCCACAAGGGCCGCCGGCAACAGCAGCTCTCTGTGCATCGCCTTTCTTATTGAGCCTTCATTAACAACGCTCACCAGACCAGGACGAGAGGACGGGAAATCAGACAGATCCTTGGCGTCCGTTCGTTATGAGAAGATCAGCAAGCACGTGCACAAGGCAGCCCTGGCACAGGATACCCACAAGCCTCGCGCCCAGGAGATGAAGGGGCCACAGCATTCACTCCCTCTGTTACTCATCATTTGGGATGATAGGCGGCAAGTGCCCGTGTCTAGCTGGACACTGGTACCTTCACTCTTCTTGACGTGCTTGCCGCATGGTGTCAGGGCAGGAAGGGTGCCGTACAACCAAGCCAGGTTGCCAGGCTGAGACTGCAAAGTGCATCCTAACAGCAGCGGGTGAGCCTCAAGAACTGTGCCCTCGCCAAGTGCCTACGTCTGGCCTAATGCCAACTGCCACACTCCTGCCTCGGGCACTGGGCACACAAGGCTACCACCTGCGCCATCTTCCAGTTCCTGAGTCAGCTACTTTGAAAACCCAGAAAGTGAATAACCACAAGACATGTGGAGAGAAAGAAAGAAAGAAAGAAAGAAAGAAAGAAAGAAAGAAAGAAAGAAAGAAAGAAAGAAAGAAAGAAAGAAAGAATTTGGTATAGTGGGCAGGATTGGATAGAAAGAAAGAAAGAAAGAATTTGGTGTAGTAGATAGGACTGGATAGAAAGAAAGAAAGAAAGAAAGAAAGAAAGAAAGAAAGAAAGAAAGAAAGAAAAAGAATTTGGTTTAGTAGGCAGGATTGGATAGAAAGCAAGCAAGCAAGCCTGAGTGTGGTGTGCGCTTTTCCTCGTAAGCTGATGTTTAATGTTTTCTGACGCACTCTTCACTCTAAAGGTTTATCTTCAGCACACGCTCACAGACACACAGACACACACACACGCTCACACACAGACGGACGGACTTCTTACTTTCATTTCCATCTATTTTACACTTAATGCCCAGGCGAGTGAAGCGACTTACTCAGGCCAGACTTGTGTTCTTCAGCCCAGGGGTCTCAGCAGTACACCACAGTACCCGTCATAGTGACAGACACAGATGACCAGAGCCCTGCATCGTGACGTGGCACGTCTTTAAGACCCTGAACAAGACCCCTGAATGGGCACATGGTGGCCTGGGTGTGAACGCTGCACCCCGTTAATTGGCCACAGAGCTGACCAGGAGAGCACACTCAAGGTGACCGACCTGAGGACATGTGACCAGGGCTATGAAGAAGTGAACACAGCCAAGTGACAACTGGAGACCTGCAGGTTGTTCAGTTAAAATCAAACCTCCTACTAGTCTTCATCAATTATCGGGGATAGCAAGACATCAGTCACCACGCAGCGGATGTAACAGAGCAGGAAAAGCAGCCAAGCAAAGGGGAAAAGGCAAAGGAAGAGTGGGCAGCAAGTCGGACCACAAGGAGCAAACATCTGAAAGGTCAAACCACCTCAGCCCACAGAAACAACCCGCTAACACACTGAGCTTCTGTACCAATCATGCATCACGACGCTGGCAGTCATGGGGTGCCAACCGACACCGTTGCTACACACAAAAAGGCTAAAGTCAGGAGAAGCACACGTGAATGTGACCCACAATGTCCACCCAATGGTGTCTCTGTCCTAGTGAAAGAACAGACAGACAATAAGAGAAATCAAAGAAGAATCAGAAACAACAGAAAATAAAGTCATGACAATGGGTGATGCCAACGTACAGGAAATGCATGCGGAGAGAGGGGCAGAAGCAGCTCAGGACAGCCTGCTGCTGTCCACTTCAGTGAATTACTGTCTATTTGTTATTGATTATTGATTGATTTATTGATCTATGACAGAGTAGTCCTTTACCGGTCTGCCACTTGTCCTGTGTTTGTGTAAAGTGTCACACCGCTGCCACCGTCTGCTGCTATATGGTGTACAGATGTGACAGCAAAGCCTTCGGACTTCACGGGATTTGAACTCGCTCAATGAGAAGGGCACTGGACATCACTGAACGAGGGCACACAGGACCAGCTCTGGCCTCTAGGACAGGTGCCATTAGGTGGCTTGTCTGATTATTCAGCTCCACGCTGCCCTTCGACCACCGGCCCTTTGCTGCAAGACCAGCGCTGGACGGCCGCCTGAGCGCCAGAGAAGTTGTGACATCACGAACCGCAGGCTCGCCGAGACATTTTGTGTGGAGCGTCTCGCAGTAGCGAGTAGGACATGAACAATAGAAGGTCTCTGGTGACAGCTGCTCAGATGACATCTCATGACATCATCTGTTCCTGTCCTTCCCTCGAGGGTCCCATCTCTACAGCAGTGCATCTTCTGCTCAGCCCTCCCCGTGATTTGTGCTAACAATGACGTGGCCCAAGGGCCTGCTCCACAATAATAGCAGAGACAAGTAGCGGAGGAAACCCCATGTGAATGGTGGCAGTCCACGGATAAAGGGACTGTGTGCCACCCCACCATCCCTGCTCGCTCTCTCAATCCCCCCGCCACCCAGTAGGCGCCAGTCCAGTCGACACACATGTCAGGCTGTGGTCACAATCAGGGCCTGGAGATCCTCTGAGGGTGCCCAGCCCATGCCACGCTTCAGCACTACGATTCACTAACCATTAGTCCTCCTTGATATGTTGGGCCTGTGTTATGTGCCTGCATTGTCCGAGGTACCAGTCCGCCACTGGGGGCACAGCACCCGCGCCCCATGGGAGGTGGTGTGGCATCTGAGCTGCACCAGGCCTGCCTAGACGTGTCACCCAGCTGTTGAGATCTCAGCCCTCCCCTGCCCGTTACAAACGCCAGCGGCTGCCAGGAAGAACTTGCCTGAAATTCCGTGTGCCACCTATTGGAGCGTAGAAGGGACACAGGAAAGTAATTGGATTCTTGGACTGTTTTTTTTTTTTATTTTTTAATTAAACTCACAGAAATGACTGACTAATGGCTTTTATGTGCTGACAAGACGGATTGTTCCAGAATCTCGAGCATTAATGTAAATTAAAGCTGCCATCCACAAGAAGTGGGCAAAAGTACACACTGGGAAAATGGTCACTGGTGTGAGACACAATGGAATGAAGGGAGGAGCCCTTTGGGGGCCCAGGATGACCCCCGTTCAGGACCACTGCACTCTCTGTCTCGGCCGCCTATCAATCAATCGATCAAAGCCTACAGATTATATAGCGCCTTTCATCTTGCATTCAAACGTGTGGCATCCTTTTAACGCAGCTGGATAAGCGAATGGACAGCTGATTCTATGGACTTGTTGTCCTCGGTGGAGACCCCTTCAGTAACTGCACAGTCTTTATGTTGGCCCTGTTTTTATATCGTTGTTCACATCCACAAAGACAAGTCAGCGCTCTTCAATTCACATCTCGCCTCCTTCAGTTCCTCTGCCAGGCCACGTGTCACTTCGAGTCCACACACACACACACACACACACACACTGCCCCCTTAAACTGAGCGACGCCTCTCGATTCTTCATTCAGACTCAGCACGGCTGACATCAGTGAAGTGCCGTCCAGGGTCCAGGATCATCAGCTATAGCGGTTATGCAATGCAGACCCCTGAGGTGGACAAATGAGCTCCTTCCTCGAGTTCCTCGTGTCACATGGAGTGGCAGGTCAGCCTGCTCCTGCTTATGATGACAAACGTCACGCCATGTTGAACGGCTCCACGGTGACTCCATGCTAAATCTGCACCTCTGCCCACGTCTTTAAATACATTGGCCAGCCTTTGTTATATAGTGCCTTTCTCACCCATCCTGTGCCGCACACTGCTGCCCCCAAGAGGCCCAGTTGCAATACTCACGTTGTACAGAATTTCAGTCCAGCCCTCCATGGTGATGCACTGGAACACCGTGAGCACCGCAAAGAGGATGTTGTCAAAGTTGGTGATGCCAAAGTTGGGTCCACTCCAGAACTCCCTGCATTCTGTCCCGTTCGGACAAGTGCGTGCCGGGTACTCGACCCCACACGGATAGTCGACGGCACGCTCCCCTGTAACAGCAACACAACATGTCATCAGCTGCCTTGTGCCACACTGCGCTGCCCATTCACCCCCTGGCATACTCAAGGACAAGGAGTCAGTGCACACAACAGTACTGGCCCTGCCACCCTCCCAGTTTATTCAGCCAATGGACCTCCAGTGGTCTCACGGCTCAGCTTTTCAAGGAAATGGATTGGCGCCCACGCTATGGTGCCAGGGTCTACACCTCCTACTCCTGCATGTTGCCCACTTCTGACTATCCTGTGACGTCTCCAGCAATGAATCAACAGAAAAATGGGGGCAGCCAGCCAAGCCCCTTCTTGCCTCGCATGTTTACCCGCAGGGTCCAGCGGGGCACACAGCCTGCGTTATGAAAGGCCAGCAGAACATGAAACATGCAGGTGCCCCATGGAGCCTCTGAAAGTTCACCCAGTGGGCAGCCTGTCAGGTCGTAGCAGTCGTCTACAAAGTAATGAAAAGCACTTCAAAGGAGAGGGAGAATCCGCTGGGCCAGAAGAAGACGGGCACAGCATGGTACCACCACAGGCATGCAGCAATAAAAGGAAACAAAACGGCAGCATAGGGAGACAGAAGCCATCGGATCAGACCGATTGTCATGTTATACAGCGCCTTTCACAGAGAGCGTCGCCACAAGACAAAGCGCCAAAGGAGGAGACGGCTGTGGGGTGGCTGGCAGAGGCCACTGGCAGAATGACCTGGTGGCTGGCACAGTGGCCAGGGTGTGGGAGGTCCTCACAAGTACAGCGCCGCACGCAGACTCTCACCTGTTTCGATTCTGAAGCAGGTCTTGTGGAACTTCCCCATGTAGAATTCGAGGCCAATGATGGCAAACATGACGATGGCAAAGAACAGCAGAAGGCCAATCTGCAGCAGGGGCACCATGGCTTTCATGATGGATTTGAGGACAACCTGCAGACCTGTGAGGGAGACAAATGACAGGCGGACGTTCATCACGCAGCACGCATGTGCGCACACACAAACATGGGGCATCAGGGTCACACGTACTTGGAATTCCAGACACCAACTTCAGGGGCCGCAGCACTCTCACGGCTCTCAGGGTTCGAAGGTCAAAGTCTGCCCCAACTGTGGCCAGAATCCTGAAAAGAGGAAACAAAAAAAGAAATGAAGGCAGCCAGTACAGGACGGTCTCACCAACGTGTCCTTCTAACAGTGGCGCCCCTCACCTCTTCAGCTCGAGACCTTCCTTCCCATCACTTCTTGGCACTGCTGGGACCCCCTGTGTGCTGACTGGCGACTACACAGCAAGTCCACACGGGCCAAGGGGACAAACAAAGGGCTGATGAACGGCCATAAGGAAATGACACGGCGGTGCCAAACAATAGGGGGCGCTCTCACTGGGCAAGGAGCATCATGGGAAGCATGTGTTTGTATTGGTTATGATGGTCACGTCTGCCAGTCAGCCAGGCCAGACTCAGGTGCACACAGCGTCATGACAGACGAGGGCGGCCTTCTCTTCAGGGGTTGGCATGGGAGGTGGTCTGCCCACTCGGGATCCACTGGCGCGTCAGACAGTGAAGGCCCACAATTGGCTCAGTTCACATCAGGCGCAGAGGGGGCGCCGAATGTCACGTTCTCTTTGTAAGCGGCCCTGGGCGTGTGCAGCTTCTAGAGCCCGTTGGCCTTGTGGTTGGTTGCGATCCCAGACTCGTTGACGACACACGTGTGCCACGCACTTGGCTTTTGGGTAAACGCACAGCGATTGCCAGCGCAGCATGGGTCAGGCGACAGCACTTATTCACCCATGTGCTGAGCAACAAGAGCGCCGACCATTTCACCATTTGGGTGTCGAGCTGTCCGTGTGGCTCCTCTGGCATTGCTGAGGCTGACGTTTGCTCGTATTTTCTTTTCTTTTATTTATCTATCGAGTTTGTTTCAAGCTCACTAGACTCTTTAGGTGTTCCCTGTCTGACACAATGGCTGCCTTTCTTAAGATTGTGTCCCATTATTTGGCTTCCTGACTCCCTTCCCAGCACTGACTGCTCTTGGTTGGCATATGAGATGAGCATGCAGTGCCCTGACTAAGGGCGCCCTTACAAATGAAACACTCCTGCTGCCCACCAAGTCCTTAACGCACTCCGGGCTCTGGACGGCCATTTTGACATTGGTGCCACCGTAACGGATAACAGAGGCACATTCAATTAACTGAAAACTGCAATTAATATTCATCTGTGTGACATCAGTAATGTGGAGAAGCCATGCGTCGGAATAGTAAATGCGCTGTAAACCAGTCGAGCCTTATGGGGTATCCAAATGGACATGGCCCAGGGGTCCTCTGGCCCATAAACTGGTGCCGGACTAAGGTAAAGTCAGATCATTATAATAACTTTATTTAAGGAAGCCAGTATGCCCCCCATGCCCAGGAGAAAGACTGCTTGTCCGTTTGTGGGCAGATATGCCAGTCACAGCAAAGAAGCTTTCAGAGGGCAGTGCTTGAGGCCCCACCTAGAAAATGCCGCACCGTGTCACTTTATCTACTCCACAAAAGTCGATTTTGATCGGACAACTCCGCTATGAAGCGCTTCAGACTCATGGGGACCTTGTGACACCTTTGTCTTTAGCACGAGGGCAGCGATTGTGTCTTCAGCCATCATCTTTCTTCTCGCTGACTTTGGGTCGTTTATCAGTGCCATGCTGTGCACTTTATGTTTTCCTGTCCACCTAATTTCTCCCTGGCTTTTCACGCTGCCCATATGGCCTTCACTGTCTACAACCAGTAAAGAAGAACAAATGACAAACATCTGCCACTGACACCCCCTGGGCAGCATCCTTCTTCACTTTGCCTCCATGGCCACTTCTGAAACTGGGCCTGGACGGGAGCACTGCGAGAACACACAGATTCTTCATAGAAGGTATCCCAGTCTAGGGTCCAGGGGCTTTTAGGTAGCCAAGTGTCCACCTAGAACATTTATACGCCCTGGCGAGGCTTCATCTGGAGTCCTGGGTGCAGGTTTGGTGTCCATAAAGACACAGCAGCACTAGAGAAGGTCCAGAGAAGAACGACTAGGCTGATTCAGGGCTACAGGGGAGGAGTGATGAGGGGAGATTCAAAGAGAGCGAGGAAGAGGAGACCTGACTGAAGCGTTTAAGATGATGAAGGGAATTAGTCCAGTGGATTGAGACGGTGACTTTAAAACGAGTTCATCAAGAACATGCGGGGGGCACAGCTGGAAACCTAGGGGTCAATTTCACACAAACATTAGGAAGGTTTCTTCACACTGAGAACCACAGACACGTGGAATGTGGTAGACAGGAGGACTTTATGGACCTTCACAAATCGTCTTGGGGTCGTTTTAGAAGAACTACTGTAAGTGGGTAGGATTGGCGAGTTTTATTGGATTTGGATCCTTCCGATGTCCTAAATGTCTCCTGCCCGATTCATGCAGCAGGCCTGGCGTCTGAACGGGCCGATACGTCTGTGCTCACGTTAGCCCTGAGCTCAGTCCATGGAGGGGTCACAATGACGCCACACCTGCACCGTAAGCGGACTCCATTGTTAGTCTGCACACGGTCTGAACATTTAGGTTTAGCCTCACAGATGCGTTGCTAAATTTACAGCACGCTGCTCCAACAGGTACCTTCACTCGCGCGCGCGCCGCTCTTCTAAATGCCTGCAGATTTGCTATCAAACAGCCGCTGGTGTGACCGACAATGAACATGCGTCTCCTCTGCGGGGCCCTTGACACGCCGGCAGATGGTATCCAGGAACAGAAGCCCCTCTGCTTTAAATTAGTCTTCGACAAAGAGCCAAGCAGACACGTCAAAGCAGCAGATCTAAAACCGAAACTGCAAATCGTTCAGAAAGCAGAAGACATTCCGTCCAACTAAAGGACACGCTCAATAAAACACACTGCTGTCTGTCTGTCCTCAGGCCCCGGACCCAAAGCTTCAGTCGCTGGTTACTCTCCTCCTTCTCCATTCAACACCATTCCTCAGTCCCCCATCATCTGCTGCCACCTCCCAGACTCCCGATGGCAGACTTTGGAGGTGCCAGGACCCCGAGGACCATTTAGGGCCGTCTTACCACGTGGGCACAGCTGCCCCCTGCAAATTGCTAATCTCTGTATGTTGTGACTTGCTGAGTGGTTGTGTAGGTAGGGGGTCCCAGTGCACAGCTTTGCCCCCCATTGTCAAAAGGCTGTTAAGATGGCCCTGGGACCACTCAAGCCTGCCCTCGGGCTGTTTCTGGATTCTTGCTCTTTTTGGTCTTTCCTTGTTCTTGTAAAACGGAGTACAAAGTGTACGGGGTCACAGAAAGATCACAAGCAATGGGGGTCTGGAAACTGAAAGGCTCAAAATGGCACAGAGCTGAGAAAAGTGGAAGTCAAACAAGAACCTGAACATGAAAGAAGCCGCAACATGAACACGGAGCCCAGTGGCCATGCTGTATCCTCCTTACCTATGACAGAGCAAACACGCAAATCAAAGTCTGTTTGGTTTAATAAACCGTGTGTACAAACGGCACTTCCTTTACGGTTTCTGTTTGACTTTCCGAGGCTGGCATCAGAGCCGACCGACGGCAGCCCCTCCACATCGGATCACCGCAATCGCCTCGCTTCGCACGCTGCACGTTCTTTACCAACATTATTCTATACCTACGCGTGCGACTCAGTATTTCATCGACTTCGAACACAACTAAATAAAACTGTACACGATAAACAATCACGTTACTTGAGAGGCGCCTTCCTGTCGCGTCCTCCGCTGTCTGCCTCATTGCTGCAGGTTGCCGCGCGCGGGCTGGAAGTCGGAAGTGTCTCCTCTCACGTCCGCTCCATGAAAAACGCGCGCGCGGGCGGCGCCCAGAAGCTTCTTTACCCTGAAATTCGGAGGTGCTGTTCGTTAAATTCAGCTTCTCATTTTCGTTGTTTTTGTGTTTACTCTTTGTAATCTTTAGCCAATCTTCACATGTGCCAAAGAACCCGACGCATTAACTTTGTTAAAAAAGCGACCTGCAGTTCCTTTTAACATGTAGTGATGGACGAGTCACCAGCAGACCGTTGTTTTTGAACGACTCTGTTGGCGGGCGATTCGCGAACGATTTGTTCTTTTTAGGAAATCATACGAACTGATTCAATAGCGCTCAGCAGGAGTGCTAAAGCGCATGCGTGAAGTCTTTAGGCCATCGTCGGCCTCTTTCGTAGCATGTTTACAACGCATGCGCAAGAGCTACCCGACTCTTGAGCCGGACTCACTTGATTTCGTGAGTCGTGACTAGCTGCACGGATCGGCGTGCACACGTGATGCTCTGACGTCACGTCTAATTTTAATTATCCATTTTCGATGCGTTATCGTGCTTTGTTTATGTTAAAATATATATTCATTATGTATACAGAGCCTTCGTATATATCCAGTATAGGTCAGGTGAGTGCGAGGAGCATTCACTGGTAAAGCGCATTGCCACACCCGCCTCACGACGAGACAGCTTGGGATCCTGGTTGGCACCCAGGCAGACACGCGGTCCAGTGCCACCCCTCTGTGACTCCCCTTGGCCTGGTCCAGAACCTTGGGAGACCGAAGCCTGCCGGTTGGACCCTCCGTCTCCTGGCGCTTCCAAACTACCACAGCCAACTCTGCACCACCAAGCTGACCTTAAACAGAAGCGATGGCTGAAAACGCCGCAGTGCCCTCAGTGAAGCTGGCCTGCCTGTGCCAAGTGCGATTCTGTTTATTCCCATCAAGTGCGCCATGTAATAATAACGGCGGAGCGGAACGTCCGGCGATGTGCACGGCTCAACGTGCGAACTCTCAACTGTCCCGAGAAGGAGCTTTCTGTAGGCCAGTGCTGAAATTAAGCCGACGCCGAGTGCCAACGCCACATTCCCTGAACAGGTGCATTCCAGGGGGCACTGTCACTTGGCCGCTCAAACACAAGCTGCTGAGTGAAATGGGAGCACAGCAAGAGGGCTGCGTTTCTCTCCGTATAGCGCCTTTCAGCGAGTGCGGCTCTGCGGTCACCCACAGCCGTCACAACAGAACTCATTTCTGGGTCACAACCACACAAAGCGCAGCATTGAACTTTGAGGAGAGGAAAAGGAAAACTCAGTCAGCAGCACCCCTGGGGGTCCGCGGTCAGCCGTGACAGACAAAGTCAGACCCGGTCACAGGCCTGGCGATTTCCACCCCTCCTGGCCGTGCTGGACGACTGATGCTGCCCACCCTTTGAATGCCAGGTGGCTTTCCGGTGGGAAATCTTCACAGACCCTGAGAGAAGACGCAGCGCGCCCACAGGCTTTAAACGGCCACGCCGTCCTTCTCAGTGTCATTACTGTCACGGTGTGGGTGGAGCGAGAAGTGATCAGGAGTCAACAGTGGGCTCCATGGTGGTCGCCTGTGTGGAGTTTACGTGTTCTCTCCAGTTTGTTGGCCCCAATCCAGGGACACTGCCAGCCAACTGGGACCCTCAGCTGGACTATCATGGTCGGGTGGTCTCAGCACTGTTTATTGATTTCGCTGTAGTCTGCACACGGAACAACAAGTATGCTATAGAGCTATTATATAGCGCCTTTCACACCTCATCTCTTCTACGTGTCACAAGGGGGGTGACGTTTTGTGTTGATTAGCATGTGCATCTAAGAAGTTTCGCTGTCATCTGCACACGGGACAACAAGGACCCTACAAGTGGGATGTCATTTTACGTCATTTAAGCACAGAAGGACTGTAATAATGCAGGAGGACGCGCCCCCTGCTGGCCGTCTGAGTCTCGTCAGGCACGCAGGGTGTTCTTGAACCAGCAGCCACTAACTGTGCGTCTCGGTAGGCCCCCCGTCCCCGTTTTGGTGTCACTAAGTGATGCTGATGCCTACTTTCACCCAGGACGCCCTCCGACGCCAAGGCCCTTTGTGTGTCGGGTGACACGGTGACGCTTATCTCCTTAAGGAGTTCCCACCTGCTGTGCCCAGTAAAGTGAGTCATCCCAAATGTGACGCTGCCCTCCCACAGGACCACGCCCAGCGGGCAGTGGAGGGCACAAGTGGCGGAGCAGCAGACTCACAAAGAGAGTTTCAGGCGTCATTTCAACGGTGGACTGCCGCCAGGTGACTCTCCTCGTAAGGCCGTGGACAGACCCCATTAAAGAGCTGCATGCGAGGGGCTGAATCCCATCAGCAGACTCAAAAAGGGACAAATGTGACGACCTAAGAAAGCTGTCACGTCAGGACAGAACTTTAGGTTATCTAGCGCCTTTTCACATTATGCTGCACTGGCCCACAATATAATCGTTAACAGCTCAACGAGTGGCACGACAAGCCGGGGCTCACAGCTGAACCCAGGCCATTCACTCAGCTAAAAGCGATAAGGAGACCCCACAAGACCAGACAACAGCAGGCAGATGTGCAGACCCCCCCCCCCCCGAAATCCAGAAGCAGAGATGTTAGGAGGTGCGACACAGAGGAGTGAGCAGGTCAGGGGTCTGATGGCGCTGGGCGGCGGGGTGTGTGGTAAGGCCCGGGTCAGCGGCTCGCATCCCACCTCAACCCATAGGTCAGTGAGCGGCCATCGGTGCCATCCCAGCGCTGCACGAAGCATTCTAGCTGAGGACCTCCAAAACAGGCTGCTCTGTGAGACCCGTCCACACCTGACTGCCCATCGCTGCACCCACAAATGGGCGTGGGGTCTCTGGCCACTGCACCAGTGGGGCTGTGAGCGAGATGAGCAAATGACAGCTAATAGAGACTCACTGGCAAAGCCATGCCAGTGCAGACTGGCACCATGCTGCCTCATGACACTACTGGACTGCAGCCATGCAGTATAGCGCCATGCAAATGTGCACCACATGTCTACATTGCAGCCTGGCATGAATCCCAATTACATGTTACACTGGCACTGGGCACACAAGGCATCCACAGCAGGCTGCAGTGAGGGCATCACACCTTGAGTGCCAAGCAGCAAGTCCTGGAAATAATGAGAGAGAGTAGGGCCGGGCACCAGGGCACTATGTCACATGTCTACACGGCAGCCCTCCACAATCCACACCAGTGTGACGTGAATTTCAGGGTGGCACTGGTATGCAGGTGCCACACTTATTACAATCAAGCCATAGCTGGCACCCATGTGTTACTTACCAGTGCCAAGTCACATGATGGCATTATTAGAGCGGCCTGTGCCCACTAATGTGCCATGCCATAGGAATGCCAGCCAGAGGTTCTTTATTCTTTGGCACCTCTGGGATTGACTTGCTGGCACAGGCTGAGTCATAACAGGGTGGCGGACCGTCACTGGGGCCCCAGCATGGCCAGGGGTGGTGCTGCATGTTCGCTCTAATTTGTTTGGCACAATCTCTGTTAGCGAGGCCATTAAATGTGTGCCACACACTCATTAAGATGCCACATGGCTGCCTCCTTCCGCTCCTCCTCTGTGTTTAAAGTGTCCGACTGCGGCAGAAAACAGCATTTAGGGGGCGGTGGGCATGGGCATGCGCACAATAGGCGGCAGCTCCCAAAGAGGCACATCAGCTGATATGGGTGCACTGGCACCACAGGCGGCACAGAGTCGTGCACACACACAGCTTTTTGTTTTGTTTGGGTTCAAAACATGGGTGGCTGGATTCTGCAATGCGGCGGCACAGGTGTGCAGTGGGCAGCGGCACCCATGGACCATTCTCATGTTCTCTCTGAGCTGTAAAGTCTGTGGACTTCCCTCGGCCCACTCCGCTGTCCCACCCACATCCCCAAAGATGTACTGTGTGGGTTGATTGGCACCCTGCAATGGCCAAGTGCCACCAGGATAGGCTGTGGCCCTCTGGCAACATCAATTTCAATAGGCGAGGTGGAACAGGATGGAAGTTTTTGATAAAAGTGGGAGAAAGCCCACCACAAGGACGGCAGGGACCACGCGACCCACCCTTAAGCCCTCAGCTATATTTGGCCAGTCTGGTTGGAGTTGGCGAGTGGCACCGTTCTCACCGAGTCCTGTCCTCCCATTGAGTCTGCACGGTGTGAGCTCCTCGTTCAAGTGGCTCCATGTCACACGGCTGCTTTACGCTCGAGTGGTCCTCCATGGTGGGCTGCAAATCCTTAAAAGCGGCCACAGTGAGGCCTGAGGCGGCAGAAGCCATTAAGTGACCCATGCAGAACTCGAAGCCCAGCTAACCATGTCGCAGCTGTCACTGCCTCGGGTCACCTCGATAGAATGTCATTAAAGCAAATCTGAGGACCCTGCAGAGAAGTGCTAAGAAGCACGGCTCACTAGTCGGATGCCACCACCAGGTGTCACCCGGCTGGCTTTTGTGCTTTAAATGTCACCAGTGAAACGAGACGAGTGGCATGTGTCTGTCTCCTGTGTGTGGGCATATGGCTGTCACCCTCAGCCTCTGAAGGCTACTAAGAGCCCGCATCCTCACAAACCCACACATGATGACAAACAGCTCAGGAGACCAAGCCCAGGACACTGCTGTGAGAGGAGGGCAGCTTGGGTGGGCCGGTGTGACATGGTGGGCAACTCGGCATGATAAATTAACAGAAAGGCCACAATATCCTTTAGTGTCTTGACGATGAACTGGGACAAGTGACCAAATGTGACCTGGTGAAGTGTATCCCACCTTTCAGCGCCTGACCACATGTGACTCCGCAGCTACCAGGGTGGTGCCATGATGTGGAGTCAGGTGGCAGGGACTCTGCCCCTTTCGTCACCCCTCGCCCTGACCAGATGCCAATCCTGCCACTTCATCACAGCTTTCAGACTCTCACCTGAGGTGACCTCCCCCCCCTTGTCACCCTGTGTTCCAGACACTCGCCTCTTGTGACGTCACCATTCCTGCCCACTGGACCCCGCGGTTGATGTGGTGGCCCACTGCTCAGAGACGCCTTCTGATGGACAGAGTGACCCCCACTGACTGCTCCGCCTGACCCCCAGGCTTCTCAGATCTCCAAGACTGGCACCTGGGCAGACACCTTTGAGGACAGCAGACTGCATGAGCTACAAGGGACTGGGTGCCTGCAGGGGCAGACTTGGGATGAGCATCTTGAGGTGGTGAACAAAATGCCCACATCGGGCACAGATTTGGCCCCACCAGGACACCTGCTCTAAATCAGAAGCTATGATGCCCACGTTGGCTCTGGCCACCATCAGCAAGTCGAGTCATCTCGAAGCTCCAGAAGTCTTTCAACACTCTGACTCAGGCTGGCCACCTTCGCCCTGCCTGGTGGGTCATTTGGTGGCCACATGATGCCAACTGTCCATCTGTCATATGAAGGGCAGGCTTGAGTGCAGACCTCCTGTGCCCATTCCAGCTGCCCTCTTTCACCTGAACCCTGTCAGGTGCCCCAGAGATGGAGGGGCATAGTGGGCAAAACACCAACGGGGAGCTGCCATAGGAAATCCCCAAGTCTGAAGTGTGGCAGATGCCAGGGTGGCACGGTGGTCACCGTAAGAAAGTCGCTGTGGAGTCACGTGGCACTGGGCTAAGCTGGCCACTGAACTCGATTCTGTCAGACCCTGCAATACCTGCTGCTGTGCCCTACTGCCAGTCTCCCCACCCTGCCTGTGTGCCACCACAACAGATCTGCTGGCTGTCACTGGCCAGGACCCTGTTAGACTTCCGTATCAAGAGGACCCTCTGATGCCCACCAGTGTCTGACCCTGGCAGAGCCCCTGACGCCCATCTGCACCACATCTTTGTATACTTTGAATGTGCCAGTCTGCACCACTGGCGCCTGACATTCCGACTTCATTTCCTGGACTTTGACCCCATTCAGCCTCCTGGTGGCTGATCCCATCACACCATGCCACCCTGTCCACCCTACCCGTCAAGTCACTCTATGATTACGAGGTCCTGTTACATTTCTGGACACCTGATCAGTGACCACTGCATCACCCAGCTTTACCCAGCGGCCCTCTGACCCTGTCACATGCTGCAATCCTGCCACTCTGCCCGCTGACGCCAGACCCTGGTAGGTTTTTGTCTGCTGCCTGATCTTGTTACCCTGGCAGAGCTCCCAGTCATCTCGTTGCATCCTCTGCTCTCTGTGTGCTGCACCCTGTACCCGCTCAATCTGCCCATCCTGCTGCAGAGGTCTGGGAAGTTGGCGCTGCTGCAGTGAATAAGTGCCCCGGAGCGAGGGCAGCACTTCTCTGCTCTTGACTGGCGCCATTGTGCTGGTGAAGTGGAGCTGAAGGCTCCTTAATGTGGCTGGCGGCCGAGAGGTTCGTGACAGGGACATGCAAGGGGGGCGGCCGCCTGACCCACTTTTGGTGACGTCTAAGGGGAGGGGGCACAGAGTGGAGGGCCAGGCTGTGCCCAGCAGACGGGACTGGCGCAGGCAAGGCAGCAGACGCTGGTGTTGAGCTCGACACTGCAGCTCCACCGCGGGCCTCTGCTGGGAGACAAACAGAAATCGATGGCGACAGCTCCACGGAACATCACCATGGCAACGCAGCCAGGCCGAGCCGCGGCGCCTCTCGCAGCTCATTAAGACGGGCAGCGAGCTCTGTGCTGCCAGCCGCTCCCACTGGCTGAGGAATGTGGGCCACTATAGGCGAGACCAGAAGAAGGGTGAGGGCACCCAAGGCAAACCACAGACAGTTGTGCCAGGCGGGCAGCAGAAAGGGCACAGATTCAAGAAAATGAGAAGCCGCACACTACCACCACTCAGGCACAGGCATGGCATCCACCTCACGCAAGAAGAGCCGCAAACACTCGAAAGGCAAGACGAGCGCGGGCGTCCCAGGGGCAGCAGCAGGCAAGATGCCATTTCCAACAAGCTGCTCTAATTCGGATCTTCACTCGTGAGGACAGGTGGGCTGGCATGCACAATGGCATAAAAAGAAAGTGGCAGAGCAGCAATGAAGGCATTCTGCACTGGAACCCGTGGCAACCACTGGACCACACAAAGGCACATCTGTTGATGCCAGTTATCATGGCATCACCTCAGGGTAGCACACATAACAACTGTGCTGGGCACGGGCATGACTAGGCATCTACAGCCTGCAGGTAGCAAACAAACACAACAGAACCATGTACAACCAGTCAAGTGGCATGGCGGACACAATCAAGCCACAAACTGGCACACGTCTGAGGGTTCAAACTGGACAAGCAGTTGTAAAAGATCTGGTGGTGGGCACCTCAAGCAAACAAAATGAACTGTCAACCATCGGGCACACTCATGCTGCCCTCAAGCCATGGCACTGCATGCGAAGACCAATGGGCACCTCATCTTAAAAAGACAGCACACTAGCAGGACTCATAGTAAATATGCCATCTAACAAGATGGCAGAAAGGCACAGCAATCATACAGTGAGCTGCCTGGTATTTTTCCTGCATGCCACAATTCTGAGGAGATGAATGAGTGGCACGGCAGGTCCTGGTCACCTGGCTCTTCTGTGAAATTAGTCCAGAAGGACAATGAGTTGGGTCTGGGAATGCCATGGCAGACTGGCACACTGGTAGGTGACCTGAACAGGATGGCCCTCCAGACAGTTTGGGCACACTCTCTCCACCCACTTTATGGCAGGTGGGCACAGACCACAGTCTCTTATCCCTATGAAGTGACTTCCTCCACTGATGTCCACCCTGCCCACCTGGACGAGGCGCCAGCCTCCAGCCCTTCAGGACCAAGTGTGGGAAATGCAAAAGCAAGTGCAATGGTGGTGGACAGAGGAGGGCTGCATCCACTTAATGCCAGTCACCTCCAGAATCCATAAGTGACCACTGCAATGACCACAATGCCTTGTCCACACCACTGACCACACAATCACAGTGGGCACCTCTTTGCGACTGCCCCTCACATCTAAGGTGGGCAGACTGGAAACACACCATTTGTGTCACCACCAAGTGACCCAGCAGTGTGGACACCTGAGGTCAGTCCCATCTGTCATTTTAAAGAAACGTGACCGATGGCCAAGTGACACAGTGAGTCTCATTTGGTCTTCTCTAAAACATGCCAGCTGAAAGATGGGCACCTCACTGTGGCAGCGAACAGCAGCAGGCTGGCCAGCAGATGAAAGCTAAATGTCCTGTCGGCCCGAGTCTCTGCTGGGCGGCGTGACAGGCCACCAAATGTGAGATGACAAACGAAGAGCGGCGGGCATCACCAGGGATCAGCAGCGGCATTCATGAAAAGTGACAAACATCTGAGATGTCACCAGAGCAGGCGCATCTGGGGATGGCGCATCTGGGAAGGGGAGTGTCAAGATGCACCGGCGGCTTCTATTGAGTGAAAGGCGCTATATGACACCCATGAGTAAGAAGGCCAAGCTGCTGAATTCAGTCTAGAATGATGGGGGCGACGGCCCACCAAAGTCAACGATGACGAGGGCGCACTGAGCTGCCATACGTGAAAGGCACTATAGATGAACAGGCCGATGTGAAAGGCGCTATATACTATACACAGATAGGTAAAGAAAGGCACCACATGATGCATCCATAATGTCATAATCGGAGGAACAGACGGGCAGGCAGACATGAAGGGCACTTTATGATACTGTGGCGAGTCGCTGGGGCTGCGACCCGGCCGGGACGCCTGGAAGGACAGGGAGGTGGCGTGTATGTCTCCCGGGCCAGGAGGGGGCAACCGCCCTGGATCAGAGGAGGACCACGGGAGAAGAGCGAGGAGGCTCAAGCCCACTGGGGCCCATGGCCACCACCAGGGGGTGCCCCGAGTTTCAAAGGGCCTGGGAATGACCTACTTTCGCCACACCCGGGAAGATGGAGGAGGATCCCTCCAGGGACGCCCAGAGTGCTTCCGAGTGCTCTCCTGACACTTCCGCCACACCAGGAAGTGTCGTCAGAGGGAACATCTGGAGCACATCCGGGTGGGAATAAATAGGCCCGCCTTCCTACAGTCGGGAGTGGGAGCGGGACGAGGCTTCCGTGGACAAAGGAAAGGCGGTCCAAGGACAGGAAGAGAGAACTGTTTTATAAAGATGCGGTGTCTGTCTGGCGGTGTTCGGGCACGGCTCACAGATACACAACTGGACATGAAAGACGCCACGGCATTCGATCAATAGACAGACAGCCAGATGTGAAAGGCGCTATATAACAGATAAACACGTTAGTCTGAAAGGCGCTATGTAACCTGCACTTGATAGACAGACAGACGGGCACCCACTGTGACCACTCTTACTGTCCCTTCCACTCACGCACACCATGCCACCATTCACCCTGATGTCCAGTGTCCTCGTGCCACCGCAAGGAGGACTTCTGCCCACAAGTGGATGTCTCATCCCAAAGCCCCAGTGGGCAGAGTTGACCATAAATGACGGCGGTAACTGCGCCATGAGATGTCACATCTCTTCTGAGATGAGGACTTTGAAGACGGCGCCCCCAGGTGGGCAAATGAGTCACAGCTGACAGTCCATGGTTGGTTGGGCTGAGCAGGCGAGCGCCGTTAAAGTCTACAGCCAGCCTCCTGAGGGGCACCATGATTTGGGTGGAGTGGCACTTCTAGCGCAGGCCTGGACAATGGTGCCGAGTGGCATCTGCAGTGGTGGCCTGGACATTTGTCTCCACCTCTGCTTCCACTTTCTGTCTGTCCATGAAGGCAGTGATGACCATGTTGGGCCGCAGCCGCCTCCTCACTGAAGGGCACCATACGGTTTCCTAGCTGGCAGCTTTGCTTTATTCCTTTCTTCCACAGCACAACTCGCAGGAGCCAGATTGGCAAAAGTGCCATCTAGCAAATAAGATCTCAAGGACAGAAGGGGCAGGGTGGTGCAGGAAATCATCACAACAGAACAAGAACACAAATCCAGACCTGAGTCCAGCTCTTGCCCACTTGTACCCAGTGTTTATACCAGGCTCACTTGCAGCTTCAGTGCCCTCTAAACCTTTACTGTGCTCAGGCTGGCATGAAGACTCATTAAGTGGGTAGGCAGCCACTTTGTCACCATGCCAGCACTCATCAGGCACAGCTTGACGTCATCTGTGATGTTCAGAGGCCAACAGGGACCTGGGCAAAGAGCAATGACGGTGGCATGCAGAAGGTTAGAGCCACAGTACACCGGCTGATGCCCATTGTGGTTGGCGGCTGTTGGGCCTGACCTGGCTAACCAAGTTGGTGATGGTAAACACATCATATAGTGCCCTGCTCCAGTCCACGCCAGTCAACGCGTGGCACACACCTACTGTGGGGACAGCTGGGGACTGAACTGGCACCCCCTGGAGGCTTTATTTTATATAGTGCCTTCCTGTCACCTGTTCCTGGCTTTCCTTTTAATCTTTACAATGTGTGGACCGGCACGTGTGTGGGTGACAATACAACCGCCTCAGGGTGGGGGGCGCGGAGAAGGGAGGGGCACAGGGAGGGTGGAGACTCACCCGGTCAGCACGACGACAAAGTCCATGACGTTCCAGCCGTTGCGCAGGTAGGAGCCTTTGTGGAAGACGAAGCCCAGCGCCGTGATCTTGATGCCCGCCTCGAAGCAGAAGATCCCAATGAAGTACGGCTCTGTGTCATCCTGCCGAGAGACGAGAAGATGGCGGTCACTCAAGGGGGGCACCCAGTCCTGACCACTGAGGCTGAACTGAGGGTCCAGAACTGAGCAAGAAAGGTCAAAGGTCATCACTGGGACCAAATCAAATTCAAGATCTGACCGGTTTGGCCGAACCGAGTGTCCAGAACTGACCACTGAGGCCACACTGGCAGGGCAGGACTACGAAGTGGGGGGGCAGACAACAAAGTTGGCACCCCAGTGTGCCAATGTTGCACGGCCTAAAGAAAATTGGCCTGGAATAAACTCGTGTGCCCAACTGGCACAGTGCCCTCAAGCCAACCAGTTCAAGCCCAGCTCCAGTCTGCTGTGGTCAGAGTGTGTGGACTGTGAAGCTTGTGCCAAGTCCTAAGGGGCACCTCACCCACTGCCCCCTCACCACTACTGCCAGCCAGTACACATCAGTATGGTGGGGGCCCCATGGACACCCCGCAGTACTCACCAGTCTCTCTGACATGGGGGTCTTGTCTCTTGCTGGCAGGTGCTGCTCCAGTGCCAGGACAATGCAGTTGGCGATGATTGTTGCCAGGATCATGTACTCAAATGGAGTGCCAGGGTCAAGGAAGCTAACTAAGATGGCCAGAATGATCCCCTCCCTGTGTGCCCACATGCTTAAAAACCTGATGGGAGGAGGAAAGTGTGCCACCCAGGCAGCTTCATTGATCAGTGATGCCCACTCCCCGGGCACACATCTGATGGCACCTCGTGTTTGCTGCCAGTTATTGGTATCTAAGGTAACCTACAAATCAAAAGTGCCAGGGAGTGAGTGGACCAGGTGGGCTGAAAAAAAAAAAGGAAAGAGGGAATCCACAGAAGAAGGGTATCACTGAGCCCCCATTACAGGCCCCCCTCCTGTAGCTGTCCCTGCTGTGTGACAAGCCTGTGTCACTTCAGATGAGAACTCTCTGGTGATGGCTTCATTAAGACATGCAGAGGGCACCACAGGGTTCAGACCAGAGGACATCGGAGCCCCCGACTGTGCAGCTCTGCACACAGCCCGAGACACGGAGGGCACACGCAGAGGGGTGAGTGTGTGTGCCAGGGGCCAGGTGGCTCGTAACTGGTAGTAGAATAGAGGAGGGGGTTGGGGGGACACACACCGGCCAGGCAAGTGTGATGCCCCCCGTCCTCCCTCGTGTGCCACTTTTTTGAAAAAAAAAAAGGACTTCTAGGAAATTAAAGCGACGCAGGCCGCCGATTTCAGCACCACGGACAGAAGAGCAACGTGGAGGGAAACGGCCGGCAGGACGGAGTGGCAAGGGGGGCGGGCACTGAGGAGGCAGTCAGGCTGGGTGACCGGGTAAGTGAAGGGGCGGGCATAGCGAAGGTGGGGCACAAAGAAGGAAAAAAGTCACGAAGAAAAACCATGGGACCCCCGAAACGGAGGGGTGTGAAGCGAATCGAGGAGGCTTTACACCCGAAAGGAAGAGCGGGCGTCGGACCGGGTGCAGCGCAGGCACGTGACCCTAAGCCGATTCCGGGCGCGGCCACCAACAGTCTGCGCAGCGACGCCAGTGGGCTCAGGGGGCCGCTCGTTTAGTTAAAAATAATCCCACAAACGAGGGCCGCACACGGGCCGAGCAGCTGCTTTGAACTGTCTTGGCACAGATGGCACCACAACGCAGGCAAATATCAGCGCGAATGACAACCATGACAACAGCAACACAAAAAAAAAAAAAAAATCTGAGCACCTGCGTCGGGAAAGCGGAGCTCAAAGTGACGCTAAACAAAAGAAAGGGGAGGCGAGGCGCTGCAGTGATTGGAGGGGTCGGCGCCTCTCGGGGGCTCCGGTTACAAGAACGCAGTGTCGCTGGCGGGGACCTACGGGGGCCCGGAGACGTCCCGGGCGGTTCAGGGCCTGGGCACGCGACTTCGACTTGTGACATCTCCGCGGTCTTCAGAGCGAAATGCCAGCCGGCCAGCCTGTCGTCAGCGAATCAGGACCGGGGACAGCTCGGGTGTGTGTGTGTGTGTGTGTGTGTGTGTGTGTATGTGTGTGGTGTGGAGGCCATTCAGGACCGGGGACAGCTCCCAGCTGCATGCGACGCCGCGGACGGGGCTGACTAGGCTGGCATGTCTGCTGAAGAACATGGAGGTGGTCTTATCAAATGCTGAAGGTGTCGTCTCAGCGCCCTCCTTAGCCGAGGACCTCCGTCACCCAGCAGCCTCTGCGCTTGGGGACAGCGACAGCCGGACAGATGCTCCCCTCCGCACTCTTTGACCACGCCTTGCTGCGGCGGCTCCTCTCCTGGGCGACTTTATGAGCGTCGGGTCGGCGGCGAGGACCCTCCGCAGTGCCGCCCGAGTGCAGGCTGAGTCTTCGGCCCGGTCGTGGGGTCGCCCACAGAGCGCACCTGTCACACTGTGTCCCCTACTAAGGGGGGTCGAATCGCGGCGACCAGGCGAGAGATCAAACGGGGAGGGTTTTGACAGACGGATAAGAAATGGAAGGCGCTATATAATGGACACGTAGACAGATGGATGAACAAGCGTCGTGTTAAAGGTGCCACATGACAGACAGGTGACAAGCAGCGTCAAGGGCTGCGTATGAAGGATGTGAAAGGCTCCACAGCAGGCCGGCCGTGTAAAGGCGCTATGGGGGTCGATCTTCAGACAGATGTGAAGCCACAATAGAAGGGACAGACAGACAGAAGGATGTGAAAGACATTATACACTAGCTAGCTGGCCACAGAAGGCGCTATACAGGGGACAGAGAGCCAGTCAGATGCGAAAGGCACTATATAAACGCTGGCTGGGGGCGATGGGGGGCGGGGGGAAGGTCTTTTACTTTCCGGAGAGCCATCGCCTCTTTTTACCGTTAACCACGCGGTGAACGCATGCGCACTGCGCATCAGGTGGCGTTGTCTCGCTCGACGGGTGTTTGTGGATGTCGCTGGACGGGCTGACAATTACGGTTGCTTTACGATGGCAATAAAAGTGGAACAAACATCGTCGGGGAGCCGTGCGACATAAAGGCACCAGAATGAAAAAAAAAAAGCCGCAGGGCTCGCGAGGACTTAGGGAGGAGCCGAGTCCAGTCCCTTCTCCTTCTTCCCGTTAGGAACCCCGAGGATCGATCGCGTCCACCTCGTAGATTTTACAGGGTGGTCCCTCAAACTTGTAGCCCCCTGGTTGTCTGTCATGTTTTGGCCACCACGGCCTCCCCGTGCGGGCCCGACAGGTGACTCTTCTGAGGAGTGGACGGAGGAACCCAAAGATAAAGCCCACCACCCCCCTCCCCGGACATAACGAGCGCTTAGACAGAAGGCTCTCCCGGTGCGCGGCGTAGCCCACAGATGTGAGGGACGGAGCAAACCCCCCCCCCCCCCCCCCCACACACACACACACACACACACCCCATAGCCCCCTCCCCGGTAGCACCGGTTAAAGGATATGGCCACTCCGTTATTCTCTTGGCGTATTTTCGGATGATGTTGTCTTCGCTGAAGATGAAGAGCGATCTGTTGACTGTGAAGCAGTTCTGCTTGACCGGGATCGGGTTGTAGAGAGCCATGGTCCGGGCTCTTTGGGCGATCGACTGTTTGTACATCCTCTGCGCTCCTTGGGGTCCCCCCTGGCGGGCACCCCCTCGCCCGGGCCCTGCGGCCCCGCCACCTCCATAGCGGGGGGGGAGGTCGTCTGCGAAGCGAGCCATTCTGCAAAGGCACGGAGCCGAGAGTGACGAGCGGGGCTGGCACGGCAGCAGACGGAGGGCAGACGCATCCCCACAGTGAGCCTCGGCTCCGGTGAGAGCGCTGGGGGGCGCCGGTCCCGGGCGGACTCGCTTGCTCTGCTGTCGCTCGCTGCCTGCCTGGCGCTGCTGCCTCTGTTGTCCCCCACGCCCTTCTGTCGTCGCCTAAAGTTTGCGGCAGCCGAGCTCCACGGTGCTCCGGTGCTCCTCAGCCAGCTTTGCCCCCACGTGTGTGATCAGTGGCGGTCCGCCCGAGCTCGCATCTCCTTAGGCGCATCCCATGGAGGCGGCAGCGGCGGCGGCTCCTGGTGCTGCGGCTCGGGGCTCGGCGTGAACAGACGCGCTCCGTGATGTGAGCAGTCTCTATGAAGCGGCCCTCGTGACGGCGCGCAGCCAATGAGCGCCTCGGCTTCACCTGGGCCGCCGCTGCTGCTGCTGCTGCCGCCCGCGGGCCGCCCTGGCCGCTCCAGACGGCGGTTCTGCTCGAGCTGCCCACTGCCGTCGAGCTGGCGTGGCCGAGCACCTGGGCACGGGAGGGTAGGTTTGAGGGGTGCTCCGGATTGCCGGGTGAGGGGCTGGGGTTGCCGCTGCCCCCAGGGCGCATGCTCCTTGTCCTCGACTGACTCCGTAGCGGCCACTCTATGGCGGTGGACGCCCGTTTTCCACAGGGGGCGCTGCTTTGTGCCGGGGCGAAGCCTGGAGTGGCCCACTGCCCAATTCGTACCAGCTGCTGAGTCCTGCTCTGTTTCAAGCAACTCTAAAACTACAAACCTGAAGGACTTTGGGTACAGATGGCATGGGGCAATACTTTGTGCCAGGGGCCGAGCCTAGGCAGCATGCAATACCCAAGTTGTACCAGCTGCCAAGTCCTGCTCTGTCTCAAGCACTAAGTCCGGTAACCCAGAGGTATGTGGTTGCAAATGGCTGCAAATGGCACAGGGGGCATTTCTCTGTGCCAGGGGTGAAGCCTGGAGACAAATGGTATGCTCTGCCCAGTTTGTGCCAGCTGTTAAGCTCTGCTCTGTATCAATACCGCCAACTCCATAAATCCTGAGATTTGTAGGCGGAGATGGCAGAGGGGGCACAACTTTGTGCCCGCTGCCAAAGCCCATGAACCCTGAAGGATGTGGGCAGGGATGGCACTGGACCAAAGGTGTGCCCTTTTCAGGCTTCAACTTGAGCCATCAGGTTGAAGCGGCCGGAGGTCCCAATCAGCTACCCGTGTAAGGCGCTATATAGAGTAGTAGAGTGGCCACAGTGCCGGTGCCATCAGCAGGCCCTAATGAAGGCACTCGAAGTAGACCCCCCCCCCCCCCAACCTTACCTGGCACTCCAGGTCTCATACACCTCTGAGACGTGGGCCTTGTGCTCCTCATGCGTTTCCATCAAATCCCCTCTGCCTTCACGCTGCCATCCTGACCCACCGACCGCCTTCACCAGGTGGGTGAGCGAGCTGTAGAAGAAGGGAGCATTCTCGGGGGCACCATCATCCGCAGGCAGGTCTCCACCCTGCGCCACCTCATCCTGGGCACTCTCCCCTTGTGAAGCCACAGAGGTGCCAGGCTCTCGTGCCCACGAGCCGAACTCCACCCCTAAAGTCAGCATGTTCCAGCTGTGGAAGGTGGCGGCACGGAGCGCTTTGTGGAGAAAGAAAGGGCATTGAGGGCCACAGACCCCTGAGCCATAAACCCCACCCCCACCTCCGTGCCCCTGGCAGCGCCAAGGCTCACCATACACCAGCGTGGAGCGGCGCTCGTCCCATTTCGAGTAGGTCCTCATGTCGAGTCCAAGTCAGCAGTGAGACTGAAGTTCCTGGGAGGACGAGGACGAGGAGGTGGGTGGGGGCACCGCGGATCCTGTTTGGGCACCAGTGGCATTTCCTGCTCGGCTTATCTGACAGCCCACAGGCGGCCCGGAAACAAGCAGAGCCACGAGACTCAGGAGTAGGAAATTTATTGAAAAAGATTCAAGCAGTGGACTCGGCTCTCGTCCTGCCTGCCCGCCCGCCCGCCACTAGTGGCCGCTCTCCGCACGCGCCACGTAAATACGGGGACAGTCTGGGGCGCCCGGACGGCGGCCACCGGGTCAACTAACGTTAAAAAAAAGTCACCGGGGTGGAAACGGAAATGAGGCGTCGGCGCCGTTTAATCAGAAATACGTAAAGCTAAAAACACGGGCCCTCGGGGGATGAGGGAAAGCCGGGGGGGACTGGGGGCGCAGAGTGCAGACAATTGGCCGAGGGTCCCTCACCCAATACCAGAATACCTGCAGGACCAGCAGAGGGCGCCAGGAACAAAAAAAAAAAAAAAAAAAAAAAAAAAAAAAAAGAAACCAAAACACAGGCACGGAAAGAAAGAAAGCTTCCAAGGGAGGGTCCGTAGCCCACCCGAGTGCCCCTCCGGGGTTCGTCGGCTGCAGCAGTCTCTCGGCTCAGTCTGTGTGGCAGTAGGAGGTGGCACTCACGGGGGGGTTCTCAGCAGGGACTGGAGGGGGCCGCGCTGCTCGAGCTGGTGTCCGGCGCGCCGTTCTCCAGGGTGTCCAGGGACTCGGCTTCCGAGTGGCGCGCGGCGATGGCCACCTCAGAGTGGCGGCATTTGGGGGAGCCGCACTGACAGCTGAAGTACCTGCTCTTCACCTCCCAGAAGCGGTCTCCGTAGTCGAACCTGCGGGCGAACGCAAAGACGGCTTTACTGACAGGAGGGGCCGACGGGACCCCCGAGGATCCGCTGGGTTCAATGGCGGCCACTTACCCAATCTCCTCTCCGGCGGCGATGTGCCGGGTGCTGAAGAAGGCGATGCGTGGGAACCTCAAGTCCTGATGCGACATGAAGACCCTCACCGGGAACAGGTTGGGGTCACACATGTGGTTGATGAAGCGGCTTATGTTCCCGTAGAAGCGAGCGTCGATGCAGTAGACGTCCCCGACCTGCAGGGTCACACAAGTCTAAGTGTCACTGCGCTCCGGATGTGGCACCGCCCGGCCGAGCCCGACACATTGTGCCTACCTTATTGTCCAAGTCAAACAGATAGGAGTCATCCTCACGCACGTCAGCCTCCGAGTCGGAGATGATCTCGCCAACATATCTGAATGAGAGGACCAAAGGGGGGGGGGGGGGGTGAGAAGAAGAAAAGGGGGGCACAAATGACGAGGCCACACTGATACCCAGAGGGCAGCCCTGGACAGGCAGCTACGGTAACAAAGCTGGGCAGCGCCGGCATGAGCCAAGGGTGCCTAGTGGAGACTAAGGTCACCTTCCTGTCGCGGTCAGCCACCTGGTGCCATTTCGCTTCTGGCTATCATGGGGCCTAAGCAGCGGTCTCAGCAACAGACGCGTGGCAGAGACCCTCGGAAGTGTCTGAAATAAAGAAGGAGCGGCCGTGATTACCAGCTTTACTAATTACACTCAAATGAAGTCACGTGGTGGCTCAGGGCCAGCATAGCGCGTCTCTTCAGGTATGGGCATGACACGATTGAGTGGCACCCTGTGGACCGTAGAGCCACACTTTCCATTTACATAAGCAGACTCGTTCTGTGAAGGCACCTTTATAGCGTAGCGTTGGCACCGAGTGCCACACCTGATCGATTCTCTGCTCCTTTCTGGTGACTCGCCACCCTGACAAGGACTGCTTGCCGTTTGTCACACTTGTCACTAGAAGCCCCTGTGACTGAGCGGAGCTGCCGTTTTTATAGGCTCCCTTGCTGCAGCTGATGTGATGTCAGCTCATTCTTTTGGTGATTTGTCCCTGGCTGATGTCACTTGTCTGGCGCCGTTACCATAGCAATGTGTTAGCAGCTGACCGCTCCGATTACATTTGGAAAACCGGACATGGCTGTGATTTGTACTTTGATGTTTGCCAGTTCAACCCCAGTGTGAGGAAGTCTGGCACTCTCTCCATCTTATACAGCTGGCATGGCGCGACTCGGTGACGTTTGTGACTAAAAACTCCTCAAAGTCTGCCATTGTAAAGCCAGTGCCAGTTCAGCCCACCGCGCCAGGAGGACAGAGTGAGCTCTGGGAAATGGAAATCGACTGAGAAGCGAGTCATCGTCATCATCATCATCATCTGTAGATGTGAGGCGCTAAGGCAGCTGAGGTAGGTGGACAGTCTGGCCATTCGGCGCACCATTAGATCGTTACAGAAGGATGACAATCCAGTGCCTTAAATCTGTCAACGACGTGCCATGAATTTCAGTGTATTTGGTAAAACCCGTGTCATCGAGCCGACGCTGCTTTGACGCTAGGAGTCACTCGTGTGCAGAACCGAACAGAAACGTGCGTACGCAAGGTGGGGGGGGGCCACCCTGAGGTGGTGTGGGGGGCTACGCCAAGTTTAGTTTTAATAAACTCGCAGTGAGCGTGGAAACGGGCGCACACACACTGTGTATACACGAGGCCCCCCGGCTTTTGGTGGTCATCTGGGTTTGTGACCGCAGCACAGTGTAATGACCCAAGGGGACACGGCAAGCTGCCATGAGGAAGAGAAGTGTTGAGATGGGACAGACTTGTTAAGGCCACTGGACGTAACTTGGGTCACTTCATAAAGCTGCTGGCCGTCCCCCCTCCTCTCCTGTTTCCACTGACACTTTTTAAATTTGGTCAGCGCCTGTGAGTTGACCCAATCACTGCCACATTTAATTGGGGAAAATGCTGTCCAAGTAGCGAGAGGTCACAGTTCAAGTGCGGTGTGACAGGGTCTCACGATGCACCACCTGGCTTATTTCCAGGACTGGACAATGCCCTGCGAGGCACAACTAATTGTCCTAACTCCTCAGGACAAACTCAGGTATGTGCTTAGAGGGTCTTCCTTTGAGTCCCCCCAGCTATGTTCTCAACTCACCCATAGTGTAAAATGCAGGGGGACAAAGGGACTGCGTAACCCAAGTGTGAGGCACTTACTCGCAGACGAAGGTCCCCTGGGCGATGTCCTGAAGCGTCCGCACTGCCCAGCCCATCTTCTTTGAGCGGAAGAGTTGCAGGCGAACCCTGAAAAAGACACTTGGGAGTTGAGTCGAGTTCTGGGAGGCACACGCACGCACACACACACACACACACACAGTATACAGCAGACTCCACAGCGCCACCATGTGGACAATCGGCAAATGCCAGCTACACCCTTAATGCAGTGCGGCTTTGGCCAAGGGCAGCCTGCCATCGCTGTGCTACCCATCACATGCCCACTTCACACAAAAGACTTTAGGCGCCCGGCCCGCAGTCGTTAATGTTCTCATATTAATTGCTGCCATATTTAGGGCCTCAGAAGGAGGAGATGGCAATGAAACCGTAGAGCAACTAGAGGCGCTCATCAACGCACCAACAGCACACCCTCTGTGTAATCACAGGGGTGACACAGCGTACTTGCGCTGCTCGTCATGAGGTCACAGCTAATATTCTGTGTAATGGAAGGTCCAGGCCCACCTGAGTCCATTCTGCACGACTCGATTTTTGCAGGACCTCCAGCAGGAGCAGGCGTGGTTGCACTCAAATATCAGAGGAGGCTCCATTTTGCTGAACTCAGGAAGCAGCCGTCCATCCTGTTGGCAAAAGACACAAAGGGTAATGCCAAGGTAAGGTAAATGCAGGGGTCCTGTGTCCATTCTGCCATCCTACGAGCTTCAGCTAACCCCGACATCACGTTCAAGGCATGCCGAACGATTGTAACTGGTGGCACTATATATGAAGGTGGCACCACAGTGCCCCACTGAAATGTGCTGCCCGCCTGCCGCGACTCACCTGGCTGTACCAGCAACGGAGGCTCAGCTGACCACACATGCAGTTTGTAGAAGAGCAGTTGTCCTTGCAGACACAATACTAGAACACAAAACAGAAGGTCCCCGTGAGAGGGGGCACCTTGCACGGTGGCAGCCCTGGCACAGTGACTTTGCCACAGCAGAGCCCTTGCTAATCACCCCCATGACCAAAGGCTGCCCCAATAGCCCCCCCCCCCGCATACCTGCAAGTGCGTGATGTTCCTGTCGATGTTCATCGGCGACGTCACGCAGTTTTCTGGCACATACTTGTAGTTGTCAGGACAAGGCTCATTGTCCACTCCATTAACGCAAGGGATTGGGATTCGCTCGTAGCCTCGGGCGATGTCCCTGTGGAAGGAATACGAGTCACACGGGTCTGCGCAGCAATCCGAGAATCCCTTTGTGCGATAAAATGAAAGGACTGGCCCAGAGCCTGGCACACGGCGGTGGGCACGATCAGTCGTTCTGCTCAGAAACGGTGGCCATTAGCTAATATGACGTGTCCACTCCACACTGGCCAGTCAGTGCTCACTCAAACTCCACCCCAAGTGCGTACTTAAAGCCCACGTGTGCCCCCAAGTCTGAATAGGTGGCCGTGAGACAAGTCTGCATGTTGCCGGGGGTCTGGGAACAATTCAGTGCCACCTTGAGCTTGGCCAAGCTCGATGTCCCCGTTGACCCGACAGAGTCACGCGTCCGAGTGCACAGAGAGGATTCTGGGAGTTCTGTTTGGATTCTCCTGGATTAATGAGCCCCCTGCCGCCCAGCAGGCTGGCAGCGCGTGAGCGAATGCCTGATGAATGCGGGCGCTTGTGTGACTCGTTACCGGGGATGTCAGACAGCCTGGCCTGCAGAGGGCGCATGTCAGCCCACAATGCATCACTTCCGGCCCTTGTCTCAATTGAAAATCTGTCAAAGGACAGTTGTGAGCATCTGGAGGAAACATCACAGCTCACCCAATAAAACGGCAGAGCTGGAGGTGACGTTGGGGCCTGGCACACTCACCGGTTGATGACCTTGTCACTCGTGCTGCTGACATCGGGGTCCACTTCTTTGAGCTTCTTGCTCGCCTGCAGCGTGTGCCACACGTCCGAGTTCATGCTGGAGCACTCGATGGGGGACTCGCCCTCCTTATTCTTCAAGCCGACTTCTGCTCCCTTAGACAGGAAGAGTCTAAAAGCAGGAAGTGGTCAGCTGAGTCTACGGCACACCCGACGGTGAGAAGCCCCCTGGCCCCCTCTCTTACTTACACCACACAGTCATGTCTGTTCTCCCGGGCAGCAATGTGCAGCGGGGAGTCTCCGTGTATGTTCACGGCATGGAGGTCGCACTTTGCGTTCAGTAAAATCTCAGCAATGTCCACACATCCCGAAAAGGCAGCCCAATGCAGACAAATATTCTCCTCCTGTTGATCGAAAAGAGGAAAGAAAGATGAAGAGCGGGACGGGATCGAAACACGCAAGGGGTCCGCTCATGTGCCGAGGGCCACCGCAGACACAGGGTCTTCCCCTCCAGAGCCGAATGTCTGAAGTGCTGAACTTCAACGAAAGGCTCCATCGTCAACCGAAATTGGCCGGCTGTCTAAAGAGGAAAGTGATGGGGCCCAGCCTAGAGACCGCCCGCCCACGCACTCAACCGACACACTTTGGGCAGAAGATCAGGGTGATGACGTAAGCCGTTACTGTCCTACTGGCCAACCTTTCATTATTTGCGTGCCTCCTCCTCCTCATTCATCTCACCTTGTCACGAATGTTGATGTCCGCCCCACTCGACAGAAGTAGCCGCACTTGGTCAATATGCTTGTATTCGGTCGCCCAAATCATGGGCGTCCACCCGCCGTCATCCTGAGATCATAAAGGACAAGTCAGCTGGCAGCCAAAGCTCCTCAAGGACTTCCCAGACAAACCCAGCACTTCATTCTCACCTGACAGTTGATGTCAATCAACTCCGTGGACAACAAGTACTTAACCACATCATAGTGGCCCTTCTTGGCTGCCAAATGGAGACAAGTCGATCCCTCAGCATCCTGTAAGTCAACGAGCACAAGACAATCAGGGACGAGACACACTGGGACTCCAAAGGACCAAACTGGCTCGGAGGTACGGACCTTATGGCTGGCGATGGCTCCTGCCTTCAGGAGATACTTCACAGTGTCCAAGTGGTTGTTTTCAGCTGCGTCCATCAGGGGGGTGCGCTGGTCCTCATCACACATGTCCAGGTTGGCCCCAGCCTGGAACAAGAAACAGAGGAACCAACCATGGCAGACCTGCAGAACGCATGACTGACAACGCGAGTGTCTCTGTGTGGCGACATCACGGGGACAGCTGGAGACCTCAAATCAGCAGCGTCAGGCACCACAGCTTCCTTCACTCGTGAGCGTTAGAGCGATGGTGGCATCAGTCGGCCCAAGTTCAGGAGCAGAGCTCACTATGAGGCCTGCAGTCGCGGTGAGTGAGCAGAGCCCAGGGCTAAACGGCTGACAAAGTGCTCAAGTGTGCCACGTGGCGGGGTACTGGAGCGGAGTGCAGCCTCACCAGGCAGATGCGGCCTATCGTGTACCAAGGCGGCAGGCCTTCTAGTGGACCTTGGTGCGACACCTCAAGCCGCAGGTCACTCATCACAACAAACAGCACCGACGCCTTCATTTTTATGTCAAGATGGCCTGATGTCCACAGCTGAGCTCCAGCAAGGCTGAAGGCATCAGAGCCAAGTGCCCACTTTGTCCTGTGGCCAGGTGGCACAGCAGCCTCACCTGTCATGTGCTCTGACACCACACAGGTCTCAGCCTTGCCTGAAGTGTGGATCTCAGTCATGTAGAGCCAAAGGACTGGGAGTGGTGGCTCTGAGGCTGGGGATCTGCACTGGCCATCGGAAGGTTGTCGGTTCGAATCCCATAAATGCCAATAGGGACTCTGCTCTGTTGGGCGCTTAGCCTGCAATTGCTGAGCGCCATATACCGTAAAGGCAAAGAATTATTATTATTATTATTACCTGAATAAGCATGTGGCAGACCTCCTTATGGCCGGCCTCCGCTGCCACGTGCAGAGGCGTGCGCTTGCTCTGGCTGTCCAGTTTGAAGTTGGGGTCAATTCCTTCCACTGAAGCAAGGCACAAACAAGACGAGAAAGAGAGCATTAATCAACAGTTGCCCCTGGCGCCCTTCTCCATGCCTGACCCTTACCCAGCATGTAAAGAAATGTGGCTTGGGGCCTTAGTAGGGGCACTTGAGGCAGCTCGCTCCTGTCATGTCTAAAAGTGCACTGCCAAGGTGGTGGCCATGAAAAGCAAAACAGAGCATGACATTCAGACAACAAGCATGTGATGGCACTGGGTTGGATCTACAGGAGCGGCATGGCACAGGCACAAGCAAGTACATACCGAGCATCAGAAGGACCTTCTGGAGCTCCCCCTGCTTGGCAGAGATGTACAGCTGCTTTGGGTGGAAACGAAGCTTTTTCGGCCTGAAAGGAAAAGAAAGGACAGCAGGTGACACAAATGTGACTTCAGCATCAGCGCCCAGGGTGTAACACGTGGGCACTGCTGTGTGACCCACTCCCCAAACTTTTTCGGATATCGCCGCACTCACTTCTCGGCATCCAGCGCGATGATTATGCTCTCCAACGTCTCTTTGGCTGGGCTCTGCGGCAGACCTGATGGACACAGAAATGGGGTCCCTTTGGAGTACATGGAGGGTGCGGAGAAGTCGCAGCTCTCGGAGCTCCTGGAGGTGGCGCTATCGGATTTGTCTTCACATGACAGTTTCATCTGAGAGCTGATGGAATACAAAAGGACCACCACGGTGAGCCAAGGCACGGCCAAAACCTACTTATGTCTGAGGCTTCACTGGTCAGGGAGGACTAGGTGAGCGGCCACCAGCCACAAAAACACTTGCCAGTCTGTTTATAGGTATGGTGGGAGACTGGCATCCAGCCACAGTTACGGCTGGCACAAACCGATTTTCAGTCGAGGAAAGGCGAGTGGTAGCCAGCAAAGAGTATTGATGGGTAAAGCATCAGAAACATGATCTCCACGGCAATGGGCACCACCCAAGCACTACAGGCAAAAGTACTGGCACAGCCAGGCCAAGTACAAGACCTCCAGTTATGCAACCACCACAGGAGTGGCCTCCCTCCCACAAAGGCTGTCCAGGAAGAGACCACCAGAGCCCCTACCTTTCTGTAGTTGTGTCGACCATCCCATCAGCCAAGGACACTTCTGCCAGTCTGGGACTATTTGGTACAGTTGAGGTAGTGTCTGCCTTGGCGATGGTGACCTCCTTTGCCTTTGTGGCTTCTTCTCCACAGTGCGGGCAGAAGCTAAGGCTGTTGATCATGGAGGCGCACTCTTTGTGGAAGCGGTGGGAGATGTTACTATCCGGCTGGCACTCCATGAAAGTTCCCTAAGTCAAATGGTGAGGAAGAAATAAAAGAGACTGGCATCAAGTCGGTCAAAGCATTTTCTTTGCCCTGCCCCAGACTCTTGAAGCACTCACAGCAGTACAGAAGTATCCACAGCCTGGACAGCACTGGTGCTTGACCATTCGGGCCCTGTGGTCCTCACACAAGACCAGCAACTGCACGTTATTGGATGGCCGCATCATCTCCTGTTTAATGACGGTGTTGGAGCAGCAGCTCAGCTGGTGAGAGACACAGAGAGAGAGAGAGACAGTTTAAGAAGGCAACGACAAGCTGCACTTCGGCTCCCTCTAGTGACCACGGTGAAGAGCAACAACAGGGCTTCGCTCATTGTGTGGTGGCTGCACTGAACTTCTGAAGCGTCTGATTTCACTGTCCCATTCCTTTACCCGGGCTCCGCTGTGACATCACAGAGCACAGGCCTCGCAGGGGCTCTAACCATGTGACAATGCACAATGGCTACAGCACGACTCAAGTATCAGGTGCCACACAAAGCCAACAGCAGACATCATCTGCATTCACCTGCTGGACCCTCGAGTCCCCTACCTCTCCATCTGAACTCTCAGTGGCCATGCACTTCTTGTTGGCGAGGGTGAGAATCTCCCGACTCCTGGGCGTTTCCATGCGACAGCTACATAGGGGCAGTTCCTGCGCACCATCTGAATCCATTGGCTCCAAATCTGAAAGATCTTGATAAAGAGAAGCGGCTGTGAGGACCTCGCTGTCCCATTACACCAGGTCACCAGGCCCCAGGCACATCCAAACCCCACCCTCCCCCCCACTCCATGTGTGCACTTTACCTTTGGGTGGGTTCGACAGCCCCAGGTCCAGCGAGTCAAGTGGCACCTCAGTGTATTCCTTAAAGCCATCATGCTGTTCTTCGGCCACAACACCTGGCAAAGCAACAAGACAAAGTCCCACCAAAATAAGAGCCGTCCAACATCACTAACCTGAGCAATCACTGCTCTTGGCAGAAACGGCAAATAGTTTACTGGTAGGTGGAGAAAGTAGTAACAGAAAACCAGCAGTCATGACATGCATGCCGTGACTCCGTGTTCAGTGTGGAGGTCGTCACTCATTTAAGGAAGGAAGGCAGCAAATGGTGTCCATGCTGGTCAGAGTGCATCTCTCTCTGAAATTGCTCCACACATTGTTCAGAACAACTGCGTACTTGGATTAAAAAACTGATTGGAGAGGGGAAAACATACAAAGATGTGAAGAAAATGGCAGGCCGCTCAGCCAAAATGACCACAAATGCTTTAAAATGGCAACCAAAACCTAAAAGACGTGGAAGAAAATGGAAAACTGCCATTGGAATGGATCAAAGAAGAGCCAAAATGGCCAAGGATCAGCTCCAGGAAGATCAAAGGTGGTCTACGGTCACCGGTGAGCACCTGAGTGACAATTAGAAGACCCCTGTGTGAAGCCAAGCTAGCGGCAGTCCCATCGTTAGAAAAAAAGAGGTTAACGCACTGACTGGCGCCAACATCTGGTGGACTGATGAAAGACAGAGTGTTCTTATTGGGTCGGGGGGCCGCAGAGGACGACCCCAAAACACTGAATTCGCTGTGAAGACAGTGGCGCATCACCACGATACGGAGATGTCGGGCCTAGGGATCACGGATCAGTTTGACTTCCTCACGTTGCCTTATGCTGAAGAGGAAATGCCCTTGAAATGGGGGCTTCAACAAGACAAGGACCCCAAACAAACCAGTAAACGAGCAACAAGACTGACGTTATGGAGTGGCCAGCTCAATCCCTGGATCTAAATCCAGTGGGAAATTTGTGGAGGGGGTGACATCAAAAATGCTGTTTCTGAGGCAAAACCAAGAAATGCAGAAGAATTGTGGACTGTAAGTCCAATCATCCAGGGCTGGCATAAGAGGTTGGCACAGCAGAGATGGGCAGCAAGTCTCAGAAAAAGAGGCTATACAACAAAATATCAGTTTCTACAGTGAATGTGTGAGTTTGTAAAGAGGAATGGCGACACTGCAGTTTCGTGAACAGCCTAACATTCCCTTTTCTTCACGTTCTGTAAAGGAAGAACACAAATTTGATCCGATTTTCCTTCACGTTTGGATTTGGAATAGAATGAGCAGCGTTCCCAATGGATTTGGAGCGCGATTCACTTTTTTAAAACACACCGAACGCAACTCCACATCCGCCTGCGGCTTGACGACATGGCTGCAGTTGTGTCCCCATTGTCCCGCTGTGCCAACACGTACTATTCCACGGTGATCCTGAAGGGCTGGCCACACTACCCACCCACCCGCATGCCAGCCCATTCTTACAGGCAGCAGTACACACACACTCACTCTAAAACAGCACACACACTGCCATGTCAGACTCGGCTTCTCGTGTCAGACACGGGAGCACACGACAGACAGACAAACGTCCCGCCGCACGCCCAAGAAGAATATTTGTTTGACTATTTGCGGCAGATGACATCTAATGGACGCAAGTGTCAAGGGTGACGTAGGAATGGAATCGGGTACGAGCCACAAGTTAAAGGGAAGTGCCAGCGCCACTGCAGGGCAGCAGAGAGAGCCTCGTACCCAACTCACTGACAAGGGCTCAGTCCTCAGTCCCTTAGAGCCATTAGCCCTTTTTAAATTCAGAGGATGATTTAAATAAACACGTAGTAAGTAGGCAGGTAACATTTTCAGATGGCACTTTAATGACAATATTTTGCACGAGGCCCCTGTGCCAGGCCAAGAAAAATCAGATGTGTAAAAATGAGGCAGAAGAGGACTGAAGTGCACACATCCTGTGGGGTGTGACGGGAGATCTGTCAATACCATGAATGACCCGCCAGTCACCCAGAAACAGACTTGCCAGGTCTGGAAAGGACCTCCGGCTCGACTGGGAGGAGGTCACGGCAGATCAAAGCTGATGTTCACTCTTTTTACACTGTGACCCTCACGAGCACTGAGCTCATTATGTCTGAGCCTGCTTCTACCATTTCATGTCTGCACGAGCCTGAGCCAATCCCAGTGGGACTGGGCACAAGACACCAAGCAGCACACGTTCAGAGATGCAAGTCAGGAGGAAAGATGCAAAGTCCACGCTGGCAGGACCAGACCGGGACTCAAAGCCACCACTTTAGGTCGGTCAGTGCCATACAAGGGGGCTGGAGGCAGGGGCTCAATGGGTACTAGCATTACGGCAGATGCCAAATCAGAATGTCAGCCCCGGAGTGGCGCTAAGAGACAAATTCCAGCGATGAGGAAAGACTAAAGGAGGGAACTCAATTTGACCTGAAAAGTCACAATGGAAGTGGCCAAGATTCCCGAGACAAGTATATCTGATGCCTGGCAAAGGGTAAAGCATCATACGGGTACAGAGAAGTGACGAACAGCACAGCTGAATCTCACACCCTTGGTGACATTTCAGGCATGACTGGAAACACGAGGTGACCTGACATTGATTGGCAGAAACCTAACCCTGCATACAATACACGTAGAGTTAAACCATCACGAGCTTCTCACAAGGCACCCAAGTGACGCTATCAAGACATTCAACACGTCGGAGAGTGAAGGGCACTGCGTGCGTCTGGTGAGGCTGTGGCCCTGGAGCGGGTTCGATCATGGAGTAAGGCCTGGGCTGCCTTTACCACCCTGTGTGTTCAGCAGTTGGGACTGATCTGCTAAAGGACCGTCCCCAGGAGCGCCTACTGACCACACGTGAGGGGGCACAGCCACTGCAGGGCGTTGCCGACGGCCGACATGAACCGCACTGCTGTCCTGTACCCTGCTGGCCCCTCAGACGCAGACGGCCACCTCCCTGTCTCATGAAGCACCTTACTAACGGAGGTCACAGGACTGGGCTAGTGTCCTAGCAGCACGCCGACAGGCCTGTACGCTCGTCTCCGTGGGGCGCAGGGTCTCTGCCTAACTAGGACTCGGGGGTCACGGTGCAGACAGCGGCGGTCAAGAAGGCCAATCAGACGTTAGATTTGTTTGATGGTCCATCACTTTTAGAAACTGGCTGACTAATGCAGAATAAACCACAAAATCAAGTTGTTACTGGTTATTAATAATAAAACACGCATGTTTAACGTTTCGCGTTCTAAACGCTAGTCCATCGCAGAAAGCTGCCAATGTCCAGAACTCTTAAACACAGGAATGCAGTGAAGTTATCAAAACAGGAACCCGGGGCGACACGAATGACCCCCCCCCGAAATCTAAGCGTATGGTTGGTTCAGCCTTCACGTCGACCTGGCGTTACGGATGTGAACTGGAGGTGGTCATCTGCTTGATACGTGCGCGTAACACGTCTGTAAATTAAAGGGACAGACGTGCTCAGCACCCACCCTCGTCTTTACTCCCATTTAAAAATCACACAAAACGCTCACTGAAAACCCCCTGTGCACCGTTAGGCTCAGGGGTGGGAATTACGAGACGTCACCTTCAGTGGTGCCCAAGAGCATAAGACTGGGTACCCCGGCCGAGGGAGACGACGTGACGTTTGACTGAACCGGACCACCGTTACACGTGACTGCGGACAGCAGCAGCCAAGACCCAAGAAGCACTGGCTCTAAATTAGTGGGCGCCCCTGACCAGAGGGTACATTTTGGGGCCTTGACTTAAAAAGTTGGGGATTACTGGAGTGAGAGGTACGGGTCAAGAGAAGGAAGTTTTTCAGTTTATGTAAGCGGACATTAACAGACCCCCCCCAGGCCAGGCCAGGCCAGGCCAGGCCGTTAACTCAACATGAATTCTGTGTTGACCACTCGAAGCTCCGATGTAAGTGTGACCAGCGCAGATTCGGCACAAACGCTGAGAGACACACAGAGACACGGCGTACGTTAGCAGGTAGCGCAGCGGACTTCAGAGCTCAACTTGACACCATTGTGGAGCGACTGGAATGCCTGTTGGGCTCAACGGCCGGTTCTTGTCAGGAGGTGACAAGGGGCCGAGCAGGAAGCTGCCACGCTTCAGTCGGGGGTCTAATGGGCAGCAGCTCGACGATCAGTGTGGAGATTACGTGCGCAGCTCTAGCACTGCGTCTCCGTCAGGAGGACCAGAAAGGAGACACTCATCAGGCTAACCCCTCTTAGGCCCCCTCTAACAGCTCACCTTCTCCAGACGGGTGCTCCTCCAAGGCAGTGCTGCTCCTGGCTTTATTCTTGCGTTTCCTTTTGCGAGTCGGCTTAAGCCAGGGGTTCTCATGCTTGCCCTTCTTCTTGAGCCTCCTCTTCATGCTGGACTCCGAGCTCTGAGGAGAGAGGGGGGCACAGGATGCGGGTGAATAACGCGTGTGTGCGTTGTGCTCCAAGACAGACGCCTGAAGTCATGTCGAGACACTTTACCAGGTCCGAGTCATTGCCTTCTTCCTCCACTTCCTCGTCTTCCTCCTCCTCCTCCTCCTCCTCTTCAGCCGACTCGTCCGATTCCCGAACCTCATCCGACTATCGAAGACACAGAAGGGAAGCATCAGGCAAACTCGCACGCAGTCAAGTCTGCTGTAGCCCCCATAAAGGGCCCAGCTGAGGACGCTGTCAGCACGTACCCTGAATGGTCCTTCGGTGGTCCCAAGAGCCTCTTTTCTGTCTGCTTGTGGAGGCTCCTTCTGCTCTCCCTCCTCCTGCTCTTCCTCATCCTCTTCCTCATCCGAGTCTGTGTCCTCAGATTCATTTTCTGCCGCTTCTCCATTTACCTGAGGGCTTTCCTTCTGCAGGGTTAAAGGACAGATTACTCTCCTCTGTTGTAGAAGACCACCACCTCAACCCAGTGGGTGGGAGTCTGGCACGGGGCTCAAACCATCGTAAAGGCCGTCAAGGCCCAGGGCCAGAGAAGTGAAAAGAAACCGCAAAAGGCTCACCTGGCTCTCTGCAACTGGCTGCGTCAAGTGCTGAAACATCTCCAGCACAGTGCGCTGCTTCATCACTTTGCTCTTCTTCTTGGGAACGAGGCTGTACGTTCCCATTCTCCGTTTCTTTTTGCGAGACACCACTGCCAGTAGAAGAGAGCAGAGACTGTCAGAGGCTCAGTGCTGCCCACCGCAGGGCCTTCACGATTCAAATCCCCCCGAACGATGTGCTCTTACCTGAAGGCGGCCTGCAGGTGACCGAGTCATTCTGGCTCCGAGACAGCGGTTTCCCCAGCTCAGGCCCTGCCCGACTCTCCGCCGCGGCGGCTTCTCTCTGCTCCGTCGCCTCCTTTGATTCCTTATTAAGGAGCTTGAAAGTCAGAGGAAAAAAAGAGCGGGTGTCTGTTAACATCCACGAGGCTGATATGTGACAAAACATACAATTTATTTATTTATGTGTAGCCCAAAATCACACAAGGAGTGCCGCAGCGGGCTTTAACAGGCCCTGCCATCTGACAGCCCCCCAGCCTCGACTCTCTGAGAAGACAAGGAAAAAAATGGAAGACACCTTGGGAAAGGCCGTTCAAAGAGAGACCCCTGTCCAGGCAGGTTGGTCAAACAAAGGGGGCAAATACAACGTACTGCACAAATACACGGCTGCCAGCTGACAGTAGCATGAGGTGTCATGCCCACGGTCCGCCGGCTCAGGGGGCGAACCTGGAGGGCCGCTGACAGGGCATCTCATGAAGCTTCGGCCCTCCGTGGACAGTACTCAGCAATTCATGTCTTCAGTCACAAGGTGGTGGGGCCATTTCCAGATCGCCACATTTCCAGAGTGCTTACCCAGGAGGCTCAGATTCTCTCTCACAGACAGGGCACAACAGGCCAATAAGAACTTTACAGACTTAACAACAACAAGCGAAGGGCAGCTCTACAAATGCCAACCCTCGCCCAAAAAAAAGCACTTAGCAGAGACCCTGAAACGAGACCAGCAGCAGACAAATGACCAGGACTTAGAAAGCAACCAGATGACTCCAAAGGGCTCAAAGAGCACAACGGGACTTTAGTGTTCACCTGCACACCGTATGGGTAAGGCTGGCATGACCAAGCACACTCCATTCCAGCACGAGGCCTCACACACCCTGGACAGCTCGTCTCTCTCGACTTTAGTGTTCGGTGGACCACATGCCACCACGCAAGTGGCATGGGCAGCCTGGTCAGAGCAGACCCTACGCCAGCCCTACACTGCACTTGGCATTGGCAGATGACGATGGACAAGTAGTGGCTGGGAATGCCAAAGTATGGCTGCCGCGATACCAGCCTCCTGCATCCAAGCTCTAAGCCGCCACCCGTGCAACCAATGACATCAAACCCCCCCCCCCCCGGGGTGTGGCTAACCTTCAGCGTGGCATAAGGCCTGGACATGGTCTTGCGCGCCCGGTGAATTTTGCTTGGAGAGTCGTGGTCTCTGGCCAGGGTCAGACTCTCCGTGTCTGACGTTTCCTCCAACTCCTGGGCCATGCCAATGCTGCTGCTGCTGCTGCTCTCCATTCTTGCGGAACTCATACCCCGAGATTTCCCACTGCCCACCGTTTTCGCAGCGTGGCCAAGAAGAGGAGCGGTCATCGTCAAGTTACTAGTCCTGTACAGCGTGGCCTCGGAGGCCAAGGGCTGTTTGTTCAAGAGATAGCCATTGCTGCCGGTGATGGAGGTCTGCATGGGGTCCGCATCCTTCGGGAAGCTCAGCCAGCCACACTCCCCATCACCCTTCTCTGACAGGCCATTTTCCCCGACGTGAACGGGCCTACTGCTGGAGTCCCGAGGGCCAGACTTGGAGCCGTCCTCTGGCGAGGTCCTCGAAAGTCTGTTTTTCTCACAGGCGCCGTTCACTTCTCCCTCGACGGAGGCCTTTGAGGAGTCAGTGGCACTCTCACTGAGGGCATCATCCCGATCTGCAAAGGAGAAGAGAGATTAGAACGAGTAGAGGACACGCGCCCCTCGTGCCCTCGACAAATGGCCTCTGTGGAGAAATCCCTGTGTGAGCCCAGCAGGAAGAAACGGCACTAAAGCACCCAACACGAGAGCAGAGGCCGAGATGGGCTGCCCAGGGAGGAAGGCCTGCCAGGCCGGTGTGCTGGCACAGTTCACACACGACAGGGGTGGTCAGCCGTACACAGACAGCCGATTAGCACAAGACAGGCACAAGGACAGCACCACAGGTTCAAAGGTCAAGTCAACCCGGCGGAGCGCTGGCACCTGTGCCTTTGCATCTCTCAAGGGATGCCAGCCTTTGTATCCCCCTGCCTGCCCATATTGACAACACTCTTTAAAGGGCAACTTCAGCTCCACCCCCAGCCCGCAGATACCACCACACTTACCAGCACGCTGATGAAAGACGCCAAGTGAAATGCCAGCAGACATCAATGAAACGTAGCCTGCAACTTCAAAGGAGGGCGTCTGGAGGGCAGGTGTGGGAAGCGTCACCGTGCCGCCCCGCCCGAGGGTCAGGCGAGGTGCTGGTTAAGGTGACTGACCGAACCAAAAGACCCCAACATGTCCCCTGAAGACTTCCGCCGAGTGTCTGGGCACCACAAGTCATTGTAATAATAATAATTAATAATAACAACAACTCGATACATTCACGCCGCTCTGCTCGGACTCATCAAAGCTCTTTAGGCCGCGAGTGCAGATCCACTTCAACCAGCACTAATGGGCAGCACCCACCCGGATGATGAGATGGCAGCCATTTCTGCCACCCACGAGCCGTAAGGGGGCACTTTAGCCAGGACAGCGGGGTACACGCCCAGGGTTCTGCTCTGACCAAGGAGAGGCAGTTTGATGGGCTTTGGGAAGCGCGCATGCACGCACACACACCACACAGGGCCAGCGCCCCCTGCTGGCCTCACCAACTCAGGCTTTTCCCAGTACAGGCCGGGCCCAAACATGGAGTGCGGGTGGGATGGCTGCTGGTTTCCTGACCCTAAAAGTCATGGCTTCCTTCTGTTGGCCCACATCTCACAGGCCTTGCACTTCTTACCTTCATCTATGCTGCCAACCTCCTCTTGGACTGCGTCCATCTTGATCCGCTCTTCTGTGTGAGAACCTGCGGGCTAAAAGAAGACGGGCAAAGTGAATGAGGCAGTAGCCGTGCCCGCTGGCTCCAGACACGAAGGCCAAGCCCACCCTCTTGCACTGATGCTCTATGGCTGATCTCCCCACTGGGGTCACATCCCCATACATCACTAGTCTGAAGACCCCCAAAATGCCCATGCCCACGCCCACTTGGTTCTTGACTCCCCTCCGATACTGGGGCACATACTGGGACCCCCAGCTGCTATCTCATGACTTCAGAGGTGGATGGGGGTGGGGGGGGGTCACTAGCGTTGTGTCCATCAAGGGAGGGTTTCCCACCTTCGCTGACCATTTTATTTTTACACTGGTGGACATCTCAGTTCTGACCGAGTCCACCGTGGCACCTGACTCAAACAGTCCGGCCCCCCCACACCCCAGGAGACCCATTGCTGGGATCACTCAAGCACTCAGCGACAAGCCCCCCGGCTACACAAATTCCCCCTCCTCCTCCTCCTCCTCTCCACTGCAGCAGCGCACACGACTTCCCCCAAACGGAGCCAAGCCGCAGGGCTGGGTGTGTGGGGGGTGGGGTGGGGGGGTGGATGTGCGGGCTGTACCTCCACGGACGGTGCCCACGCTGGCCCCCACCACTGCTGACTGGAAGCCCAAGCTGACATCCTTGTAACAAGAAAATGTCTGCGGCCGCCAGTCCCCCAACAAAAGCAGCCTTGCCAGGGCTGGAGCCATTTCACAATAAGAGTCCCCGTCTCTCTGCTGACGTCTTGCGCCAATCAGCTGCTCGCAGACCTCCATCCGGCCTCCCAAAGGAGCTGGGGGCCCACGAGCCTTCGCTCCACCGTGGCCCAGACTCACGAGACTTCACTGGGGGGTCTCGAGAGGCCAACGGATCAAAGCACATGGTGTGGTCAACTGGGACAGGCTTGTTATCAAAGGACTGCTGCCTACAACTGAACGGCGAAGATGAGCGAGCGCCAACAGTGGGGCAGACTGGGTGACATGCTTGGTAAGGCTTGGCCATGAAAGGCGCTATATTCATGAGTTCCTGGTCCTACCCGCTTACTTCATTTTTTTTTTTTTTAACCGTGTCCTGTTCGGCTGTGAAGCAATCAGAATTACTTACAGTTTTACTTACTTTTACTTACAGCTTACTTCAAAAAGCACAGCAGAAAAAGGAACCAGCTGGCCAGTAACCAGAGGGGCACAGCCGACTGACAGCAGTGGGCCCTGACCAGTCACACGCCTTTTCATAATTCTGCCTACTCTGCTTGTGATGCCAAGCCATTTGTTGGGCTGCTCTGGCACTTTCCCTCCATGGTGGTGGTCTCCCCTTTTGCTCTTATAAAGGCCTACATGAAGCCCAAATCCGGTAAGATCTTCGGTCCTGACTACGTGCGCACAGCCGAGGTCGGCGCCAACTCTACATTTCTCACCCTTACCTGGCAGGCAGTGAAGACCCAGGAGGCATGACACGCCACGGCCACCGACCCCCAAGAGCACCTGCTCAGCTTCTCCAGAAGACCCACAGTCTATAGGCCCCCTGAATACAAAGCAGCCAGTCAGCAAACAAAAGCACCAAGGCTACCCAAAATGTCCTGGGGCAGCACCCCTTCGCCCCTCTACCCTTCCTTCAGCTACACATTGGACAGGGGCAAAGCATGATGTGCTCGGGACTGTGAGAAAGGCAACAAGCCCACTTGAAAAAGTGCCCCTCTGAAAGGTGGACACATCACAAGACCCCCCTCGTACCACTCGGGCACACCAGTAACTCTGCCAGGACGGCCGTTCACACGCAGACATCCATCTGTTCAGAGGCTTCATGACGTCAAGGTGCTGCCCGGGTGTGAGGTGCTCCGGTGCCCACAGGAGCGAGGGCCTGTGCCAGCGTAACAGCAAGGCGAGTCGGCGCGTCACGTCGTTCACACTGGCCTGGAAGGAGTGAGTGATCACGTCGTGTGAAGAGAGCGCCATCGGAGCAGACGGAATTCCCTCCGGAACCGTGTCACTAGCCTAGCATGCTAGAAACTTCCGGAAGAGCCAGAACGACACGTCGTGAGACGAGGAGGGAGCCATCAGAAGACTCCTTCATCCAAAGAAGCTCATAAAGACGGGCGCATGTTAGCGATTATCACAAAAGCTTAAAGGGAGAGAAGACAATCTGTGAAGACCACCAAAGTCCCAAAACCCGACAAAAACTTAACGGAAAAGGCGCAGATCCCAAACGGGCGACAGGGTCGGTGGAAGTCAACTCAAGGGTCTGCGAGACGTGAGAAGGCTGACCCTTACCGGTACAACTGTTGAATAAATAGGAGCCCCCTGTTTAAGGCGATGTGTGCGAGCAAATCGGCCAATCAGCAATGCGGGACACAGCCGGGAATGGACTGACGCCACGGAAGCCAGGGACGCCAGGGCAAGCAGCTCTTAGACATTGAAGGTGACAAAAGGTGACAATCACGTCCTACTGTTACTGACGGGCTCAGCAGTGGCCAAGAAAAGAGCAGAATGAAGCGTCAGGGTGCAGGAGACGAGCCGGCAAACAAAAAAGAAATAACAATCCCACAATGCTTTGGGGGGGGCTGCACTTGTTTCACTGATAAACTTTTAAAAATCAGGAAACGCAGTCGGGGGAAACTCAGCACAAGGTGAAGCCACCCTCCGCTGTCACTCGTCCCTTTGTCACCTCCTTCTTCATCACAGACACACATGCAGCGCGTGCTCACAGTCGGCGGACCCCTCCACCGTGTGGTACCCTCGTGTTGTGTCACCTCATCAAGTAACACTCAGCACCTCAGAATGACAAACCAAAGCCAGGAGTTTAGGCATTTTGGCAAAAGTGTTAAACAATAAAAACCTGAAATCTCACATTGACAGCAGAACTTTGACCCTTTACTTCGGCGAAGCCCCTTAGGCAGAGTCCAGCCAGAAGGCGTTGTGGGTTTGCGTCTCCCACCCGGACGGGGGGGCTTTGTGTCGCTCAAACCGCGTCAGGTTGGATGAAGCCCATCAGTGGAGGGCCGCTTTCAGGTGTTTGACTGGCTTGAGGTCCGAGCTCTGGTGGGGCCACATGAGGCCATTCCCAAGGTGGTCTTTGTTTTGTGACCCCCTCGGCTGGGCGGCGTTAAACTCTACAGGCTCAGCTTTCTTCATAACTCGACCCCTGTAGCCCTGGAGTGAGCCGAGCCGCTCCTCTCTGGACTTCTCTGTCTTTACGGAGACCCTCAGTGCCCCCGGGACTCCACATGAGGCCTCACCAGTGGGTTATAAACCTTCAGTGACTTGCTTGTACTGCACACGTCAAGGCGCTATATAACCTGACAGTCGTGAGTCCACCGCGACTCCTAAGTCCTCCTCATAAGGTGGGCTCTCCATTTTCAGACCCCCCTTATGTTAGGTAGAATGCCCAGAGGGGACTGGGCGGTCCCGTGGCCTGGAACCCCTGCAGATTTTTTTTTTTTTTTTCTCTAGCCATCTGGTGTTTTTTTTTTTTTTTTGTTTTTTTTGTCCACCCTGGCCAACGGACCTTACTCCTTTTCTATGCTAACAAATGTTGTCTTATTTTAATTTCTTATTTTTTTCATTATCTAAAGCACTTTGAGCTACTTTTTGTATGAAAATGTGCTACAGAAATAAATGTTGTTGTTGCTCACATTTCACTTCCCACCTGTAACTCTTTACATTTGCTGACATTCAATCTCATCCTTCACAAATCTGCTGCCCAAGACTCTCTGTGATGATGCCATGCATTCTCGATGATCTGCCAGTCCCCCTGACTTGGCACCACCTCTGAACTTCACCAGCTTGTTCTTCATATTTCTATCCAAATCCTTTCTTTATATTAAAAACAGCAGCAGCACCAGCACTGCCCCCTGCTGGCCAGCACTCTTAACATCAGCCAGTTCTGAGAAGGTTCTTCACCCCATCATTTCTGCTTCCCATGTCTGTGCCAATTCTACACACCACACCCTGATGCCCACCCTCTTACGTGGCGCCTTATCAAACGCTTTCAGAGATCAATCATCTCATGTGCCCCCCGTATCCTCACAGAATGCCATTGTGTTGGTAGACCACAACCTCCTCGTCCGAGCCCACGCTGACTGCCCAGTAAAACTGCTGTACCCATCACATGCTGCCCAATCTTCTCCGTAATTACTCCCACCATTCAATTTCCTGTGATGCCTGTTACTGGCCTATAGCGGCTCATATCTGCCCGATCTACTTTTTACATTACAAGATATTTGCCACTTGCCAGTCCTGTTAGAATGGCACTGCGTGCACTTGGTCTCCTCCAGACGTGACACTAATCTTGGACTCATCAGACCAGAGAGTCTCATTTCTTGCCATCTGAGAATCCCTCAGGTGTCCCCTTTGCAAACTCAGAGTGGGCCTTCTACTTAGGAGTGGGTTCTGCCTGCCCACTCTGCCATGAAGCCCAGATTAGTCGAGTATTGCAGTGATGGCTGCCCTTTAGGAGTTTCTCCGGAGCTCAACCAGAGTAACCAGAAGGTTCTTCATCGCTTCTCCTACTGTAGTCCTCCTCCCAAGACTGATCAGTTCAGCTGGGCGACCAATCTTAGGAAGAGCTCTGGTTGATCCAAACGTCCTCCATTTAAGAAGTACGAAGACCACTGGGCTCTTGGGAACCCGCAGTCTTCCTCAGGTCAGCTCCTTGACTCAATTCTGCCTCTAAGCTCAGCAGGGAATGTGTTCCGTGGACCCCCTAAAGACCCAATCAACCGAACTGACCACAGGGGGACCCCCAGCATTTCAATGATGACCAACAGAATGAGACGCACCCGAGTCAGACTTCAAGGGTCTGAATTCTTGGGTCAATGGCCGATGTTGGTTTTTATTTATTTTTCTTAAATCGTGTGTTCACTTTGTCATTGGAGGGTCCTGAGCGTCACGTCACATTGCTGCAGTGTGGCAAAACGTGACAGACGGAAGGGTTCAGGACACTTTCTGAGTGCACCACACGCACTGTCATGGCTGCTCGACCCAATCAGGTTTCGCGCCAACGGTATGTGTGGCCAGCGGCTGTCATGCCAGTTTACTCCCAGAGAGTTTCTACCCACAGGGCACAAGGTGACTGAGCAGCCAGCCAGAAGCACAAACACTGGAGAGGCGAGTGACCAGGCAGCCTTGGTGTGTGTGTGTGTGTGTGTGTGTGTTTATGTATCCTCTGCATTTGGTGCCCACGTCTCTATTCTGCTATTCTCTTGAACTCCCTTTAAAGTGAACATGTAAAATAAACGCTTGAGGAAGTCACTGCCACCGACCACACCACCCGTAGCGTAGCGCAGCGCAGCGATGAGGCCTCATGAAGGCGCTATAAAGCTATTAAAAGACAGCCAGTGGGAGCCCGGAGGCCCAACACAAGGGGTCCGCACAGCCAAAGGAGGAACATCATCACATCGCTGGGTGAAACTTGCACTTAATGCCAGCGGCACAACCAACAGCAAAGCCAAATAAGTCAGGTGATGAATGAAGCGGCGACGGGCCGAACGGCAAAGCGGCTCCAGCAGAGCAAGTGTGTGTTTGTGCCAACTCAGATTATTCAGCTAAATAATATGGCGCTGGACAGTGGGGACATGTGGCAGGGTGACAAGCATGTGGAAGGAAAAAGTCACTGCGCCCTGTAAACGTGACGACAAGGACTTTAGAAAACGATGAGCACGCAATCAAACAAAAATAAATCAAAATACAGAGAGTAAGTGAGCCCAAGAGCCGGCGAGGTCAAGCAGCCGTACCCAGGGCAGGAGAAGGCGGCAAAGGGCTGAGCGGGACAGTGGGGGTCTCAGGCCCCTCGAGTACAGCACGTCTTACAGATGTTGTTACTGCACAGTTTTCAAAAATTGTGACAATTTGATGGCCGGAAATAATTTAAAGGCAAGCCCACCTCAAAGATGATGCCAAGGTTCTCTGGAACCAATGAAGATCTCTGAAGGATTTGGGGTTTTCAGGTAGGGTTACATTTTATCAGCATAAAGTGAGGATTCTTACACACTCATCATATGCTCTGAAATGAATCCTGCCCGGGAGTTTGATTTACTTTACCACTTCAAGTCATAAAGCAGAGACCTCGTTACACAAAACAAAAAAAAACTGAAACGCTAAAATGATAAGCCGGGACTTGATTTTAACGTCTAACTTTCAGTATTTTATAATGTCGCTCATATAAGTCGAATGTGGAAGACTCCCGCTATTGGTCCAAGAGATTACGATATGCTAACGCCTGCCCACCTGAGAGAGGACACGCCCTTCGTTTTCTATGTATTGTGCCTACGTGACCACGCGGTAATACCCACACTACTCAGAAGCGACGTTTGCATTGATTTGTGTTTCTTGAATCTCACGCACTCACACACCTTTATCATAAGAGCATCCCTTATTCTAAACCAACATTTAAATGTAGAAGGAGTAACACATTCAAAATAGCTTGTCTTAATGCTAGAAGTACCAAAAATAAGGTAAGTGAGTTGGAGTCGTATGTAGCAGAACAGAATTATGATATTATAGCAATAATAACGGAAACCTGGCTAAATAACAAAGATAGGGACGAGTGTAACAGAGAGGGATACACATTATTAGGAAGGATAGACAGAACAGAAAAGGAGGTGGGGTTGCTGTTTATGCCAAACAGAGTTTAAATGTAAGTCATCTTCAGCTGGACGATGAGCCCCATCTTAGTGAGGACGTGTGGCTTCACCTGGAAAATATCAGGGAAACAGGTCTTATTTTAGGAGTGTGTTATAGACCACCCAATTCAGACAGTAACTTCAACACACATCTTTTTAGTAATATCAAAAAGGCAAGTTTACAGGGGGATATTACAGTCATGGGGGACTTTAATTATCCAAATATTAACTGGGATAACCTCGCAGATGGAGGAGCACAAGAGCAGGAGCTTTTAGAAGTAATCAGCGACTGTTTGTTAACACAGCATGTTAAAGTACCAACACGGGGTGAAGCCTGTCTGGATTTAGTGTTCTGTAATAATCAGGATAGAATTGAGGGTGTAGAGGTGATTGGACCACTAGGGTCACGTGACCAGAATGTCATACAATTCTCAGTATTCTGTAAGAGTGCAGATGCAAAGACTAAAATTGTGAAGTTGAACTTTGGTAGGCTAATTTTGAGAAGATGCGACAAAGTCTGAGTAGGATAGACTGGGATAAGCTTTGAAATGTGGAGACAGTCGAGGAGCAGAGGAACAGGTTTAAAAATATAATGCAGGACAGATACAGACCTAAATGTGGAATTAATAGGAAATTAAAAATAACTCCACGGTGGATTAATAAAGATTTAAAAAAGAAGTTGCAAAGGAACAAACAGACGAATAAGGCATATAAGACTAATGACTGCAAAGTGAATCGTAGAGCGTATGAGAACATGAGGGCAACCATTAAGAAGGATATCAGGGAGGCTAAAAGACAGTTGGAGAGGAATATAGCAGATAAGGCGAAAGACGACCACAAGAGATTTTTTTGTAGTAAAAGAACAGTCAAGGAGGAGGTGAAATGAATCAGAAAGAGTAAAGTGGAATTAAAAGATTGACAGTGAAATAGCGGATGCCGTAAACTTACATTTTTCTGAGGTGTTCACAAGTGGATAACCTCAGAGTGGTAACAGGGACTACTAAGGAGGTACTGAGGGCCTTGGAAATTATAGAGAGAGAAGTGCTGCTCAGATTAAATAAAATGAAATCAAACAAATCACCAGGCTCCTCGTGTTCTTAAGGAGGCCAGTGAGTTCAGATATAAACCCTTGACACATATTTTTAGGAAGTCACTGAGCACTGGAGAGATTCTGAAGGACTGGAAAATGGCAAATATCATCCCATTATATAAAAAGGGTGACAGGGCAGATCAGAGCAACTATAGGCCAGTAAGCTTAATGGGCATCACAGGAAAATTAATGGAAGGAATTATTAAGGATAAGAGGACAGGAGTTATTAGGAACAGTCAGCATGGGGTCAGAAGAGGGAGGTCGTGTTTTACTAACAGGCTGGAATTCAATGAGGAGGCAACAAAAGGATACGACCAGAGTGGAGCAGATGATATTATTTATCTGGACTTTCAGAAAGCATTTGATAAGGTGCCACATGAGAGGCTGGGCATCAAATTAAAAGAAGTGGGAGTTCAGGGTGATGTTTTTAGATGGGTGCAGAATTGGCTCAGACACAGGAACCTCATCAGGACTGGCTGATTCTAAGAGTGGTGACCAGCAGGTGGCAGTGCAGGGGCTGCTGCTATTTTTAATATCTATAAATGATTTAGAGAGGAATATAAGTAACAAGCTGGTTAAGTTTGCAGATGACACCTAGATAGGCGGATTAGCAGATAATTTGGAATCCGTTATATCATCACAGAAGGACTGGGATAGCAGACAGGCTTGGGCAGAGTTGTGGCAGATGAAATTTAATGTCAGTAAATGTAAAGAATTACACATGAGAAGTGAAAATGTGAAGTTTAAATACACAAACCTGAAAATCAAGAGTCCACCTTATGAGAAGGATTTAGGAGTCGTAGTGGACTCTACTCTATCGACTTCCCGATGGTGTTGAGAAGCCATGAAGAAGGCTAACAGACTGCCAGGTTATATAGCGCCTTGACGTGTGGAGTACAAGTCACAGGAGGTTCTGCTCAGGCTTTATAACTCACTGGTGAGGCTTCATCTGGAGTCCTGTGTGCAGTTTGGGTCTCCATAAAGACACAGCAGCACAAGAGAAGGTCCAGAGAAGAGCAACAAGGCTGATTACGGGGGGCTACAGGGGGTGAGTGATGAAGATTAAAAGAGCTGAGCCTTAAGGAGATGAAGAGGAGACCTGACCTGATTGAAGTGCTTAAAATGATGAAGGGTTAGGGTTCCAGTCCAGTGGAGTGAGACGGTTATTTTAAAATGAGTTCATCAAGAACACGGGGACACAGTTGGAAACTTGTGAAAGGTAAATTTCGCACAAACATTAGGAAGTTTTTCTTTACACAAAGAACGACAGG
>JANRMT010062802.1:551582-569075 GCA_026402145.1 Polypterus bichir lapradei | reverse complement strand
AAGTGATTTCTTGATTGAAACAGGTGTGGCAGTAATCAGGCCTGGGGGTGGCTACAGAAATTGAACTCAGGTGTGATACACCACAGTTAGGTTATTTTTTAACAAGGGGGCAATTACTTTTTCACACAGGGCCATGTAGGTTTGGATTTTTTTTCTCCCTAAATAATAAAAACCATCATTTAAAACCTGCATTTTGTGTTTACTTGTGTTATATTTGACTAATGGTTACATGTGTTTGATGATCAGAAACATTTTGTGTGACAAACATGCAAAAGAATAAGAAATCAGGTAGGGGGCAAACAGTTTTTCACACCATGTCTGTATGTAATGTAACTAAGCACAGACGGCTAATTTGATAAACCAATATAAATACAAACACAGCCATTTGAAGTTTCACTAAAACGAAAGCCGACAGCAGGAGACCAAAGAGAGCACAGCTTTGTCTCGTCTTAGACATATCAGGCACGACAACAGCAGCAGGGCAGTGACAAGGAGCAGGTGCCGGACGGCGGGTCAGCTCCCTCGCCAGCACAGCGCCCCCTACAAGACAAGCAGCGGGCACCTCACCAGAGACCCAACTTCATCGCACTCGCGGTGCCATTCACAGCAGATGTTTTATCGTCTGTACACGCATGTGGCTTACGCTAAAACAGCTTGTGGTGTTTGCTCAGGCCCAGTCCCTGCCTTTCATTCTTGTGAATTTCCTGAGACTCTCTGGCCTCCCTCCCTCCCTAATTCCAAACCTGTGTGTTAACTGGCACCTCAAGAGCACTCTGGTAGATGGGTACATCAATGAGCCCGACAGATCAGAAAAACCGTGATGAGATCAGGCCATGCAGCCCAACAACTCCTTAATCCCCTTAACTCCTCCAAAAGAACATCAAGTCGAGATTTGAAGGCCCCTCGAGTCCTACGGTGCACCACACTATTTGTCCCTAGTCCTCTATTTGTGCCAAATCTGACCGTGACAAGTCCAACTGTGTCCCTGCTCTTTTGCTATTGCAGAACTTATATGAAAGTAACAACTGGGATTTACTGCACTAACTCCGGCCGTAATTCCAAACACTTCTGTCCCGTCTCTTCTTAACCTCCGTAAAGTGAAAAGGTTCACCCAATGGGGCTGTGTTGTGATATGGAAACCAAAAGTGCAGCGGGTACCCACCGAAGGCGAGGCCTCACTCGTGTGTATTTATTATCTACCTTAAGCCTTGTACTCCACACGCCGGGGTGCCACAGTGGGTCGCCTGCCCCCTGCTCAGCTTTCTAAACCCTCTGCGGACGCCGACAGCGCAGCTCCACTTGGACTCCCAGCTCCTTCTCTCGTCGTGTGTTGAAATCTCACATTTTTACTTCCTACATAGTACTAGGGTGTTGTACCGTGTTAGCCATTATGAATGTAGAGAAAAGCCAAGAAAAATGACACCTTTTATTGGCTAACTAAAAGATTACAATATGCAACTCAGGCCCCTTCTTCAGGTGAGATGTAAACCAGAGGATTACTACCTGCAATCATCAAAATTAAAAGAAATAAGTATGTGAAATACATCAGTCTGTGTGTAATGAATGAATCTAATATACAAGTGTCACCTTTTGAATGGAATTACTGAAATAAATCAGCTTTGTCATGAGATTCTAATTTTATGACCAGCATCTGTAGATGATCCCATCTCGCCTGAAGAAGGGCCCGAGTTGCCTCGAAGGCTTGTATATTGTAATCTTTTTAGTTAGCCAATAAAAGGTGCCATTTTCCTTGGCTTTTTTTTACTTCCTACATGTAATTCTTTATATTTACTGTCACTCAGTTTCATCTGCCAAAGCCTGCATGTTGTCCGCCGTAACAACAGTTGATTCTCCATTCACTGCCCTCTCACCCAGCCTGGTATCGTCTGCAGATGTAACCAGCGTATTTGATTACATTCTTGTCCAGTTAATATATTAAAATAAAGGCCAATACCATAACCACAGATGGTTTTTCTTTGTCTTTAAAGCTCTGAACTTATATTATCACAGCAAGCGGCCTTTATTTTATGTGGTGCCTTTCATTAGACCGGCTTATACCTTATTTGACTCCAGGGGGAAATTAAAACTTCTACAGTATAATAAATGAAGGGCATCATCACTTCAAACTGTTTAATAACCAAAATAAGACCGAAGTCCAGGGAGGTAAAGGCGACAGCAGCGGTCATATAAACGTGAAGCGTAGCGTCACCAAGGATTAGGACATTAAACTTGGATGTAAAGCAAACAGGAATGAATGTCTAAAAGTGGATCTCCTGGAGAACAAGCAAAGGCCCGCAGCGGCAGCCGAATGCCCATTTGCCCCCCGGCTATCTTGCCATGAATGTCAGTTTTCAGCTTTTTTTTTTTTTTTTTCCCCTTTTCAGCTGAAAGCTCCAACACTTGGGTGGCATTATGATGCCGTAGCTGGCACTGCTTCCTCAGAGTTCCTGGAAAACAGGGTTTGAATGCCAGCCTGGTCACTCACTTCCCCTTATCTCCTAAATGTGCAGGTGCGGTCCAGAACTGGACCACTGCAGGATGTGGATGGACGGGTGGGCATGCAGACAGGCAGATGGATGGTTGCCCCGTTGTCCTGCCTACCCTGTGACCCCCCAAAAACTGGATTAAACAAGTTTAGTGAAAGGATGAATGGAGACTCGTCCAACTCATCAGCGTCAAAGCAAACACAAATCTGTGAGAATGGGGGGCTTAGATGGGGGTCAACGTCTGAAATGTCCGACAAAGGCTGCGAAGATCCAGCGAGCAGGGGCCCTCGAACAGGTGGCCTCTGTGGTCCAACTCCGTAGGCCAGGTCTCACCCCGGGATGGCAAAAACCGCTAAGCCAGGCGATATATGCACAGAGCGAAAAGCCGCCGGCCGGTCTGCCAAGACTTTGGGACCCTCCGCTGGCTTCTTTTGTTAGGACGATCCACGGCAGGACTTCCCAGGTGAGCCACCGGGACCTCGGCGCGAGGACGGGCCACACCACACTGAACGCGGAGCACAAACAAAGCCGGCCAGCGGACTTTTACTCGGACGCAGGCCGACTCGGGAGCTCCGCCACACTTTACAAGCGGCTGGCCCTCCCGGGGCAGGCACACCGGATCCTCGGGCTCCCCCTCTCTCGTCCCCCCACCCCCGGCACATTTAAAGCTCCCCGGTTCTCAAATCGCGAGCGACCGAGCGAGAAAGCGAGGGAGCGAACGAGCAAACAAACAGGCGCTCACACAAAAAGAACAGCGGGCTGTTTAAAATAAAACTCGCCGAGCTCAGCTCCTCAGACCCCGCGCCACTCGGCCCCGGCTCCCGTCTTAACGGCCTCCTGCCACACGGCCGGAAAGCCTACGAACAAAGCCCCACGAGCGGCGCACCGACGCCGGCTGCTTCGCCGACCCGCTCCCCTCTCACTCACCTCAGGATCCGCTGACGCCATGACTGCTCGGCCCGCGCGTGGCCCCGCCCCCCGCTATATGACGTCACACAGGCGACGGCAAGCCAAGCCGAGCCCGCCAGAGTTTGTGAGCGGGCCCGCGAACGGCGAGACGGAGAGGCGTAGGGCGACTGGTGGCGGGCAGACATACAAGAAGAGGTGGCGATGGGCACGCCGGGCATCCTGTGCCCAGTCTGCAAGTGCAGGAATAGCTCGCCGTCTCCGTGCAGTGATGGCGCCAGTCAGGTCAGGCTTCGGTTTCTCCTGTGCGTTTATGGCTTGCGGTTTCCACTCCATCGATCGATCGATCTGTCCGTCTGTCCGTCGCGTCTTTCGCACAGCCAGGTCATGGACGCTAGCCACTTACTTAGTCCCAGCAGGTTTAAGGATTCTGTTTCTAATTTCTTATTAAATATGGAAAGGCCGCGCAGATGTGCAGTCTTAAAATGAGGTGGCAAGTGCTGTGGCTTTCTTGAGGTTTCCACTTCAGTCCCCAACCCTGTGGCAGTGTGACGTCTGCATGGCCACTGCACGTCCACAGTCCCTAAAGCTGGCACGCCGGGCCGTCCTTAGTGGGTTCCTCAGCTGCTGCAGCTCCCTGTGACCCTCATACTGCAAGAAGACAGGACAAATGGATGGATACATCATAGTAATAACTAATATTAATTACATTTAGATTGCACTAATTTGAGCTATTCAAAGTGCTTTACGTAGACAGTGGCGAGCCACTTCAGTCACCACCATTGTGAAGCGCCCACCTGGATGATGCAGTGCCCACTCACCACACATTAGCTGTTAGATGGTGAAGGTTTTTAAAGAGATGGTTAGCCAATAACAGACGGGGACTGACCAGCCTGTGGTGGGCACTTAATGGAGGCTATCAGAAAACACTCAGCTTTTTCCAGTGGATGCCCAGAGATATCTTGTGACCAGTGGTGCCAATTTGTTCAGCACAGAGAGCCCGTCACTGCATTGAGATGCACACACAGACCACAGGGTAGGCACCGCCAAGCTTTCCTGGTTGGTCACCCATCCAAGTACTGGCCAGGCCCAAACATGCTTAACTTACGTTATATAGCAGCTGTTGTAGCTGTGGTGCTGTAGTGGGCAGTGCCCAGGCTGTGCCAGTGTGGAGTTTAAACAGACACGTTTGTGTTTGTGATTTTTTTTTTTTTCCTCGGTACCCTGTGCATAATTGAGTTAGCAAATGGATGAACGGATTTTCTGTGTCAGTTTTCAGTCTGTTGGACTCAACGCTGCAAGGGGGACGCGAGACACCTTGGCAGATAAGACGAGAGTGCAGGCTGTCGCTGGCACAGGATGCTGCAGTTTGTGTCCACTGGCACAGTTTCCACCTGGTGGGTAAGTTCATGGAGATCAAGTGAGTGTAAGGATTTGCTCAGTCGAGAGACGTGTATCGTCGTCAAACGTGTGCAGCCCGGGGAATCAGAATGAGGGGCTGCACTGTGGCCGTCGCTGCGACCTCAACACCATTTTTCTGACTGGATATTTAATGTCTGCAGACCAGCAGGTCTTGTCTTCTGAACAGGGTTGGCACAAAGAGAGGCTTGCTAAACAGTGTAAAAGATGGATACGGAGGCAGGGAAGACGACCTCCTGCCCTTCACTGTGCCCGCTGGCTCCTGGGCACTTGGCACAAAGGCAAGGCTTTATGGAGTCCGTATCAAAATGTCCCCCTTGTGTTTTTGCGGGCACTGTAGCAGTGTATGGTCATGTGACATGGGGGACGTGCAGGATGCACTACTTCCTTGTTTCATTTGCACACGTGCCATAACAAAATGCAGGCCATGGTGTCCTGCAGGGCCAGATTGGCATACATCTTCCTTTAGTTGCCAAGCCAAAGATCATCACATTTGGTTGCTCCTCATTTTCCTCTTGTTCTTGATGAGTGGCAGCTGCCTGCATGCATTGCTGATTGTCCAAGCCCACTAATGTGGACCATCCACTCCATTGGGGCAGAAGGTGGAGGCCATGAAGCTGCATGCCTTCAGAGACACAGAGGGTAGGCCAAAGCCCTAATGCCTCTCCTCTCCTCGACAGAAGGCCTCCCAGTCTGTGGACGCCACTGCCATCTAGTGGCTGCACTGGGGAGGAGGGGCAGGCCACCGCTTCAGATTAAGAGTCTCCCCGAGTGCCATGTTGAAGATGCAAGGATAAGGAGAGCACAGCAGAGCCAACAAGCCCTGGCACCGTGGCACCTCAGTGCCCCCTAGAGGACTTTACTTCTCTGGCTTTTCCTCCTTGGGAGCCTCCTCTTCTCCACATGGCCTTCCTTGCTCTGCACCCGAGAGTAGAGTAAGAGTAGAAGGAGCCATGTAGAAGGCCACAACTGGTGAGCTTGGGCCCCCTCGATATCTTCATGGGGCCAGTGAGACAGCAGACAGGGCACTGCTTACCCCTGGGGGGGGCACCCCTGAAAACTGACAGTGGGCTCCAAAGGTTTTCTAGGTCACCACACAGAGACGCAGGTCAGGCAGATAACTTTATTAATACAAGAATAAGAATACAGTTGTTTAAAGTAAGTTAAAGTGAGACAAATACAAATTTAGGTATTAATAAAAAAAAAAGAACAAAACTACATAAATAAATCACAGGCAGAGACGCCAAGGCCTCTGCTAGAAAAATACAAAATAATTTAACGGGAGGGCAAAACCACCACCAAAAAAAAGAGAAAAAGTCAAGATAAGTGGAGTCAGAATCAGATTAAAGCTCTAGAACCTTCTGTGCAAATAATCGTCCAAGTCAGTCAGCCGACAGCGTGTGGTTTACAGGGCACTGCGGTGAGGCCCCGCCCAGACCCCGTGTTCTTCCCTGGCACCCCACACTGAATACTGTGTGAATAACAGTTAGCACCAGTGTTGACTTCTGGAGAAGTACAAACGCTCTGCCACCGAGCACCGGGGCCCATGGTGGGAGACCTGCCCAGTGCCAGCAGTGCCCAGAAAGAGGTGGCATAGGCAGAGGTCACACGGCCTTGCCCTACCCATGATTGACTGTTTTCTGTGTGCCAGCCAAGTGTGGCAGAGGTACAAAAAGAGGAAGCCGAAAGCTCGGCGTCATTAAGGCATCACAGATGCTAAAATCAGTTTTTTGTTTTTTTCCTTCATTTAAAAAAGCAGAAAAAAAGCATAAAAAGATACAAAGGCCGTCACTCCTGGCAGGCCGGGTCACCCTGCACCCCCAGTTTGTCCACTCTGCCGTGCCCAATCCCAAGTGTCCATGTTATCTGGCGGGCGGGTGGGCAGTGGCTTCACCCCGTCTGAAGACCCAGGCGGTCAGTCCCGAGGAGCTCGGCTGCAGCTTTCTTCATATGAAGGCGGCGGCTCTGGAAGAAAATCGAGAGAGTGGCATTAAGAGTGGCACACAATGCAGACAGCAACTACACACGTGGGCACACCACACACATCAAATGTGGCAATGAAGACAAGACGCCCAGCACCAGGCCTCACTAGCAGATCACGAATATGGGCCTGAAGAGCTGGCACTAAACACACCAAGAGGTGACATGAATTCGGGGGGTCTGTAGTGGCTGCCAGATGCCAGCATTACATGTCACCGTGTGGCAGCGGGCACTTTGAACTAAAGGTTCTGGTCAAGACAGGAGTGATGGCTGCCCAGTAATTAGTATAGCTCTTTCTAGGCCGTCTGCCCTGCCAGCCTTGCACCTTCTGGCCCATGTCACGCGGCGGTGGCATGAGGTACGTGTGTCCGAGGTAACCGTCTTAACCACTCTCGTTGTGATTGCTGCTCGTTTGGCATCACTGGCATCACCAATACACCCGGGGATTCTGTGACAGAACTTTGAACCTTTGCTAGAGATTTCATCTTCCCAGTTGTCACTGGTCTGAGGAAGACCCCAAGCCCTCAGAGTCCCACAGGTTTTCAGAGGGCATTAGCCTTTCGTTGTGAGCCTCCAGCCATATTAGGTCAGTGGCACTGCCATTGTGACCAGCGTTTACAAAGACACACACGTCTGCTGCACTTCGACTTTTACAGCTGTCACTTATCCATCCGTTTCAAACTGCTGTGACACTGCAGGGTCACGGTGAGCCCAAGGCTGTCCAAACCTGTGCCCACTCTGCATGGCACGGCTGCCCACTTCAAGGCACATTCGCACAAACTGGGCGAATCTCCTTGGGATGTGTAAGAAAGTCGGTGAAAGTGTGCCTGGGCCAGAAATGTAATGCCACACAGCTAACAGGCAGCAGTGCCAATGACGGTGACGTCCTCCAGTAACAAATTCTGGGCACATGTCTACGTGGCAGTGTCACTGTTGTCAGTGGAGCTCGACTCCGCACCAATTAGGGAGCCCTTGTGCATGTGGGCGATGGACTGGCATCACAGAAATGGGTATGCTGGCCACTGTGCCTGGCACTTTAAACAAGGGTGGCAGCTCTGACCAGCCTTTAGTCTGCTGTGGGGCTTTATTATGAAATTGGTGCCACCTCGGGGCAGCCCACCAAGTCAAGCGTATCATTTTACAAGAAACAAAGAATCCAAAATGATACATCATGGCGAGAAAAGAACAGCTCCCTGGGTAATAATGCCAAGTGGGCAATGCCTGTCAACAATCAAGAGGTGCTTGGCACACTAAGCAGCGTCCTTTGAAAGGTGCCAGCTATTCACGCTCAGCCCACTTTGACCCTTTGAGGAGCTAATTCCGGACTGGGGGCCTAGGCTGGCTTTGTCCTGCTGCATTCCGTTTCTTTCTAAAAATGGCTGGCAGAAAGCTGAAGATGCCCAGAGGGATCCTCAGTGTTTAAGAGCAACATTTGGCAAGCTGGAGCCACAATCCGAGTCTACGTGAACTTACCACGGTCTCACGCTTAATGTGCAAGTGCAGAAGCGCCGTCTAATCGAAATGACCTACGATGTCACTCGTATACGCCCACTTGAGGGCGTCCTTCCTGACATGCCGTTTCTCACACATCTCCATCCATTTCCATTGCACTTTTCATTCCAACAGATGGTGCACAATGCAGACCCTCTAATATGATAAAGAAAATTTAAATAGAAATAAGACAGGAAATGAAAAAGCTGACAGAAGGGCTAATCCCACCGATTGTCACACTGAGGGTCTCTGACTCGGGTCCTGGGCGGTCTTTAAAGCTGTTAGTAAGAGGCCGTCGTTGGTTTCCATCAGTTGTGATGGCAGATCACCAGAATGTTTAATGGTCTCCCGTCAGATCTGCACCCCCTCTACATTTTTAGGTTATCACTTAATAAAGTGCTAAAGGTTGTGGCGCGCCATCTGTTGGAATAAACGCTACAATGCATTTTGCTACACCATGCACTATCAAGTGAACTCCACCAGATGGCGCCCTGCCAGTCCTGACACTGAGTACAGATGGACAGACGGAACTCGGCTCGTATTCTACTGGCGCTGCATTTCACGGCTTAACGTATACCACAGCCTCGAAAGGCCAAGTGCTCCCTCCGAGGGCTACCGTTCAATTTGTCCAAAAGTGACCACCAAAAGCTCACGCTGGACCCCCACCAGCGCCAGCAGCACACAGGGCAGGAATCGGCCAATAAGAAAGGACGGCGAGGTGCCTACCGCTCGGGTAGTTCCAGCTGCTGTACTCCGGCGGCAGGATCAGCGGCCCAGCCGTCGGCGTGGGCGTCACAGCTCCCTCAGAGTAGTAGGGGACGGTGGCGCCGGTGGACACGCAGAAGAGGGGTCCGGTGCTGCCCCCCTCCTCACAGTCGGCTCTGGTCTCCGGGAAGCTGAGTCCGGGGGCGTAGCTGAAGGCACTCGGGGAGAAGGCGGCCGGCTGGCTGCTCGACTGTTGCTGGGAGTGGCTCTTGGTGGGGATCTCCACGGGGTCGGTGCCACAGGCGAGCTCGGCGGGCGGGGCGGTGGGCGTCACAGTGGCTGAGGCAGGTGCCAGCGGAGCGGGCCTCACTGGTCGAGACGGTGTCACCGGCAGGCTGTTTATTGCGATATTCCCAATGTAGATGGGGAGAGTCACCAAAATTTCTGGAGATTTGAGCGACACCTGGAGAAAGAAGGCAGAGGAGAGCAAGTTAAGATGGGGGGGGGGCACCAAGCAGAGCGGGGGTCCGAGACGGGACACGGCCAGGTGAGCCGTACCTGCAGGAAGTAGTCGATCTGGATGAGAGTGCAACTCCTGACGGTGGACTGCGGCAGCGGTGGCACGATGATCTGCTCCCGCCACTCGGCATTCTTGCCGCCTTTGACCCCGGCCCCCTCGACTTCGGCGATGGTACGCAGGTCGTAGATGGACCTCTTGGACTTGTAGGTGACCTTCTGCAGCAGCACAAGCGAGAGGCACAGGGTGAGTGACATGTGCCGAGAGGCGGCGCGGCGGGTCAGCGCTCGGGGTGGGGGGGGGCGCTTACCTGGATCAGGCTGGCCAGGATGCTGCTGCTGTCTTTTCCGGATTTGTTGTGCACGGCGGCGCTCAGCTTGATGACCTGTCCTGGCGTGTAGCCCCTCAGGTCGCTGCCCGCTGTCAGGGTCAGGGTGCCCGTCTTCACGAGGAGGTAGGAGAACTTCTTGGATGTGCTCACTGTGTTTGGTTGCTGATGAATCACAAAAACTGGGCTTAGTGGGGACTCGTCCACATGGGCACAGACGCCATTTCCCTATTCGAGGAGACCCCCTCCCCCGATTTTCAAGTCGTTCTCCAGGGTGTGTAAGTTTCAAAACGCTGGGCGCCATCTGGCACCATTGCTGTCGTGCCAACTTTACTGTGCTGCTCTCAACTGCCACCTTCACCCCCCGCCCCCTGTTATCCTACCCTATCTAACCACGCATGCCCACCAGTGAAGATTTAAGTGATTCTGGTATTTCAAGGCCAGTGTGGACGGAAAACCTTTAGGGACCAAGATGGCGTCTTCCGATTTCTCCGAGTTCTTGTGAACTAAGCGACCCCTTCGAGATTTACACCGACAAACGCAATACCTGTGCACTCACGGAGCCCACCCATTACCTGCAAAGACCCGGGCAGCCCGTACGTCAGCTACTCCCACCAGCGGCACCGGGTTACCCCAAGGCTCTCACGGACAAGGCCTTCGCCATCCAGTCAAGGTGCCCGCTGGGGTGTTACGTGTGCCTTCCTATCATTAAAACTGCCCTGTCAGAGCTTACTGTGCAGTTGTGGTCAACGTCATCGGTGCCCTCGGTCTGTCATGTCTGTGGTCACTCGCAGCAGCACGGGGGTCAAACACTGAGGAGTCGTCATTACGAACCAAACAAGTTGCCCGTCACCTCAGAGAAGTTCAACTGACCGGCGATACCCGGCCAGCAGCTGGTCACATGACCCCAATGACGGTGGCTTAAATGATTAAAAATGTCCCTTCACTCCGTGGGCCTCACCATCGATGCCCACTGTGAGGGTACACGCCAGCCATCTAAGACCCCTGCCTTCCTGCTCTGCTCCCACAGCTCAGCACGTTAAGAAAAGGTCTGCTGATCCAACTGATGAAGAGGAAGACTCTGAGCGATATGGAGCGGGGGTCCAACCTGAAAGACCCCCTAAACTGAGGAAGCAGACCAAGGAGGACTTGACAAACATCAAAAGGCAGGACACACCTGCAGGGAAACCAAAGTGGAGGATGAAGAGGAGGGCAGCCAGCCTCCCTCCAGTCCAGTATGGGATCGGGGGCACCGCACTGGGGGACGTGAACTTATTAAGGATTAGCAGGGACGCTGTGGGGTCCTGCAGCTGGACAAGGACCCAAAACACACATCTGGAAAAGGAATCCTGCAGACACCGAGGGGGACAAACAAAGACGCGTCATCCGGGGGGCCGGCCAGATGCTCGGCCTTGGACATGACAGACCAGACTGGGGGCACGGGGGGGGCGGTGTTGGGCTTTAGGGGTTGCAGCCGGGCCAGTTGCCTTCCTGAGTAATGGCCAGTGACGCCAACAGCAGCAGCAACTTAACGATAATTATGGGGGGAGTCCACGATGCGAGCCAAGCCCCTCGTGCACCTGTGCTCGGCCCGACTCGCCCACCTGTCATTTCTGGGGTCGACATCTTGGGCTCCCTTGACCTCCCCGTGACGGCCACACTCACCTCGATGTCGGGGATCTCGTTCAGGTTCAGCAGGTTCAGCACGTAGAACGCCTTCTGAATCTTGTAGTCTTTGGCAAAGCGCGGCGTGTCAATCGTTGCGCGGATTCGATATTCGATCCTTCCAAAAGGACCCTCGAACGAGGTGGGACAGGAGACTGAAAAGAAGAAGAAGACGCTGCCGGTGGTCACAAGTCCATGAATGGTCAGCTGGACAGACGCAGAAGCCACAACGTCACCTTACCTGGCAATGGGAACCGGAAGGGATAGCTGTGCTCGCCGGGGGGCAGGGAACCTGCAAAACACAAACAGGCCTGAGGGTCAGTCGGGGGGGCCGAGCGCTAAAGGCGGTCTCTACGCGGTGGACCCCAGGCTGGGTCCTGCCAGGCCAGAGTGGCGAGGGGCCAAGCCAAGAGACGCACGCAACGTGGCTCCTTTACCTCTTTTCGGACCACCAACCCACCGTGCCCCGTGCCATTCAACGTAAAGGCCTGCTCGACTCTGCTATGAAGACATGATGCCAGTCCCACTGGCATGGCCCCGTGTGTCGACGGTCTTCATCTGGGCACATGCTCTTCTTGGTTGGCTCTTCCTCTTACAAGCCCTCACTCTTAACCCGCTGACCTCTTTGGTGCCCCCAGTGTGCCCCTCGTGCCACCGTTTCTTTTTATCGACCCTCTCGTTTTGCATTAAGAAGCACACAGAAGTTTGGAATGAATTAGGGAATCTTTGGAATTGACTGCCACTTTGGTCAGCCGACTCGCCTTTGTGGTCTCCTTGTTCTTTCAAACGACACAGCTGCTGCAGCGTCAGTCGGACCCTCCCTCTCGAGAGCCCACCGGCAGCTCAATGGGGGGGTAGGAGACTCCGGTTGTCTGCTTATCGTGTCCAGCAGGGAGCGCTAGTTCAGGTTCAGTGCATGCAGCCACTCTATTTAGAAATGCCACCTCAATACAATGAAGGGGACGCCAACGATCTCAGGAGACCCCACTATCCTATCTATCTCCAATACTCCTCCTCTGGTGCAGCCATGTCTGCAGGGTCAAAGGTTACAGAGGGCGGAGCAGGTGAGCGGTGCGGGGGGTCTCAAGTGCCGGTACTTTCCGTTACTTTAACAGATTTTTTTTACTACTATAGTGCCTTGCAGATCCCCCCCCCCCCGTACGACATTCTCCGTGTCGGCTGGCTCTTCACCGTGGTGAAACTTGATTTCAGGGTCTCTTGTATTTTTGTGGGCACCTCCGTTTTTGGTTGGTAGCTCCACTGCTATGGTGTGACGGCTGGTGGTCACCTTGGTCACATCACAGATGCTGGCACTGTGCATTTCCAAAGTGCCTGTGGCTTTGAGATTTCGCAGGTTTCGGGGTCTTTAAACCGATTTCTCTTGCACTCCTTTATTTTTTTGTTATAATCTCCTCTCCTGCCCAACTCCGCAGGCTGTGCCAACCAGATGCCCACATCCAGTGTCTTTTTCAGGGCACTTGAAGTCATGACAAGCATGAATGTCATCGATGTCCCCTGTGGTCTGTTGTTATAAGATATTGAAATGCAAGAAAAACCACAAGGACCCCCCAGCGGCCACCAGCACCACTAACCAGTCAGGGCAGATCCTGCCCAGTGGATTGGCCCGAGAGGCCAGGGCAGTGACCCCTCCCACGATCGGGCGGCTCACCTTTCTCGGCCATGGTCAGCGTGCTGCTGAAGTACTGCTCCTCCATCGTCCAGTTGGTCTCGTTCATCTTGTTGGAGACGCCACACGAGCCGGCGCAGTTCACTTTGATCGCTGAAACACAAACGGGCACAATGAAGTGAATGAGGGTCCGCACGTCACTGCAAGGTCACCCATGTGTCCCACAATCCACACGTTCAGAGTTCGAGACACCATAAAGACAGAAAGTGTACACCGGTGACAAGAGCAGAAAACACGTGTGTGACGCAACAGTCCACGTCAGGGGCATGGGGGGGGTCCAGAATCATTAAGAGTAAAAATACGAGAGGCGAGCAGCCGATAGAGGGATGTCGCCTTTGTCGAGAGCCAGTGGACTACAAGACCGATTGGCATGCAAAGGCCACACGTCTGTCCCCAACACACGGCTCACGCAAAGACTGGCAGACAAACAACAAAAGTGACAACGCGTCACAATCCAAAGACTCTTAAGGACCTTCGGGACACGGCGGCCGACATCTGCGTGAAACGTCCTTCACAGTGCAGGTCAGTGGCGGCCAGCGTGGCCACTTTTTACGTCTGTTGGGCCAGTGACTGAAATTCTTACTCGTGCTCCACATTGGTGGCACGTGACAAGGAGACTTGGGGGGCGTGTGTAGACTCATACTGGCTGGTGTGTGCCCGCACGCCCTCTGATGGACTGACACCCCGTCCAGGTGCTGCTCTTGCCTTATGCTGCCTGGGATGGGCTCCAGCACCCCCCAACCCCCCCCCCCCCCCCCCGGGTTACTAAATGACGTGACGTGTTCATTCTCGCGATGTTTAATTTGCCATCGGTTTTATTGTTGTGGTGACCCTGATGCTGCGTCTTGATGGTGTAACAAGGTCCTTCAGTTTAGGAACAAAAAGAACCGGAAGGAGGCGGAGTTCCGTTTCAAAAAAGCCAGTAAGAGGCTTCATTGTGGGCAGTGCCAGCACACAGTGGGCCAGTCGTGCCGCCTCCCCGAACTTTAACACTCCTTTTTAACGAACACCTGCGACCCCCCCCCCAACTTAACCCTTAAGGGACAGCAGCACTTTACGATAGGAGTTCACGTGACTATAGGCCAGGCGACTCCTGACAGCCCTTCAAAAACAAACTGCTGTGACTTGGCATCGGAATCACTGCTCGTATCAGCAAACGCAGGCGCGTCGCCCACCCGGCTGGTGGGACATCCGCGGGGCGCTCGACTTATGCAAACAGCGCAGGCGCGAGAGGCGCGCCATCAGCCGGAAAGGGCACGCCCTGGACACCCCGACGTCACCCAGATGGACCAATCAGGCCCCACTGCTCCATGCTGCCATTTCATTGGGTGACGATCTTCCAAGCAAGGATTGGCCAGTTTCTGCCCTTCGTTACCGACACCGCCTCCTTAGTTTGTGCGCTCGGTTATGAACAAAAATAAAAACAAATAAAATATTCCTGGCCAGGGAGGACGGAGGTGTCATCAAAGCACATGAGGCTGTCACTCCACCAAGAAGGCGTCAGGAAAGAGTAACGGGGCAGTCTGTTAACTGAGGACCCCCACCCGAAATGTTTGGAAGAAGGGAAGTTAAAGTCAAAGACGTTAAAAACGCACGCAGCGCTGCCATTGTCAGAGGAGCTGGGCACGAGAGCTCGTCAGAGTCTGCACCCCGCGTTAGAATTCATTCTTAGAGGCAGGTGCCGCTCCCGAGGGGTTGACACCACTCGTTTCTTTGCCGGGCATGGCGACTCTAGTGCTTTTAATAACTGCCCCTGCCCGCCACCCTCCTGTCCCTGCAAGGCCGTCTTCAGAGTTCCTCATTCCAAGAGTTTGTACACAGCGGGAGCCGCGGCGTCACGAGTCCCGGCAGATGGCGCTGTTGCACTGAGATGAACTCGTCGCTGAAGGCGCCTCAGTTCTTTAACGGCGTAAAACATTTACAGAAGCGCCACGGGGCCTTCGTCGTTCCGAGTCCTCATGATGTGCTCAATGCGACAAGCAGAGGACTCTTTGTGGAGTTGGTGTCTCCTCGTTCGTACCTGGCGACGCGGAGGGGTGGCCCGTGGACCCTCAAGGTTCTCTCCATATCTTTGCTCAAAGGCGAGCGCCACTTTAAGTACGGCAAGCCGTTTCTTTATTCAGCCTTTTGGGATGCGACATTTCAAAAGGCACATGGCGTTTCTTTTAAATTTAATGTCATTATTTTCACAGTTGATATCACCGTTCCAAAGTGTAACATCACATCTTTCAATATTTGCCAACAACAAATTGAAAACTGAAATCAGTCAGCATTTGCAACTTTGATGTCGTGCGCAGGGCTGGAGGATGGCAAGCCCATCATTTAAAGGGGTCTCGCTGCCGCTGCATGCGAATTCGTTACCGAGAATCCAGTTTACTGCTTTTTAAAGATGAACAGAACGCTTCATTGTGCCCGAACCGCTCCTCCCGGGCTCTTGTTGCAGCACCGGCACAATTCCGGAGACATCGCGGGACAGCACGAGCGGTCCAGCGGCGCGACCTGCGTACGTAAACTCCGGAAAGAAAGGACATGTAAAGGACAGGCGGACTTCATCATTCGAGGTCCTCGAGTCGGTGCTTTGAGTGACAAACGTGAACACCGGGCACGTCTGCGCGGGGACTCTATATGGGGTTATTCTTATAAAGAACACAATTTGAGCTTATTGTTTCAAATATTGCACAGATGTCGCCGAGTGCCTTGAGGTAAGTGACGCTGGCGTGTACTGTAAAGTGGGTGTTTTAGTTTTTTCATTGCGTATTTGTCACTTCCTTTTGGTTTGACCTTTTTCTCGATTTGAAGATGAGAATCGCTGGAGAACCCCCAATCCCCCCCCCCCCCCCCGCACGTCTGTGTGTTAAGAATGCGCCCTTTGACTCGGTCGGCCACGCTTATTATTAACGCGGTCGGATGCCATCATTTATGGCTTTCGCACGCACAGACTTACTGAATTATTGCACAAAGTCCGCGATGGCAACCAAAGCAAACCCCTTTCAGCTCCGTTTAACGTTAATATGTTACTGGGACTGTGGTGGGCTGGCACGCTGCCCAGTGTTGGCTGGGATTGGCTCCAGCAGACCCCCGTGACCCTGCACTTAGGATACAGCGGGTTGGAAACTGGATGGATGTTACTGGGATGGCTGCACCGTAAAACATGTCAGTAAATTTAACGGCAAAAATACTGTAAACGGTGAAAGTAAAAGACCTTTTCTGCAAAAAAAGACAGTTGCCTTCTATTCTCCTGAAAATTACCTGTTTATCTTAAACATTTCATTATTTTTTACAGTCAAGGTCTGTAGAATCGATATTTTTCTACCTTTAAAATATGCTAAATGCAGTTTACTGATGCATTACAATTACACTGAAGAAATCTGTTAATTTTATAGTGTAAAACTGTTAAATAGCGAAGGTAAACAAATGTAAAACGGTAAAGCGCTGTGTCCAATCGAAGTTACGATATTTGCATAAGGACACGCCCCCTTTTACCATATAGATAGATCCATCCGTCCATTTTCCAACCCGCTGAATCCAAACACAGGGTCACGGGGGTCTGCTGGAGCCAACACAGGGCACAAGGCAGGAACCAATCCTGGGCAGGGTGCCAACCCACTGCAGGACACACACAAACACACCCAGCACACACTAGGGCCAATTTAGAATCGCCAATCCACCTAACCTGCATGTCTTTGGACTGTGGGAGGAAACCGGAGCGCCCGGAGGAAACCCACGCAGACATGGGGAGAACATGCAAACTCCACACAGGGAGGACCCGGAAAGCGAACCCAGATGGGTCTCCTAACTGCGAGGCAGTAACGCTGCCCACTGCGCCACCGTGCCACCCAATAGATAGATAGATACTTTATTAAATTATAGATTATGAATTTATAAGTTCCCATACTCCAGCAGCAGCATACTGATAAAGAACAATATTAAATTAAAGAGTGAGAACAATGAAGGTATAACAGACAGACAATCACTTTGTATAATCTTCTTATGTTCCTGGTGAACTGAATACCTTTGAATAGCCGGGGAAAAAAAACTTCAAGTGCGAGCTGAAGGCTTTCTGAGGTGATGGACGCCGATTTCTGGTGGGTTGTATTCGATAAGCTGGCACACCAGTAGGGCACCAGACACCCCAAAGCAAACTTAACTTCCCACCAGACAGTTAAACACTGAATTGTTTGAATTGTTTGTATAATGAAATGGTCCTGTTGTTTGCTATTAGCTGCAACTCCACTGATGTAAACCGAGTACTGGGGTTTGACCCTCAATACGTTCTAATGGTTTATTTATTACACTGTAGATAGATAGA
>JANRMT010062802.1:534139-546120 GCA_026402145.1 Polypterus bichir lapradei | reverse complement strand
CTCACTCATCACGAATTCTCCAACTTCCCGTGTAGGTAGAAGGCTGACATTGGCAGGCTCATTCCTTACCGCTTACTTACAAAAGTTAAGCAGGTTTCATTTCGAAATTCTACATGTAACGGTCATAACGGTCAATAACGGTCGACAACGTCTGCCATGTTGAACTTTCTTAATCATGGCCCCATCTTCATGAAATTTGGTAGGTGGCTTCCCTGCGCTAACTGAAACTGATGTACGTACTTATTTTGGTGGTATGACGCCACTGTTGGCCGCCATATTGAATTTTCCAAACGTCACTAATTCTCCAACTTCCCGTGTGGGTAGAAGGCGGACATTGGCAGGCTCATTCCTTACAGCTTACTTACAAAAGTTAAGCAGATTTTTTATTTTGAAATTCTACGTGTAACGGTCATAACTGGAACCTACTTACGTACATATATACGGCCATAGCCTGCAGCTCAGTCGCCGTGTGAGGCGGAGTTGCGTCCCTCATCGCCACGCCTCCCACGTAATTGAGTGCCTGCCCATATAAGGCCGTCCGTCAGCGGCAATCCAATAGACACGCTGCCGCTAAATATTCGCGGGTGAAGGGCTGTGCTTATGCAGATGAAGATGAGATGGTCAGGGATAGACTGGTGTTTGGCACAAATTCGGCCAAAGTGCGAGAGAAACTGAGCTAACATTAAATAAAGCCGTGGACGTCGCAAGATCACACAAGAGAGCGGCTCACGTGAACGGACTGTGAACACAGAGAACAAGCAAGAGCGCAGAACAAGAAACGCATTACACAATTGAGAAGACAGCAAAAGAACCTGAAGCGAGTGACGCACACACGCATACTCAGAAGTGTCGAGCACGGTGTAAACCTAAACTTTAAATTACGTTCATAGACAGGCTGCCGCTGGCGTTTGTCATGCCCACGACGAATACGATATTCGCGAGATACACGTTTAATGAGAAGACGCAGAGTGTAAACGAGACTTTTCATCACTTTGTAGCGGAGTTCAAATTGCTGGTGAAGGGCTGAGCTCATGCAAACGAATAGAAAGCAAATGTTCTGTTATTTTTAAAATGTTTCCTTTTCTTTTTCTTCTCTAACACACTTCTTCTCTGCTGCGAAGCGCGGCTATTCTGCTAGTTGAATATAAAACAGAAAGAGAAAATAACGACAAAGCTAAAAACGCAGCAGCAAATTTCGTCAAAAGTTAAACGCTTGTGTCACGAGCAGGAGGTGGCTACGCAGTGTCCGCAACGGACGTGGGCATCCGCCGTGCATAAGATGCCATATTGACATTGGCGGGCGAAGGGGCCACCAATTCTCTCTCTGCCCAGTGCCCCCCCACCCGAGTGCTGCTGCAGTAAAGTATTTCTTCATCGATGGTCGCACACAATCACTGCGCCACCGTGTGCCCATGTTTAATAACGCGCTTTAACTCCTGTGATCATGACAATGGTATCACGTATACGTCTCAGTCTTTGAATTATTCAGAGAGCTGGAATATCACGAATGTCATGGCTTGTGTGTCCAGTCGGAGGAAGAGAGCCGGTTTAAGAAGCACGTAGTGATTGACAGACACAGAGCTCATAGAAGATCACAAAGCGTTTAACGTGCGACTTTAGTTACGATGGGGTTTGAGAAACGAGTAAACTAAAGGATTTTAAGACGACGTTTCTGATCTTCTACTTTAATGACAAAATAAACTGCGTGATTAAAGTGGAACTGTCGAGATTCAAGTTGACATTTCCTGCTTTTTTTCCTGCCGTGTCCCTTTTTTTTTCCTCTGTACCCTAATAAGGGGTCATGTGACACTCAGACGGTGGGCTACGACTCCCCTTTTCACGGCGACTTCTTTTTTATTTCGGCACTGTGCGACTTTGTGAACTTGAGCTTTCCAGTTTCCCCGACACGCTACGTCACTCCATCGCCTCACGTTCTACCTTTTTCTTCTCCTCCACTTGGTATTCGCCGATCTATTTTTTCCTCGAGGTTTTCCCGTTGTCTTTTCACAGAACGCTGATCTTAAGGGCTCTTTATATTGATTTGCATATTCAAAGAGGCGTAATTCTGGGAGGAGTTGGGGGCGGGACATAAGGCGCATGCTTGTGCGTTACTTTTCACGCTGATTGGGATTTATGGACTGAAGAATGCGGAAGTTGGCGAACGCACAGATTTCTGTATCCAGATTTTTCTGTGCGTACGCACATTTCGGCTTTTGTGCTTACGCCATGTTAGAGTGCGAGTCCTACGCACGGCGTTATGCAGGAGACCCCAGGTCTTCTGGAGCTCCCCAGGGTGCGCCTTCTCTTTCAGCTCCACCAAATGGTTGACTTGCCCACTCCTGCTGTTTTTGTCGTCTCTCTGATGGGCTTCTTTTCTTTTCTCGGTGGTCCGTTTTTACTTTCATGGACGGCTCTTTGGACCTCACATCGGGACTGCAGATGCCACACTTGGACCTTCTGATTGCTCGACAACGAGGGGCCTGCTGCCATCTGGAAATCGGGGGGCAGGTCCTTCCTAAACGGCTCACACGAGCTTTCCGTTCCACTCTCCGAGTTACAGCTGAGGGTCCACACTTTAGGCACATCTCGAGTGCTTCATTGCAAATCCACTGTGGGGGGCTTAGAGAGCCAAAATGATGAGAATTGGGTCCAAATACGTCTGGACCGGACTGTAGATAGGGGGAGTCTTGGGGGTCTCTAGGCCAGCTGCCCTCAATCCCATACTGTGGGCAAAGAAAAGAAAAATTGGGTTGAAGAGACGCCCACAGAACCCAACAGCCATCGAGAAGACCACCGACTACATCCATGCCAGCCTCTCACCAGACTGTCGCACACAAAGCCCACCATGGAGAAGCAGTGACCACACGGAGAGCTGCCAGTCACCTCAGATGACGGTGGGTGGGGGTTGTTGCCAAGGCAAGCTGAGCCTGCTGTGCCAGTCCTGCCTTGCCATCACTTCATTGTCATTTGCTGTGTCTGTGCCCCCTCTATGATGCCAGGGGAGGATCACTATTTTTGTCATTTAATGAACCCCAAAAAAGTACAGCACCGTCATTACAGCACAGGGCACAAATGACAAAAGGAAAAATCACAGACACCCACCAAGTTAGCCGCTATGCCACTCCACAACGCCCCCCACTCCTGCCCCTCAAACAAGGTGGGCTGCCCAATGCATATGACTTTTGCCATAGCCCCATCTGTGTCCGATGGCCCACTCTGCTGCCCCTGCCATGGGTATCAAATGTGGAAGTCACAGGTGTTTGGTGGTCTCAGGCAGGTGGACGCGCTAATCACGAGTGTCGATTGGCATGTCACTGGACTCTCCGACAAACCCATCGACTGTATGGGCCTTTCACATCTAGACGGCCAGTATATAGCGCCTTTCAGGTCTATCCGTTATGACAAATGCATTCTGAGATTCTTCTGGTTAAGGTCAGGTGGGGGGCTCACTAATCATGAGGTGCTGCCATCTTCCTGCCCACTGGCACAAACGCACATCCTCGTTTGCTCCAAGGTCTGCGGCACAGATGTACTTGTGCTTCAAAATGGCCGCCTCTCCTCACGGGAGCTCCGCGTCCTCCAAAGACATGAGACGGATGGACATGCGGCAGACCACCTCCAGACCACGTCCACACAGACGAGTCCAAAGGGGACGACTGATGGGACCATCGAGTGATGCCAGTCCAGGGAGCCGATGGGCACAGGCTAGTGTGGCACACACGATGGCAACTGATGATCAGCAGCACTGGCCGACTCCAGCCCTTTGTGGCTCCAGTTTCTGCCCGTCACCTTGTGGCACACATGAAGGTGAGCCTCAGTGGCCTGCACGGTCCCCGGGCTCTTCAGGATGAGGTGGCCAGGCTGTCCTTATCAGCAACGGCACAATCACTCCAATACAGCAGAGCGCCTCAGGCATTCACAAGTTCTTTGAGCTGTGGATGGCACTATGAGGTGCCCCTCGCTGATAAACGGGCCACTCCACGTATGGCACATTTACAAAAGCAAAACCACACGAGACGTTTCACAACACGCAGTCCTCCGTGGAGTGTGTGGCACTGGGCTGTAAAACACAAGGCCACCATCTGCTAAGTCACCTCAATGATGGCATCAGCCAGATCTGCTAAAAGAATTGGGAAAACTGGCACAACTGGTACTTGCAGTTCACACATGTGATGCCACCAATGAGCCCTGCACTGCACCAACATCAGGCACATTCACTCATAAAACAACATGCCTACTCCACACAGGGCATCAGCACACTGGAGTGCCAGCTACTCAGCCACCTTGGCACCAGATGTCAAAGTTTCACTCCACCCCAACCTACAGTGGTGCTTGAAAGTTTGTGAACCCTTTAGAATTTTCTAGATTTCTGCCTAAATTTGCCCTAAAACATCATCAGATCTTCACTCGAGTCCCAAGAGTAGAGAAAGAGAAACCAGTTAAACAAATGAGACCAAATTATTATAACTTGGTCATTTCATTTACTGATCGAATCTGACGTATTTGTGAGTGGCAGACGTGTGTGACTTCCAGTATCTGCTGTGACCCCCCAATAACTGCAACGTGTGATCATTCCTGCGTTTTAGACAGAACGGCCTCAGCTCTGGGATGTCGGTGGGTTTCCTCACATGAACTGCTCGCTTCAGGTCCTTGGATTAAGGTCAGGACTTTGACGACTTGGCCGTTCCAGAACATTCACTTTATTCTTCTTTAGCCGTTCTTTGGTAGAACGCCTTGTGTGCGGAGGGTCGTTGTCTTGCTGCGTGACCCACCTTCTCTTCTCAGAGATTCAGATGGCCTGACATTGTCCTTTAGAATTCAGAATTCATTGTTCCATCAGTGAAGACAAGCCGTCCTGGCCCAGATGCAGCACAACAGGCCCAAACCCTGATACTACTACCACCACCATGTTTCACAGATGGGATGAGGTTCTTCTGCTGGACTGCAGTGTTTTCCTTTCTCCAAACATAACGCTTTTCATTTAAACCAAAAAGTTCTACTTTGGTCTCATCCGTCCTCCAAACATTCTTCCAGTAGCCTTCTGGTTTGTCCACGTGATCTTTAGCAAACTGCAGACGAGCAGCACTGTGGCTTGTGCCACCCTGCCATGCACACCATTGTTGTTGAGTGTTCTCCTGATGGTGGACTCATGAACATCAGGCAAAGTGACAGAGGCCTTCAGCTGGGGTCCTTTGTGACCTTGCCGACTATTACACGTGTGTCTTGCTCTTGGAGTGATCTTTGTTGGTCGACCACTCCTGGGGAGGGTACCAATGGTCTTGAATTTCCTCCATTTGTACCCAATCTGTCTGACTGTGGATTGGTGGAGTCCAAACTCTTTAGAGATGAGGTCCTCAGACATCTCCTGTGTTGGTGCCATGATACACTTCCACAAACGTGTTGTGAAGAGCAGACTTTGATAGATCCTGGTCTTTAAATAGCACAGGGTGCCCACTCACACCTGATTGGCATCCCATTGACTCGAATGTCGCCTTCAAACTAACTGATCATCCGTGAGGGTCACACGCGTCTGCCACTCACAAGTACGTCAGATTCGATCAGTCAAGTAATGAGCACGTTATAACATTTTGGTCTCATTTGTTTAACTGGTTTCTCTTTCTCTACTCTTAGGACTCGAGTGAACATCTGATGACGTTTGAGGTCGTATTTATGCAGAAATCTAGAAAATTCTAAAGGGATCACAAACTTTCAAGCACCGCTGTATTTCTTACATTTCTAACCCTCGGCTGCCCAAAGATTTTGGGCACATGCATGGTGAACCTCTGAAGACAACACCTGGCAACTCCGCAGTACCAGCTTCACACGGGCAGGCGGGCAGCACCCACATGCAGATTTTTTCTTTACTTTTAGTTTGTGTAAATATGAAAAATAAAAAGTCACAATTTCATAAAAGGTCAAGTCTGAGTGTTGTGCTCGCTTGGATCTTCAGTACAGAAAAAGTGATGTGCCAATCATGAGAGGCACATTAGGAGGAAATGGCAGACTGCCATCTGGTGTGTGGGGGTCTCATGATGGGGGAAACGCATGGAGGACACCAGCAGGCCCCTTCTTCAGTGCCGGTTGGGCTTTTTTAATCACCAACTCCAGTGCCACTTAAGTCTGAGGGCAGCACCACTGGCACCCGTGCCCTCTCCGTCTGCCACGTCCAACATAAAAACCAGAAAAGGCCGCCTTGGGGTCATCAGAGCATCCGAGTGGGACGTCAAAGTGAAAGGTGGGCCTGGCCACAGTGGGGGTCTCCAGGCGCGCCATCTTTGTGCTTTGATTTCTCTTCCCAGCAGCTCAGCTCCTCACTTTCTTTTAACCAAATTGAATTTGGGATTTTTTTATGCCCCCCCCCCTTTTCCCTTTTGTGCTCCTCAATGTGTTTGTGGGGTCCTTGTGCTGCAGGAGGACCCCCCCGTCTTTGGCGCCCACCAGGACTGCTGTGCCCAATACCTCTGACATCTCACGATTCAAACAGAAATTCATTCCATTCGACGGCTTTTTATTAAACGCACCTCAAGTGAAAAAACGTGGAAAATGATAAAAAAAAAAAGTCAGAATTAGCGGAATTCATTCAAATAGGATCGACTGTCATCGAAATGTGTCATTTGTCCCCCTCTGACAGAGGGCTAGTAAGGGGTCCAAACTCTTAGGGGGCGCGGACCACCAGGAAAGAATCAGAAACATGACCGACCCCTCATCTATCTGAAGCTGTGCTGTGTCACCCCTGGTAACCCACTGGGGGTCCGCCAATCCTTCTGCTCGTTTTCTGCTGTCACGTCCAGCAATGGGCAACGTCAAGGCGAGATGAACGGGGTATCACACGTGGGGGTCTTCTCATACCGGTCAGTCGGGACAAACAGACGAGACTTCAAAATACAAACACCTAACAGGAGTGACGGCTGGCACGCCACCAGGTCGTCACCCAAGTGTCACCAATCAGAGCGGGGCCGGAATCTGAACGTGTGACGGACTGGGGGGGCTCCTTGGGGTCAGCGAATTCCGGATGTTTCCAATCAAGGCAGCACTTCGATGCCACATTTCTAACCACAAACTTATAAAATCTCGCTGACTTCACACTGGCACCTCTGGCATCATTGGCACAGTTTACAGAGGTGTCCAGCTCAAGCCCCTGGTGCTTTAATTGCCCAAATCTGCCCCTCCGCTGTCACAGGTGACCAAACCGCACATATGGGGGGCCTGGTCACTTTAACGCATCATTTGTTCTGCAGGGGTCTCACATGGCTGATCAGATTGGGGGTCTGCTCATCCCGGGTACGAGGGCAGAGCTGGCCGGACGTCACCTGCAGCCAGGTACACTCCAAATGTCCGTCACGTGTCCTTGTGACGTTTGTCCCATTCTAGTGGTTACACCCTTGACAGATGGCACAGACCCACACGTGACGCCCTGTTTGACTCGCCCTGCTGCCGACATATGGAAGGCGTTGGGGTTTTTGGGGTTCCCCCCAGTTTGTGGCCCTCCAGACCCCCAACACTTCTCATTTTCGGACAGGATGTGACACCCTTGTGACAAACAGGAGACCAACAAACTGGCGTCTGACCAGAAGGTCTTGAAGTTGCGCATCAGCCGACCCCAGGGGTTCACCCCTAATGGGACACAGCAGGGCAGGGGGCCACATGGAGTGTCATTTGATGTTACTGGTGACATTTTTGATGGCGATTTGGATCTTCACCAGTGGTGCTCGCCCTCTTAGTGCCACCCTTGTAACAAGTGTCACATTTCCAAGGGTCATGTTGAGCCCACCGCTGTGTCCCCTCAGATGAGGACTCCTCCTCCTCATTTGATTTTTTCTTTTCTTTTCTTCCCTTCTTTGGAGTTCCAACGCCTCTTTATGTCAAAGTGAATGTCATTGCTCTCAAGTGGCACCTTCAGACTGGCACACTCAGGGGAGACTCGGGAGATTATGGAGCCAGCAGGCCACCCTTGTCTGTCCTGTGAAAGGCGCTATATAACCAGGCCTGGCGTCACTCATCAAGGGCGCCCCGGCATGGAGGACGGCAACTGGCCGATGTGGGCCCCGTGCCCGCCGGTGACGCTAGAGGGGTTCAGGCAGCACATGCCTGGTGTGCCACTCCACAGAGATGGCACACATACATAGGACCCTTCAAGCCAACCCAGCACCCTAAAGGTGCCCAAGCTGCACCCGCACGGCCCCCACTTTTTGGTGCTTCCCCAGTGTGGAGAATGCGAGGAGTGACATGGCAGTCACCAGCCGAGACCCCCGGGGCAACCCAAACAAGACACAGCAGGAGGACCCTCAGAGCAGCCATGAAACCTGGAGGGCTACACCTGGACAGCCCCCCCGGTCCCCCCCACTGACACCGCTGAAGGCCAGCGTCCCCTTACTGACTCGCCACTTCCTTGCTCTGCCCCCCATCCCCCCCCCAACCCTTCTCCTCTTCTTCAGTCATTTCCAGTTTTTCCAGTCTGCCCCTTAAACGTGACACCAACAATGGCGTCTTTGTTTATCACCTTCACCTGCATCCAAACCCCCGGCCCCCCCCACTCAGGAGAAAACACACAAAGGACAATGGCCAAGCCCCCAGGGTGGGCCGAGACCCTGACAAGGGAGCACCAGGAATAGGCCGGGCCTGCACATCGTGACGGAATTCCAAAAATCCCCAAACAAACAGCCGCTCGGCTTCCCGATAAGTCGGCGGCACAAACGGCACGGCGATCGATACGAGGGTCCGACCCCCCACTACACTCGGAAAGGCAGATCCCGAGACTCAGGATCCTTAAACGGCAGATCACCGAGGAGCACAACGGTGATGACGCACCACCAAAACATTCAGTGGGTCAAGTGCAGCCATCATAAAGCATCGCAGGCCTGCCGGCGGGCACCGGACCACCGTGGAGAATGTGACAAGACCCCCATCAGTCTACGATCACCAAGTGACAATGAGGCTCAGGCATCCTGCTCGAGTGGCCTTCGCACAAACGCAGTGGCAAACGAGCCAAAAAAAATAAAACGCCAAACAAGTGGCATATTCAAGTGACAGGCCACCGCTGTAGCCCAGGGTAACGCGACAGACCACCAGGTGCATTGCTCGGCCCAGTGTTGGATGACACTCCAGGCTTAGGTGACTTCACGTGGACCACTGCCACCAGTACCGTCCGGTCCACACTTGATGGTCCGCTCCACTCCGGCCCCACATCTGAATGTGACCTCAGGTGGCTCGTGACACCCGTCCATCTCAAGCTCTGTCACATGACACTTCGTATGGCACCCTGCCTCAGACCGGGTGATTTTGTCACCAGCACCTTGCCTCGGTCCTTTGTCACTACCACTTTATATAGCGCCTTGTCCCAGTCCACATCACCACAGCCACCGGGTTTCAGCTTCCTCCGCTGTTTTCGGTCACTCTGCCCTGGTCCCATGTAACTTGGTCACCTCCGCCTGCCCGCTTTGATTTCCCCCCGGGTTCCGGTTCGGCCGCGAGCCCTCGGCAGCCTCCGGTCGGTGTTACGCGGTGGTCGCGGTTTCCGCTCCGACCCCCCCCCCCCGCCCAGTACCGAGCGACGGTCGCGGATTCCGCCAGCGGTGCCCCTCACGTCACGTCGAAGGCGGCGCACACATTTCCGCTCTCTCGCTTTCCCACAGACCGTGGCGTCGGGCCGGCGTTGCCGCCGCTGAGCTTCACTACTCTCTGCAAGCCCAAACCCCCCCGATTCTCGCGTGCTTCCCCGCAGGGCCTCGAGCGCGTCGTCTGGCCCGGGCCGGCCCGTGTCCTGTCCTATCCTGTTCTGTCGCGTCGCGCCTCGTCTCGTCTCCACGGCCCGGCGGCTCTTACCTTTAAACGGCAGCGGGCTGTTGAGCACGACGCTGACCGTGCCGGAGATGAGCTCTCCCGGGCTGTACACCACTTTGTTGTCGCTGAAGGCGATGTCGAAGCGCTGCAGTTTGCCCATGTCGCCTCTGCCCTGGCGGTGCGGGGAAACGACCGCAGCGGGCGAGCAGCCACTCGAGCGCGGCTCCTACCTGCTCGTCGAGCGCAGGGCCGGGTCGGGCTCGCTGACGTCGGGAGGGCTGGGACTGCGCCGCGTCGTGCCGCCCCGTGGGGCTGAGTCACCTGCGCCGGGCGCCGCTCGACCGGACTTGAGAGGAGCGGCGGAGCGGCGCCTTGTCACACGGCGGCCCCTAGCGGCGAGGTCACGAAGCGCACGCTGCCCGAGTCCACCTGCTCGGCCGTCCGAAGAGGAGGCGGCCAGTCGGGCTCGCGGGATTGGGGTCACCTGATGTGGCCCTCTAGGACACGGTGACTTCCCCGGACCACTCCGAGGTGACTGCATGTTACTTGCTGGCCTTTCAGCTGGCGGTCCTCTGCTGCTGGCTTCCTTCTAGGAGTGGTACGGCGGCACAGGGGGTAGCGCAGCTGTCATGCTGGGTGGTCCTGGCGTCACAGGCCTGTCCGTTGTCAGAGTGGGGTCTCCTCTCGGGGCCGTGTGATGGAGTGGCGCCCGTTGCAGGGCTGGTTTGGAATGGCAGACAGCCCCCCCCCCCCTTCCTGTTCCTAAAGGCGCTATATAAATGTGGGACACTGCTCTTTGGTCAAGTCCACCGACACAAATGCCCCCAAGCTGAAGTTCTTGTCCAGTGGTCAGCATGAGTGGCCGTCGACTAGCCCTACAACCTGACTGGGCCCGACTCTAGTGGTACAAGTGCCGAGGGCCCTGAAAAGTGACCATGCCAGACAGCGGAGGAGCTTAATAAAGGGGTCATAGGTGCCACAGCGAGGACTGAACAATCATTGAGGGGCAGGACAGAAGACATTCAGCCCGTCTCATTTAAAATGTAATGGGGACAAGACCCGAGCAGGCACGACATCACCGAGTGCCCAAATGGTGGGCACGATACCCACACACCGTGGCCTTGAGTCTGAAATCCCTGCCAATCTGAATGGGAGGCTGCACTGTGGTGCCCCTCACATCATTGCTGGCATGAAGGCTCATTCTGACCAACTCCAAGAATCCAAACAGACTGACCACTACTGGACGCGGTGGTGAGTAGCTGCTGGGCAAAGTCCACTGCCTTTGTGAAGATCCAACAGGTCAAAAGTTGGCAGCACTTGACTCTGAAAGTAAGCCCGCCGGGTCTCCGGAGGTTTCTGTTGTCCTAACTCATGTGAGGAGCTGGGGGTCCAGCGTCCAGGCAGGTGGACTCTGCCAAGGGGCCTCTGATGGCTTTTACTGGCCTGAGGTCAGTGGTTTGGAAAGATGGCTGCTTGGCACCACTGAGTGAGTATGCCAGTGCCTTCCTGTAAGTCGCCTCATTGGTGCTGATCAGGCCTGTGATGGTCGTGGCAGGGGGGCACCTGTGCTGGGGACATCTGAGCAGAGGAAGTGCACATGCTGGCTCTGCATCTTAGGAAGTCCATTGGCATGGCCTCTGCTTAAGGCAGTGCCCTCCTGTCAGCTGCTTGTCATCTGAGATGCTCACTGCAGTGAGACTTGAACCTGGCACCTAAAAAAGACCCCTGGGGTACATTGGTAGAAAAGGTTGTTGTGCCACCTAATGGCCCACTGCTGTACAAGCATGAGTATAGGGTGCCAGGATCAGCTTTGATGGCGCAGTGGTGTTTATTACCCAGGTGTGCTGTGAGGGTCGAAGGTTCAAGGGGTATAGTGCCCCCTGGAGATAACATGCCAGTGGAGGGTGGCCAACACATTCAGTTTCATGTGCTCTGGCAGCCCCTCAATGCAGTGCGTGCCCAGGCTGTGAGTGCCGCCCGCCTCTCGAGTTTCGGTTGTGCCACATTCCAGTCAGCATTCCAGGAGAGTCATTGGCATTCCAGCAATCAGCTCTAAAGTTGGCCTTTGACATCATTGAGGGGCAGTTTGCCTTTTAATGCCACAAGAAAACAAAGGCCCGCCATCCCAGGGGGTCCTTGTCTTTTATTTCTGATATTAGTGCTGGGCGCTAAATAGACAGACTGGCATTAGTGATGGGCGC
>JANRMT010062802.1:499709-524575 GCA_026402145.1 Polypterus bichir lapradei | reverse complement strand
TATCTATCTATCTATCTATCTATCTATCTATCTATCTATTCATTATATAGCGCCTTTCACTCTATCTATATATTATATAGTGCCTTTCACTCTATGTCTATCTATCTATCTATCTATTCATTATACAGCGCCTTTCAATCTATCTATCTATCTATTTATCTATCTATCTATTCATTATATAGCGCCTTTCACTCTATCTATATATTATATAGCACCTTTCACTCTATATATTTTCTATCTATCTATCTATCTATCTATCTATCTATTATATAGTGCCTTTCATTCTATCTATCTATCTATCTATCTATCTATCTATCTATTCATTATATAGCGCCTTTCACTCTATCTATATATTATATAGTGCCTTTCACTCTATGTCTATCTATCTATCTATTCATTATATAGCGCCTTTCACTCTATCTATCTATCTATCTATCTATCTATCTATCTATCTATTATATAGTGCCTTTCATTCTATCTATCTATCTATCTATCTATCTATCTATCTATCTATCTATTATATAGCGCCTTTCACTCTCTATCTATCTATCTATCTATCTATCTATCTATCTATCTATTAATTATATAGCGCCTTTCACTCTATCTATCTATCTATCTATCTATCTATAATATAGCGCCTTTCACTCTCTATCTATCTATCTACAGTGGCAGGGCACAAATGGCAGGAAAGAAAGCAGGGCTTTGTGGTGCCACAGGGCTCAAGCCTGTCAAGTCATTGATTCTAATTTAGACGGGCATGAATGCCCAGTCTTACCCTCTACTGCCAGCAGCTGAAGCACATTCACTTTGCAACTAAATGGTATCACATCCAGGGTTTGCCCAATTCCAAGAAGTAGGTATGGCAGCTAAAGGGCAAGCAGTGGGCAGAGGGGCGCAGGACACCTGCTCTTTCCTCTTCTTGTCCACTGGCACTCGTAGATTGTGTTGGATGACCTTGGCATGTCACCTGGACTGAGAGATCTGTGAACGCTGCCAGGCGTGTGCCCTGTGAGAGGAGCGGCTTATGACCCCAAGTGAGATACTTAAACTGAGGTGGCCAATCTCAGCCACTGTTAGTGGGTCATGGATGTCACACAGGTGTGTCCATGTGAGTCAGCGCTGGTCATTTATGCATGTCCAGTATGAACCTGCCTACCAACATAAAAACAACCTCAGAGGTTACAGAGCCTTTCGAGGACACGTCTACCCCAAACTCTCCAGGGGCCTCCTGCATAACGCCGTGCGTAGAACTCACACTAAAACATGGCGTGCGGACAAAAGCAGAAATGTTTGTACGCACGAAAAAAATCCAGATGCATAAATCTGTGTGAACGCCAACTTCCACGTTCTTCTGCTCCGTAAATCCCAGTCAGTGTGAAAAGTAACGCACATGGACGTGCCTGCTGCCCCGCCCCAAACTCCTCCCAGAATTACGCCGCTTTGAATATGCAAATCAATATAAATAGCCTATAAGCTCCGCATTCTGTGAAAAGACAAAGACAAAAGCACATAAGGGGAATAAAAGAAGATCAGCGAATACCAAGTGGAGGAAAATAAAAAACGTAAACAGTGACATAAACAAGAAAAGGAAGCTGATGGAGTGACGGAGAAACTGGAAAGCTCAAGTTCACAAAGTCACACAGTGCCCGACATAAAAAAGAAGTTGTCACATATCAAAGTCACCGTGAAAAGGGGGGTCGTAGCCCACCGTCTGAGTGTCACATGACAGCTTATTAGGGTACAGAAAAAAAAAATAGGGACACAATGGAAAAAAGCACAAAATGTCAACTTGAATCTCGTAGTTTATTTTGTCATTAAAGTAGAACATCATAAACTTCATCTTAAAATTGTTTCATTTACTAGTTTCTCAAATCCCATCGTAACTAAAGTCGCACGTCAAATGCTTTGTTTTTTATTTGGTCTTCTATGTGCGTGACTCACTGCTTTCTCTCCCTCCGACAGGACACAGAATCCATGACATTCGTGATATTCCAGCTCTCTGAATAATTCAAATACTGAGATGTACACGTGATATCATTGTCATGATGATAGGAGTTAAAGCGCGTTATTAAACGTGGGCACACGGTGGCGCGGTGATTGTGCGCGACCTTCGATGAAATACTTTATTACAGCAGTGCTGGCTCTCTCAAACGTACTAACCTCCAATTCCTGTCCTTCCTTTTCTTTCTCCAAATACTCAATCGCCACACAATCAGCTCTGTGATGGACGTTAAGCCATCTGTAAGCTCAGAACGGCGATTCTTCAAAACTTTTAAGGAACATTGAAATATCTTGGTAGCGCGTGTTTAATTATTCTGTTTATCCAGGGTCGTGCCAGCACCAGCAAGAATACAGCATGAGGCAGGAACAAACCGTGAACGGGGTGCCAGATCCTCGCTACACTGCAGCACCGTGAAGTTAAAGTTCAATCTGTATAATATAATCAACATATGTTGCTGCATTTCATCTTAAAATGATCTCGTCATCGTCTGTGAATACGCGCTTTATAAAGTGGCGCAGGTTGTGTGATATTATAACTGGAGTGCCAGTTTCCAGTGAGCTGATTGTTCTTATAAGGTCTACCAGGAGCACCTGATGGCTGACGAAGTGCGTTTAGAGCTCTTGGGATGAAACTCTTTGTGAACCGCGAGGTCCGAACAGGAAAGGCTCTGAAGTGTTTGCCGTATGGGAGCAGTTCAAGTAGACTGTGTGCATGGCTGAGGCCGCGTGTGCGTGATGCTGTATCCTGGTAATTCTCTTTCCGATCAGCTGCTGCTGTGATTCCCACTCAGATACGGTGACATAAATACTCCGAGTGGTGCAGTGAGAGGAATCTGGAGAAAGATGATCTGCTGTGGCAACTCCTAACGGGGGGAGCTGAAAGGAGAAGAAGAAGGTGCAGTGAGAGTAACAACGCTAAAGCAGCTGTGGTACTTAGAATAGTTTGCCCATTCTGTGCCCGTTATATTGTTAAGTTAATTACAATCAGATCATTACACTAATAAACAATATGCGGTTAATTTCAGTGTATTTATAAAGCCGCGTCAGGGATGTGGATCTGATAACGAAACAGTAGCACTGCTGTGACGCTGGGTGCCGCCAGTCTGCCAAACCGAGCGCAGAACTTGCGTATGCCAGGGTATGAGCTATGGTGGAGATGTGCGCAGCTTTACGCCAAGTGTAGGTTTTATACGTCGCGATTTGAGCGCAGAAACGGGAGGACACAACATTTCTGTGCGTACACACCGTTTATACCTGCGGCCCCTGGAGAGGTGAAGCCCCCAAGTGCTGAGCGGCTCACCTTACAGCAAGTCCTAGCAGACAACAAGGGGGTCTTTAGAGAGGCACTAGGGACTTAAAAGGTGGGTCAACTGGGGGGGGGGAATCCAAGATTCTGCCACCCCAGGTCAGTTCCTGTCACTGTGCCCCCAAAGTGGACACTGAGGCTCTTCAAGGCAGGAATTGTTACTGCGGTTCAGCGTTCAGGGGGGTGCGCCAATGGGTGGCACCAGCAGATTTAGTGGAGATTATGAACTGGTGGTGAACGGAGCAGCACCCCGTACGTAAAGCGGAGGTCTTTGTGCAGTTGTGCCAGGGGGTCACAGGTGGCCGTCACAGGTACTGTAGGTGGGAGTCATGCATATCCACAAACATAGGATAGCAGAGTACCCCTCGGGGTGTCGTCGGCGCCAGAGATGGTCTGAGGGGTCGTCGCAGGGCACGTTGAGGGTGGCCGTCTCTCGAGGTGACATTCCAGTGACATGTTGATGCAGTGCTAAGCAGGCTGAAGGAGGCAAGACTGCGCTGGACGTATGCCTGGTGTAGAATGTGTCACTGTGATGGGGACATTCGAGTTCTTATCATCACACCATCCTTGGTGTCATTATATGAATTATCAAAGAGATGACAAGCAGTGACAGGTCACAACTGTAGCGGGCACTGAGTGATTTGCCTTTTGTGCCCGTTGTGTGGCGTACAGGAAATGAAGATGACAAGCAACTGCTCTGTGCCTCCCACGCTGGCATGTGCCAACCAATCAGAGGATGAGACACCGCAGTGATAGAAGGGCTATGTAATAAGCTTCAATCATTCAGAGTGTCAATGCCAGTGTAAGCTGGCGTTCCCAGAAGTCTCTGCTTTGAGCGGCAGAACTGCAGACCACCACCTGCATTTGGAAATGAAAATGGGGGGATACAATGTGAATGTGAATGTATGAGGATCAGAGGCCATCGTAGGTACAATCTGTGGGGCACTGCCTGGTAAGGTGGGTGTTAGAGGGGCAAAGTGAGACGAGAAGTTGTGGACTAAGAGAGATGAGAATGAGCCGAGAGATGACAGCCCTGTGCCCTGAGGGGACTGGGTGGTCTCTTGGTCTGGACCCCCCTACAGATTTTATTTTTTTTCTCCAGCCTCTGGAGTTTTTTTTTTTGTTTGTTTTTTCTGTCCACCCTGGCCATCGGTCCTTACTCTTATTCTATGTTAATGAATGTTGACTTATGTTTATTTTTTATTGTGTCTTCTATTTTTCTATTCTTCATTTTGTAAAGCACTTTGAGCTACATTTTTTTGTATGAAAACGTGCTATATAAATAAATGTTGTTGTTGTTGTTATGTGTGCCACGTCTCTGCTATCCAACAGATGGCTCATCACAAACTGCTTTTACGAGCCTCATACCAAATGGCATAAAAGAGATGCGCCATCTGTTGGAATGACACCTGCAGTACAGCAGACCTCTAATTGGTTAACCATCAGGAGGCAAAGGGTACAGAGATGAGCTGAATGCTTCCGACGGAGTGCGGTCATCAGTGGAGTCCCTCAGGGGTCTTTCTTTGGACCCTCATTACTTTGGCTGATTTCTTTTAATGACATCAATGCTGGTGCAGTTAGTGAACTTGTCAAATTCATAGACGACACTAAAATTGGAGGGATGGCAGGAACAAGAATTGAAGAAGACCTGGACGAGCGTCAGAACTGGGCGAACACTCGAGAGAGGCAGTCTAGTGGAGGAAAGTGCCAAGTGCTCCACGTGGGCAAAAGGGCATCCAATATAAATACAAGATGGGGGACATGGAGCTACAGGAAGGGACCTCTGAAAAGGATTTAGGGGTTCATGTTGACATCGACTAAGCAATGCACAGATGCAAATAAAACGTTAGGTCCCGTCATAAAAAACTTGAATTCAAGTCCTGCTCAAACGACATAACACACTGCTGAGACCACCACGGGGGTCCCGTGTGCAGCTCTGCTCACCACGCTGCAAGAAGGGCAGAGCAGCACCTGAAGCTGTGCAGAGAGATGAGAGCAAGCAGGTGCATCATGGGACTGAAGGACATGTCCTCCTGGTTCAGTCTCGAGCAGAGGAGACCACCGGGGGTCCTCGTCCAGGTCTTCAAAATCCTCACAGGCATCGATAAAGGAGATGCGCCAGAATTCTTCCAACTAAACGGTGAATCACACAGCTGAGGACACCTGTGGACATCAAAGGGAAGTGCACTTAAAACTCAAGCCTGGGAGCAAAAGTTGTGGGAATTTGAAGAAACTTCCAGGACACGGAGTTGAAGCAGAAACCTTCAGACCCGTTAAGAAGAATTGGGATGAGATCATCGGGACAGCTTAGCTACTAGCGAAACAAACGGGCTTGATGGGCTGAATGGTCTCCTCTCATTGGTCAGATTTCTTATGTTCTTTATTACTACAAATGTTTGTGCTGCACCATCTGTTGGAATGACAAATGCAGCGCACTTTATCACTACATCCATCCATTATCTAACCCATTATATCCTAACTAAAAGGTCACGGGGGTCTGCTGGAGCTAATCCCAGCCAACACAGGGCGTAGGGCAGGAAACAACCCCTGGCAGGGCACCAGCCCACCGCAGGGCACACACACACACACCCACACACCAACCACCCACTAGGGACAATTTAGGATCTTTGGACTGTGAGAGGAAACCCACGCAGACACAGGGAGAACATGCAAACTCCATGTAGGGAGGACCCGGGAAGCGAACCTTTAAGGGTCTCCTCACTGCAAGGCAGCAGTGATACCCACTGTGCCACCATGCTGCCATTCATCACTACATGCATTGCAAAATACACTCCAATCGATGGTGCACTGCAAATGTTAATGCTGAGGCCTACGCTGATTCTTTAGACTGGAACTCTTCTTAGATGGGTGGCACAGCTGGTATATGTGGACCAGACTGGTGCCTGGTGGTGGCACTAGAGAGTACATGATGACTAATATGGATGGTATGGACTGACGGAGTAAGTCATTGACTGGCACAGAGATGGAGTGTCTTATGCAGAACGTGTCTGTGGAACAATCAGCTAAACAAACGGTCCTGACAGACCAAATGGCCTCCCCTCGCCCGTAGGACATTCTTCAGAGGGTCGGATAAGAGACGGAGATGTGCGCAGAGTGGTGAGGGAATTCTGGGATGTAAACTAGCCAGTGGGTATCTGCCTGTAAGAAAATGGGAAACGGGGGGCTCTGGACTCAACGTGTCTGTCATCGCCAGCTAAGAGTAAGTGAAGAGACAGTGACAGTCCCCGGGCATCTACCAGCTGTCCGACTTCAGCTCTCACAGAAAGTGGTCATCACAGCACCCTAGTAATGACGACATGTTCAGAGACGTCACCACAGCACGAGTGGCAGAGAGGGCACAACAACTCGGTCAGATCTGCCATCTACAGCCAGCCAGAGGATGGCACTTTCCACACAGGCACCGGATTTGAACCCAAATTTATTTATTGAGTGCCATCAGAGCAAAGTGACCAGCAGTGACCAACAGTCAATTCAGATAAGTGCAGGAAGAAGATGGCAGTGAAGATAGAAGTCATCCTCAGGGCACCTTGCCCGTGGGCACAGGCTCCGTCTCATTCAGCACACACGTGCGGGTGATGGCCTCCGTCACGGCGTACGGGTCACAGTTGGCAGCGGGGCGGCGGTCCTCAAAGTAGCCACAGCCACCTTTTCCAACATGCTGGGGGATGCGGATGCTGGCATTACGGTTGTCGATGCCAGCAGAGAACTCGTGGATGCTGGAGGTCTCGTGGGAGCCAGTCAGGCGGCGGGAGTTGTCGGCGCCCCCTTTAGGGTCGTACATCCGGATGTGATACGAGTGCCGCTTGCTCAGCTTCTCGATGGCCTCCTCGATATGCCTGGAAACGAAAGGAACAAATCGCCTGTCCTGAGTGATGTGCCATCTCCTTGGCACAGCCCACCCTGCCACAAGGACGGCTCACTTACCGAAGTCCCCCCTGGTTACGCATGGCCTCCGTGCTGAAGTTGGTGTGACACCCTGCCCCATGCCAGTTACCCACAATCGGCTTGGGATCAAGCGTGGCCACCACCCCGAAGTCTTCACAGACACGGTGCAGCAGGAAGCGTGCCATCCACAGGTGATCGCCCATGGCAATGCCCTCGCAGGGCCCCACCTGGAACTCCCACTGAAAGGAGATGGTTACTATAGCGACTTTCACGGGTAGACCCCCCATTTAGTGACTTCATGAACTGGAGCCAGCAGAGGGCGCAATGACCTAGTGCCCACCAACACATACCTGAGAGGGCACGGCCTCTGCATTGGCACCAGTGATCTTCACTCCAGCGTATAGACAGGCCTTGTAGTGGCACTCGGCGATGTCTCGGCCGTAGACTTTGTCAGTGCCAACACCACACCAATGGGGACCTGCAAGGAGAGGGCAACAGTGAGATCGGGCAGTGCCAGTGGACAACCAGACACCTATCTAATATTAAGAGGTGGCACAGCTCGCCTTGGGGTCCAGGGTAGCCATTCTTGGGCCAACCAAAGGGGTGCTTATCGATGCCCAGCAGCGAGTATTCTTGCTCCATGCCAAACCAAGGGTGGCTGTGCCCAGCCTGCTCCATCACCTGATGGCAACTGCTGCGCAGGTTGGTCCCTGAAAAATCAAAAGCTGGCATTAGTTTGGCAGTCAAGGTGGAGGGCACACATAGACATTTGCCACACACACACGTGCCCTCCTCAAACACACACCCACACCTGTGTTACCTGTTGGCTTGCGGTTGTGCCTGAGCACCTCGCACAGCACCAGCTTGTTGGGGTCCAGCGTGAAGGGGTCCCTGAACAGGCACACGGGCATCAGGTACATGTCTTTGTTGGAGCCGTCCGGCCAGTAGACACTGTAGCCATAGAAGTTCCACTCGGGAACATCTGAGGGCAAATCAACTCAGTCAGGATGTGCCCAGTGAGGATTGGGCCCAACTCGTGCCACCTGGGCACCATACTTACCTTCGATGCCCTTGGGCTCCGAGTCCAGGGTCCTTGTCTTGCAGTGCAGGCCTTCTCCGGTGCTATCGATCCAAATGTAGGTGACCTGCACCTTGTCCCCCTGTGGTAGGCGCATGTACTTGTCCCGTACGGTCTTACTGAGGTCAGAGCTGGCAGACATGGCACTTGACATGGTGATGGTGGGACTGAAAGGACAAAGATGACAGATTAAGAATTGGCAGTGCCAGGAATGCCCAAAGCATGTCCATATTGATAGGTCATGGGCACAACACAGGGCATCACTGGCACTATGCAGTTAAATCCCAGTTCTGACTGTGGTGCCCCTCTGTGGTGGCACTTGCCTTTTCCTCATTTTTGCACTTGATGTCCAGATAACAAAACTGGTGCTTGGCATGAATGACATGGCAGCCATGCGCACATCACACCCTGTCAGTCTGGGGGGTTTAAGGGTCTTTAGCTCTGAAGAGCAGCTTATCTGTACCTGGGACAGTGGGGGGGTGGGGCAGTCAACGTGAATATAAAGATGACAGGCAGCAGCCACAGGGGGGCACTGCAGACTTACAGACCACCAATCCTTCATCAGCAAAGACCCAAGTGGGCAACCCAATGATGGCAGATCGTCTACTGGGAACAAGTCCATCACTCAGGACCAAAATATTAAGGGGGACGTCTGAAATACTGGTGGTGGCGAGGGGGCACAATGCGCTAAAGGCTCGGGTACACTGAAAAAAAAGGCATGTCAGACTGCACATAATAAAGTTGTTTTTATCAAAAATAATTGAATTATGTTTAATGCACTAAATTAATATTTTTATATAAAATGAATGAAACTTTTTCATTCTCTGTTAAATGAATTCTATTATATTAAATGAACATGTCAATAAAGCACAACGTTTTATAAACTTTTTAAAAACTGCACCTCACTGAGTTACTTGGCTATAACCTTCTTAGGTTGTCAGATATACTTACTTGTTTGAGTTTCATTTTATAGTTCGTGTTCCAAGTTATTAATAAGAAATAAACAGGTTTGTTTATACCACAATTAGTTTTATTGGTGGGTGGCACGGTGGCGCAGTGGGTAGCGCTGCCGCCTCGCAGCAAGGAGACCCTTAGTTTGCATGTTCTCCCCGTGTCTCCCACAGCACAAAGACACGCAGGTGAGGTGGATTGGCGGTCCTAAATTATCGCTGGTGTGGGTGGGTGTGTGCCCTGTGGTGGGCTGGCGCCCTGCCCGGGCTTTGTTTCCTGCCTTGTGCCCTGTGTTGACTGGGATTGGCTCCAGCAGACCCCCTGTAGTTAGGATATAGCGGGATGGGTAGTTTAATTGGTAAAAAACAAAGAGAAACCAACAAAAATACAAAAGATTAAAATTGAAAAGCTGAAATGCACAAGCGCACTGCTGTGCCAGAATGCCATGACCACGCAGAACTAAATATGAACACAAAATGCACCTTGGATAGAGTGCCATATTCTAAAATACATTTATTTATATTTTTGTAACTGCATATATTATAAAGTAAATGTTAAATATTAGTAAAATAAAAAGTGCTTGGCACCTTCTTTCACAGAATCCTTTCTTTTTTTCTTTTTCATTTCCAATCGAGTAACGTCATGCATTGTATGAATGTATATTAGTGCATTGATCCGGGTGAGCGGCGTTATGGCGATGTCATGACGAGCAGCGCCGAGAGGAGCCGAGCGCTCACGCTGCTTTGTCCCTAAGCGAGCAGATCGAGACGACTTAGTGGAACATTCAGGGACTTGCGACGGGACTTGGTGAGCAGTGCGATGAAACATTTACAGAGAATACCAGGACGTCAGATTGACTGTTTAGAATGAACAGCTCAGTATTTCGAGTCTGTGTGGTTTTCACTTTTATTTCACTAACCTTTTGCTCCTGACTGGGGACAGAAACTCAAATCCACAACCTGCTGCGTCTTTGAAAGTCACGTGACTTGGTGCGCATTTAGGACTAAACAGAATTATTCTGACTTCCGCCTAAATGACCGAAATTAGCATATTGAACATCCCATAAGATTCATTAAACTCAACGTGATCGAGTTATGTTCAGCAGGGGAGCATCAACAGTACATTTAATATAAAGCAAATACATTTTTATAAATGTAACAACCTGCCATTTCCCTTTTTTTATATGTAACGTAATACCTGACAGAAAGGGGGGGGGGGATTGGAACAACATGCACACCCATGAAATGCCAGCCTGTATGGATATCTGCATGGCCAAACCAAAAGATGTTCATAGAGGTGGGCAAGTGTGCCATGCGACGGACTGGCATCACATCTAAGACTGATGCCAGTCCTACAGGACAAACTGGGGGCGTTTGGAAAAGAAAGCTGGCAGTGGAGACCACGGCCGCCCACCTTTACCCGCCTTTAGAATTAGAAAGCACACGTCCACTTTGGACGGACATCAGGGTGCGTGGTCTTCTGTCCCACCCAGCAACCCTGGCGGCCGTCCAGCTGCTCTTTAAACCCACCTGACCGTTACGCTAAACTACCTTAAAACCCCGGTGGTCTTACAGCGCTGTGTGTTAACCCCTTGTGCTCTGCCCGCTTTTCGGTTCTCCGCTCGTTCTGACCCCGCGTGATCTCAGGCTTAAAGCGGCGGGACTCGCTGGCCGGGACCACCGCTCTTTCAGTCCGTCTGTTGGTTGGTCGCCGGTTTTGGGTTTTTGTCTCCGGTTTTCCTCCCGTCCTTTCCTGCCCTCGTGCGCCGCTGAAGTTCGGAGCCCAAATTACCGGCAGTCCGTCGCTCCTGCTGCTGTCTCGGCGCTCGGCCGCCGCGCTCTTTAAAGTGGCTGCCCGGCCCGCCCTCTCCACCCATTCATTTGGCTGCGCACCGCCTCTCAGCTACGGCTCGGCGATCAGAGCGCGCTAAACGGCCATTAGGTGGTCGCGCTGGCCCCGCTGACCCCACCGCAAGTGTCGAGAAGTGTCACCTGAAAAGTGTGAAATATGGCTAAACACGTCCGTATGTTTCTTTAGAAAACGACGAACTGATAGATGGGCGGGCAGAAGGCTTTAAATTTTGAGACCCGCCGAAAACCTGGAAAGCGGAGACCCCCTAAGAACGATTAGCGCGGAGGAATCGATGACTCGGCAGGAATTTGTTTGACTTTACTTGAAACTCACGGCAGGATACTGACCTGTGACGGACCTCTCTGGGGGTCGAGCATCGGGGGTCCGCCCAGTGTCCCAATTCCACTTGGACAATTCGAAATAACCCCGTGTTGCTGTGGCCCAGGATTACTGAGCCTGTTGTGTTTAATTGACAAATGATGGACGACCCTCGGTTTACGGAGCTCAGCCCACCATTAACCAGCATGAAGAACCACAAAGGGAAAAGAAGAGTTTGTCAATGGAAACATCTCGAAGTTTGTGTATCCCACCATACAAAGATTTGGGGGGGGGGGGGGGTGCGCTAAATAACAAGTGAGATGAAAGGCGCTATATAATAGAGAAAGACAGATAAATAGACAGATAGTACAGGCGCTATATAATAGATAGATAGATAGATAGATAGATAGATAGATAGATAGAGTGAAAGGCGCTATATAATAGATAGATAGATAGATAGATAGATAGATAGATAGATAGATAGATAGATAGATAGAGTGAAAGGCGCTATATAATAGATAGATAGAGTGAAAGGTGCTATATAATAGATAGATAGATAGATAGAGTGAAAAGCGCTATATAATAGATAGATAGATAGATAGATAGATAGATAGAGTGAAAGGCGCTATATAATAGATCGATCAATAGATAGATAGATAGATAGATAGATAGATAGATAGATAGATAGAGTGAAAGGCGCTATATGATAGATAGATAGATAGATAGATAGATAGATAGATAGATAGATAGATAGAGTGAAAGGCGCTATATAATAGATCGATCAATAGATAGATAGATAGATAGATAGATAGATAGATAGATAGATAGAGTGAAAGGTGCTATATAATAGATCGATCAATAGATAGATAGATAGATAGATAGATAGATAGATAGATAGATAGAGTGAAAGGTGCTATATAATAGATAGATAGATAGATAGATAGATAGATAGATAGATAGATAGATAGATAGATAGATAGATTCATCCAAAAGCAATCATGGCCCTGGACTCAGAATAAACTGCTCCATTTCCTTCTCCTAATGTTCAATATAGACCTGAAGTCTTTAATTTCGTTGTTCCTTTGTAAAAGTGACAATGACAATAAAGATCTATCTGTCTTTTGTCTGTCTAGATCAGGGGTGCCCAATGTGTCCATCACAATCGACCAGTAGATCGCGTTGCATTCAAATTTTTTTTTTTTTAATCGTTAGTCTATCATATATCCTCCCTATGCCATCTGCCACTTGATTGACGTACAGGGCGGCCAGTCTGAGATCTCTTTTCTTCTAACACACTGGTCATCCTGCACGCACGATCAAATGCGTGAGCTACTGCAAAACTCTGGCTGTGATCTAGTTAGCCTTCCAATTTATATCGACTAAAGAAGGGATTTAAAAAAAAATTCTTTGGGGAGAGTATGTGCTTTATGTGGAATTAGAAGAGGATTTTGTTTCTCACAATGTCACAATTGAAGTGCGTTTGTCTGATCTGTTAATCTATCATTGCTATTCCAAAGAAGGAAAATGTGGAAAGGCTCTTTCAAACTGTTCATAAAAACTATGAAGCTGACTTCCTTCCAAAAAGCGATCTGAGAAAGAGAAAGGAGAGGGAACTACAATCACACTCGCATTTTTCACTCGGCTGAATTCAAAAGCAAAGGCAGACACACCGAAGCATCGTTCCAGGTGAGTCACTCGATCATTAAGCATAAGAAGTCCTTCCAAGATGGAGAGATGATAAAAGAGGCCTTCGTTGAGGCAGATGGCTTGGGAGAAATTCCAGCTGAGATTTCGAGACTCCTGCCAGAGATAAAGGAGTTTCTCTTTGTCATTGAACATGCAGAATACAAGCAACTTAATAACGATCAATGGCCGCTAGACTTGGCATTTTTTTTTTTCCGATCTGACCAACATGTTGAATGAGCTTAATTTACAGCTGCAAGGAAAAGAGAAAACCAATATGGTCAATATGATTAGATCAGTTAATGCTTTCAAACGAAAAATGAAACATCTGTCCTCAAAGCTGCAGCGCCTCGATTTGGGGAACATCGAAAACCTCGCGTCAGAGCTGGAGACGCAATGGAAGGCGTGTGCGCAACTTGACATCATCCGCTACACAGAGCAGACAGAAAATTGACTGTCAGACTTTATCTAATGGAAAAAAAGTAACGAGTCGAGTGTCACCCAATGTAGCGGAGTAAGAGCAGCGTTTCTTCTTCACAAATGTACTCAAGTAAAAGTAAAAAAGTACGACGGTGCAGTAAAACTACTCTTAGAAGTAAACGTAACTCGTTCCTACCCACCTCTGATACTCAGTATATATAGAAATATATCTGCTTTTTAATGTAGGTAGATCATTTTGACCTGGTCATTTTAAAAGTAGCTCGCAAGCCGAACAAGTGTGGGCACCCCTGGTCTAGATGGATCCACTCCTCTTCTGAGATGCCAATTAAGAGGTTCCTTTTCCCCACATTTCCTAAGACCTTTATTTGTCGATTGTTTGAGTTATTTTATAATTTCTTGAAATGCAATCTGAAGACTGACCAGCATGGCCTCTGGCACTGATGAGGGTGCCAGAGTAAAACTTAGTAAAATTTCCAATTTGTACCAAGAAAAGAAAGTGGGCAACTGTAAAGTTCCATTTGGAGTGTAATTGTTCATAAAATGCAAACAAGCTGTCTATGTAAAGATCTCAAAGCGTCCGCATTGCTAGAATCCATAAGTTGAACACAAGGAGGTCTGTGAGAGTCCATGAGGGTCTGAGATGGTCTGAGGAGGAGGTCTCTGAGGGTCTGAGGAGGTCTGTGAGGGTCTGAGGAGGTCTGTGAGGGTCTCTGAGGGCCTGAGGAGGCCTGTGAAGGTCTGAGTGGGGGTCTGTGAGGGTCTGAGATGGTCTGAGATGGTCTGAGGAGGAGGTCTGTGAGGGTCTGTGAGTGTCTGAGGAGGTCTGTGAGGGTCCTTCAAGGTGATTTCATGCAGTACACGAGAGCTTCTCTGCCTTGACTGGTGTCCTCCTTTGGCTCCTCATTTGAAGCTCCTGCTGGACGACCGCACTGCTGCTAACCTGATGATGGCGAGTCCTGAGTGGAGCACAGAGCGGGCATACTGAGAAGATGAAGAGCTGGACTTGTCCTCCATTGTATATTCCAGGATGTTGCTGTGCCGCCCAGTAGTAAACGTGAGTGTGCCGGACCCCCTTCTGCTTCAGAGTCCCCTGTAGATTGTGTGGCCGTTTCAGACTCCACTCCAGATGAGTCTCATGGTTGAGTCGGATTCCTCAAAGAGCTAGACACTCGTGGTGAAGGACGTCGTCCAGCAGCTCAGGGGGCATTCGTTTGGCCAGTTCTCCCCACAGAGCTGAGACGGAGGGTGGACCACCTGTTGACATCTTGATGACAGAAGGTCCCAAGTTGTACTCGTGGTGGCCTTTCACAGATGTCTGACCGCTTTAATGTTGTTTTGTGCTGCTGTTGCGTTCATCCCGAGACGTTCTGCGACTTCTGCAGTTCCTGATATGTGGGTGGGCGACTCACGATTAGCCTTGGCCTACGTGGACACCCCCCGGGACTTACCCATGTGACCTCCACTCGTCACCCGTGTCACAAACACAATGGTGGCTCAGGGCTGCGGGTCACTTCACAATACTTTAGCCAAGGCCAGGAGCCACTTGGAGAGCTGCACCCCTACTGGGACCACCATGACTGCCACCTCTGAAAGGGCAACATGGACACGTCGTTAGTTTAGCTGGGCTGAGCCTCCCCTCTGATTGTCATGCAAGTCGGTGGGCTTGAGTCCCCCTTGGGTATTCTCACAAGTTGTACTCAAATGTTTGTTAGAACACCGGGGAGGGGGAGGTTAAGCCCGGAAGCCCCCCTAATGACACCCCAGGGACTGACTACCAAATACCAGAGGCTGGTGGTCCTGTTGTTACCCTGAGAGGCCTTCACAAATCTAGTAGAGCAGGCATATCCTGCTCCTGAACAAACATGAAAGATGCAAATTTCAGCACGGCCAGGGGGTCCTCCTGCCAGGCTGTCCTCAACCTCAGCTATCAAGAAGTTGAGCAAACAATGAGTCACTTGAACAAGCCCACCAGGGCAGATGATATCAATCAACAAGGCCACTTCCAGCGAGTTAATATTCAAACCTGAATGTAGACCTGACTTGTGTTTATGTGCAGAGACAGCGGGCATTAAGCGCATTAAGCGCATTAAGTGCTGGAAGCCAACAGTAGACATTGAATCAACACCCGTGAGCGGCTTTAGGGTGACCAGCAGGGTGACGCCCGTGTCATTTAAAGAGCCCCTCCCCCCTTCGTAAGCCAATGTAGGCCATCATTGAAGTACGCGTCACCCCTCAGGTGGCACTGCACTCTCGCTCTCGGACAGCCTGGTGCTCTGGTGGTCTTCAGGACTGCCCCCACCTTCTCGCTCTCGTCCCCTCGCTCCCTTTGTTTGTCACCCACCCATTTCATGCCCACCCCGCTCACTTGCTGTGCTTTGTTCTTGATGGCTTCACGTCTGAGTGTTTACCTTTGACCCCTCTCTTCTGTCAGCCTCAAGCTAATTATGGGGTACAAGTCCCCAAAGCCCCCCGTTCCTCCTCTGGCTAGTTCTCCTAATAGAAAATGACACGTCGTCCACTGATTGCTCTTCCCAGAATTCCCCACTCTGTTCAAACACTTTGTCATCCCTCTCAGTTGCTTCAAAAGATGAGATGCTGTTTCTAAAGTGGTCCCCCACTTGACCCCCTAAACACTCGGCCTCTGCTCCTCCGTCCCACGGATGTCACCGCACCGATGGCCGGCCTGTCACGACTCTTGTATGTGCCTTCAATACACACAATGAAAGGCAGTGCTCCTTAGTCTCGTCACAGTCCTGGTGACACAGTGTGGTCACTTGAAAGGTGCGTCTTCTCGAGGTTAAACACTCCCACTCACATTTCGAGTCTTGTTCCAAACTTTGATGTCGCGCGCCTCACAGGTGTTTTCAACGCACACTAACGTGATGTGCTGGCAGATTCACTAGAAAAGTCGCTTGTACTCAGGCTTTGAAGCAGAGGTGACCACGCACCAGAGAGGCAGGTTGGCACCCGCCTCAGCACCACACTGCACCGGGTCTCCTTCATGTTTCTGCTCAGGTCCCTCTCTGACAGTCACCTTAATCTGTGGTGGCTTCTCGACACAAACAGCCAATGGCTCAATGGCTAATGCAAAAAGCAGGGGCGACAGCGGGCAGCCTGGTCGAGTGCCCCGCTCAAATCTGAAGTCATCTGAGCTTGTGCTGTTAATGGCGGCTGATGCTTCTGGGCCGATCCATGCAGATATAAGGGGTAGGGATTTGTCAGGAGACTCCCATTCGACTCTGCAACCAAGGAGGGCAAACCTTAGGCGCCTCAGAATTTGCGGCCAAGTATTTGACATTAAAGAGGTTTGAAGTCGTTGAGAAATCCACTTTGGTCCTGTGATGTTACTGACAGAAGCTCCGTCTCGAGCCAGGATCTGAACACCGGAGTGGCGTTGGTCTGCGCTATGCACATGGCGGTAAGGCTTTGTTATTCCTTGGATAATTTGTTATTATTATTGAGAGCTGCTGGATTGTTTGGCTGGTGGCATTTCTGTCATCGCTAATGCAGACTTTCTGCGTACGGACTCCTCTCCTTTCTACACTTCGCTTTCTCTTCTTGGGTGGCGTGGTGGTGGGACTGGGGGACCTGGGTTTGTGTCCCCAAGGGGGTTCCTGCCTGTGCGGAGTTTCCACGTTCTCAGGTTAGGCGGACCGGTGTGTGCGCGCATATGTGTGTGTGTGTGTGTGCGTGTGTTTGCCCTGAGATGGACTGGCGTCCTCTCCAAGGTTTGTTCCTGCCTTGCACTCTTTGGTAGCTGGGACGGGCTCCAGGACCCCCACCACCCAGGGGCCTCCTGTTTAAATATTGCGTACGCCCGTTTCCACACTCACGTCGCGATGTATAAAAACTAAGCCACGCCCATTCTCACGCCCCGCCCCCTGTGTGGTTTTGCAAACTGGCGGCTGCTACTGTCCCTGTGTGGTTTCCATTTCTTCTTTAGATTCGCATCCCTGACGCGGTTTTATCAAATACACCGGCATTAACGTTTATTAGTTGGAATGAACCCGTAACCATATGACGGTGCGCCGAGTGGCCAGACGACTCCGCTGCCATGGCTGTCCCTCTCAGGGCACCCGAGTGTGGAATCACAGCAGCTGATCGGATTATCGGGATACTCTGGAGGAGCGCACGCCTGCCACCGTCTACCTGAAGTTTATGGAGGATCGTTGTACCGCACAATTACAATAAAGGCGTTCAGTTCGATTCAGCGTATTTACAGTCAATTTACATTTCCAGGCGCTGTCTTCTTGGCGCTCTTGATATCATTTTTAAGGTGAAATGCAGTAAAGTATATTCCGTATATTACATTCCAGTATATAGAGGCATTTTAAACTTCATTTAAATAATGTGTACTGTTCATTATTAAACAAGTGGGCATGGTGCCACCCTGTCCAAGAACTCACACGCTATGCCACGCTGTGTCACTCCTTCATCTTCCTTGTCTCGTTTTCACCGCTGCTTAAGCCAACAAACTGCGCTTTTCTTTGCTTCCACTTCACATTCGATGAAATATATTTGTTTTCATGTACTTTTGCTTTTGTCTTTTAACCAAACGGTGAACAGAAGGCGATATTTATGTTGATTTGCATATTCAAATCAGCAAAGCTCTGGGCGGAGTCACATGCATTACATTCACGCTGACTGGGATTTATGGAGCAGAAGTGCGTGGAAGTTGGCTTACGCTCAGCTTTGAGCCTCGGCACATTTCCACTTTTGTCCAAACACCTGCCTTGGTGTGACTTCTACACACGGCGCCAAACATGAGGCCCCTGGGTTAGAAGGAGGGGAGACGGCCACACGAGGAGCTCTGGCCTCTTCCTGGCCGTATTGAGCTCCGCCTCTGTCGCCTTCCTCATTCGTTTCTATTTGGTCCTCTTAAAACAGCCTTCATCATTTCCCAGAATGCTCCTGAAGAAGTCTCTGAAGGTTCATTGCTCTCCAACAAGTCATCTGTTTGTCTGCTGATGACTGGAGCTTGAGATGCCAGTCGTGAGCTGAGCGTGCAGGACACGGCGATGTTGGCTCCAACACGAGAGGAGATGACAATGGCGTCGTAATTACGAGAAATGATCATCAACAAAGAGCTAATCAGCCCTTGAGTAATGATGTGCAGGTGAGAAGAAGGAACATTCTCCTGAAACGCATCTGACAGACTGGGATTCACAAAGAATCCTGAAATTATCTTTGGGCCTTCAGATGTCATGGGCACCGGAGCGGAGGGCCTCTCGACGTCCGTTTTTAAAAGGTGCCAAGCCATTTTGTGTCAGCTCCCTGTCGTCCGTGTGCGGTGTGTGCATTTGGTGTCAAGTCACCTCCCCAGCAGCACGACGCAGCGCCCGAGAGGATCACTTGGTACGGCGAGTCTCCTGGAGAAACGCCATCTTGGCCTTTAAGCCTGTGAGACAAGGGAAGCCTTTTTTTTTGTCTCTTTAGGTCGTGATTGAGTCCTTTTACATTCCAGGCTACCAAGTTCAGGGATTGACGTGCAGGGGACATCGTGCCATCGTAAGTGATGAGGACATTTATAATTAAAGGGTTCAAGAGATGAAGAAAGGTCAAAAATATGTGTGAGGTTCAATACCCGTAATTGGGGAAGATAAAGCTAAAAATAAAAAGAATCAGAAGTCGTTAGTCAAAAGCTGAAAGTGGAAAAAAAAAAAAGTCACAGAAAACAGCCCAGCAAACGTTAAACTTTGGGGTCCCCCTAACTGGATGATGTCACACGGCACACCAGGTAATCTGCTGACGTGTGACTCAAAATGCTGCCGCTTGTGGGAATCCCAAAGGACATCACGGAAAGTCGAGACAACAAGAACTAAAAGTGAAATCCCAAGTTAGACTCACAGAACTTCAAAAAACATCAAAAGGCTGGAAGAACTGATGAAATCCACCAAGCACGACAAGAGAAGAAAGCGAGTTATTACGAGAACGCTCACCTTATGGCGGCTGGTGTGCTTCGTGAGCGGGCACAGACTCAACTGTGGGCACTGCAGCGGGACAGAAGTGAAGTTGGAGAGGAGACATCACCTCAGCCCATTGGATGGCAGCAGTGGACCAGCAGTGCTGAGGGTGCGCTATAGACATGAGGTGACGTCACTTCAGTCCTGACGCTGCTGGCACAGACCTGTGGTGACATGTGGCTCCTCAGTTGGATGCTTCTCATTGTGGGGTAGAAGAAACGCAGAGATAAGACCCCGCTGGCCTCCCTAATTGAGCTAACAGTGCCAATCCTCCAATGTGCCAAGAGAGTGGGCACCCTCAGTGAAGGGGCAGTTGAGAGCCCACAGATCTTCATGATGGTGCAGTCCATGGGCTATGGAGCAGTGACCCCCTACAGGGAAACAGGACAAGGGGCCGTGTTTGGAGAGATGAAGGACGTCTTGAGAGTGACAGCCCTGCAAGATCAGAGGCAGGGTCTCCATGGATCGGACCACCGAGGTTTATTACACACAGGGTGCTTGAATATGCTGATTATACTCAGCGTTGTGAATAAAGAAAAAATACAAGAAGAAGAGAGGAAGGACATGAAAGATGAATGTCACGTAGTGCAGAATATGAACTTGTCAAAGCTTTGTGACAGAAGACAAAAAAGATGACAGCATGAATAATGGCGCGACTCAAACCACCTACACCTGAACACCAGCAAGACCAAGGAGCTGGTGGTGGATTTTAGGAGGCCCAGGCCCCTCATGGACCCCCGGATCATCAGAGGTGACTGTGCAGAGGGTGCAGACCTATAAATACCTGGGAGTGCAGCTGGATGACAAACTGGACTGGACTGCCAACACTGATGTTCTGTGCCAGAGAGGACTTCATCAGAAGGCTGGCATCCTTCAACATCTGCAATAAGATGCTGCAGATGTTCTACCAGACGGTTGTGGCGAGCGCCCTCTTCTACACGATGGTGTGCTGGGGAGGCAGCATAAAGAAGAGGGACAGACTGGCGAGGAAGGCAGGCTCTATTGTAGGCACAGAGCTGGACAGTCTGACATCCGTGGCAGAGCGACGGGCGCTGAGCAGGCTCCTGTCAATAATGGAGAATCAATGAACAGGATCATCTCCAGACAGAGGAGCAGCTTCAGCGACAGACTGAGGAGACCCCACACTATGCGACTCGGGGGGGTAAACGTTACCATTATACAAAGTTATTGTCTGTTATACTTACATTGTTATCACTCTTTAATTTAATATTGCTCTATATCAGTATGCTGCTGCTGGAGTGTGTGAATTAATAAAGTATCTATCTATCTATCTATCATATAGCGCCTTTCACTCTATCTATCATATAGCGCCTTTCACTCTATCTATCTATCTATCTATCTATCTATCTATCTATCTATCTATCTATCTATCTATCTATCATATAGCGCCTTTCACTCTATCTATCTATTATATAGCGCCTTTCACTCTATCTATCTATCTAATTTGTTCAGATGGAAAGAAAAGAAAACTAAAGCCAACTGAACCAGGACACGTCTTGTACTCAGCCTGGCACCAACAGCAAGCCTGAGCGGACCCTCACCTCATGTAACCCCCCGTCTGACGCCTGCGCACTTCAAGGCCTCACCACACGTTTCAAGAACCCGTTCAAGTTGGCACTTGCGTCATTTGGGTTGTAGTGGGCTGCCGTGGTGCCACCAGTGCCAAACGCTGATGGACTGTTCTGTGGCTCTTTGAGTTAGCTGGGTGGCTGTGACTCTGCAGGCTTTATCGGTGCCAAAGCGGCTCATTGAAATGACTGAATGCTGGCCCAGGCTGCAGGGGCTCATCCTTCAGCAGGTAAAAGGAGGCATCTCTGCTGGCACACACTGCATTGGCACACACCACACCACTGGCACACTCCGACTCCGAGTTGACAGTTTAATAACGCTGAATGGGCGTTGTGATGTGCTGGCGCCCCGCAGTTTCTCGTTTCTCGCATTCGTGACGCGTTACACTTTCTGATGGTGAATCACGTGACACATCTCGCTAGTCATGCCGTGAGTACCCTAAGTAATGAACGTCTAAACGCGCCCCCCAGCGCTGCCTCTCATTTCATATTTTTAACTCTATCAAACTCTTTCAACTAAGGGCACACAATTCCTCGCCTCCCCCGTTGTCGAGATCTCCATTTGACGTCGCTGAGTTTGCTGAGTTATGGTGGCGTGAGCTTCTTTTGAATGTCCCTCTTGTCTTTACCCTTTGGACCCTTCAATCCAAGTCGTATTAAATTCGATCACGTGTGGCGTTTCTCCTGACGTCTTAAATGCGTCTTCAAGCCCACCAGCTCACAACTTCAAGGACACCAGACCCCCCTTCCAGTTGTAGCCAGGATGTCAATTTAAATTTACTTAAATTCAAGCCACGGGGGTCCATGGGCTACCTCCCCGTTGGGTGGATTTGTTAAACGTGTCCTGAGTGTGTAGAAATGTTATTTGTGTTCTAATTACAGTCAATAAAAATACAAAAAAAAAAAAGAAACGAAGCGACTCATCACAGTGAATGATTTATTGATCACCCTGCTGACTACGCCAGGTGTATCCAGCAGGGGGCGCACACATTACACAGAATATGTTCATTAGGGATCGCAGCTTTGATAAAAAGCAAAGTCAATAAATAAAGAAATAAGTGCCCCCCAAACGACGATATTTGAGACAGACACCCTGATGTGCTGCTCTGCTCCACGAGTCACACAACGACATCGAGATCGAAGTGACTTTCCTTTAAGGAGATTTGCAGACATTTCAGTCTCACAACACGTTCTCTACGTGGTCCCCCCATTTATAGAAAAGTATATTCTTAAGGGTGATGATTTGCATATTTTCAAAGAGAATCCCAAGCATACTGTATATGAAAATGAGCCTGGTATCCTGGTGCACGTTAGGATAGTAAGGGTTACAGTCAGTCAGACCATGAAGGAGTTCATTAATGATTTGGGCACAGAAGAGTAGCCTGCCCTCATGCCCACATGCCCTTTGACTTGCTTTGTGCTGAATTTCTGTGACTCAAGGACATCGTGTTCTGTGAGGCGGTGAGCTGTTTGTTTGTGTTGTAGGATCACCGGCGCTGGGACTTCAGCCTGATGTCAGAAATGTGACAAGTCACTCTAAGGCAGCACTTCATATTAGTGGGCACTGGGCATGTGTACAGAATACACAGAATACACCTGTGGGTTAAAGGAGCGCTTGAGTTTATACGTCTGCGCAATAATAAAGTCACACAGGAGAATATTAAACCAGTCGGAAACTGGGGAAGGATTCACCGTTACGGGCCTGTACTTTTATTTCAAGTATGAACTGGCACGGCGCTCTGTTATGTCAGCCCTAAGAGATGCTGGTGCAGCAGGTAAACTTTGATTTTGAATGATTCATTTAGCAGTCCAGTCTTCACAGGTGGGCTCTGCGTGAGAACAAGCATTATGTGTCTTAATGGCACGCTAGTATAGCAAGGGTTAAATCATAAACAGGTTTTTTTTATTATTATTTCTTAATAAACTGGAAAACTGCTGATATTTCATGAGTCAAGTGTGAAGAAGGGGGCTCATAAGCAAGACCCCCCATTGGCCAGGAACAGAGATAACGGTGCCAGGGACCGTACAACAAAGCTGGCCTTGAGACTCCAGATGCCATCTTTGGGGCTGAGGGGGCCTGCGCTGCTTAAGCTACGTCAACAGATTACTTGGTGACTCCCGACGTTGATAGAAGAAGGCCAAGTGGTGATCCGCAGGCTGGGACGAGGGTCCGGGAACACACAGACGGTGGCCACCTGAACAGAGGGTAAGTGATACTTTTTCGCCGTGAACATGTCTGTGTCGGGTCCATGGAGATCTCGCCCCTCCAATGGAGAAGTGGCCTTTCGAAAGGGACGGGCACACCGAATTAAGGTAAAGCTGGCCGCACTGTGCTGTGAAATCACGTGACTGACTGACCGAGTGGGAGCGTGTGCGTGCCTGAGCTTTATGGACTGGCAGATACCAGCGTGCCCGCCGGTGAGGCAGAGGGCTGAATGGGTCATGAAATTCATGGAGCGTCGCTTTTGTGGTGCCAGGGTTGGGCTGGGCCTGCCTGGTGCAGGAGGGTCCACAAGGAGTCGCTGACAGAGGCTGCTGGACGAGGAGGAGGAGGTGGGCCAAGAAGTCGCATAAAATGTGAAAAGCACCTCCGTCCCCTTGCCCATAAAATACACAGGGGGAGACCCACGGCTAGAGATGGGGGTCTGACAAGAAAGATCTGCTCTCATTCTGTTAATAGTAGTGAGCTCTGGGGGGCCGGGGGGTATCGAGTCAGGTGGAGAGGGCAAGAATAGCGTAGCATATGGGGCTTACGTGATATGAGTTTAGAGAGGGTGAGCGTAGGGATCGAGAGAGTGCCACGTGTGAATGAGCGAGAGTGAGGGAAAGGCAGCATTAGAAGAACTGGCAGACTGGCACAGGGAGACGAAGAGCAGAGCAGCAGCTTCACGAAGACAGACAGGTGAGCAGCGGACAGAGCGGGCGTATGCGAGGAAACGCTGATGAATGAAATTGGCAGACGTCAATAGAAGCTGTGCATGTAGGACTGAGTATACAAGCATTGGGTTATAAGCCTGAATGAAATGCAGTTTTGTGTAAGTAAGTGCCAGTGTAGCCTGGTACTGAGCATGAACTGACGGCGTAGGGTTTTAGGGTAACGTCACAGTGTAGCTGTGTGTATATATATAAGGAATGACTGAGCGACCACCGCCATCTCTCAGTAGCAGGAAAATAAGACACGGGACCGGAGATAAGTGACGAGTGACAAGTAAAGTAATTGAGCACGTAACGAGTGTCTGGGGGATTTGGTAGTCGAGCCCCCTTTATCATGGAGGCACAGTGTCGCTGAGGTACGGGGGCCAAAGTGGTTTGGATGGGACGAGCAGAGACTGCAGGGATTGTGTATGAAGGAGAAAAGGAGGGGCGGTGACGTGTGGTGAGGTTCATGGCTGGTGACTCCTTCAGAGTGAGATAGAGAGAGCAGAGAGAGAGAGATAGAGAGAGAGAGCGGAGAGAAAGAGAGAGAGAGAGAGATGGAGAGAAAGAGAGAGAGAGAGCGGAGAGAAAGAGAGAGAGAGAGAGATGGAGAGAAAGAGAAAGAGAGAGAGATAGAGAGAGAGCAGAGTGAGATAGAGAGAGGGAGAACAGAGAGAGAGAGAGAGCGGAAAGAGAGAGATAGAGAGAGAGAGATGGAGAGAAAGAGAGAGAGAGATAGAGAGAGAGAGAGGAGAGAAAGAGAGAGAGAGATGGAGAGAAAGAGAGAGAGAGAGATAGAGAGAGAGAGAGAGAGATAGAGAGAGAGAGAGATGGAGAGAAAGAGAGAGAGATAGAGAGAGAGT
>JANRMT010062802.1:472475-499609 GCA_026402145.1 Polypterus bichir lapradei | reverse complement strand
AACAGAGAGAGAGAGAGCGGAAAGAGAGAGAGATAGAGAGAGAGAGAGATAGAGAGAGAGCGGAGAGAAAGAGAGAGAGATAGAGAGAGAGAGATGGAGAGAAAGAGAGAGAGAGAGGAGAGAAAGAGAGAGAGAGAGATGGAGAGAAAGAGAGAGAGAGAGATAGAGAGAGAGAGAGAGAGATGGAGAGAAAGAGAGAGAGATAGAGAGAGAGTGGAGAGAAAGAGAGAGAGAGAGATAGAGAGAGAGCAGAGAGAGATAGAGAGAGGGAGAACAGAGAGAGAGAGAGATAGAGAGAGAGATAGAGAGAGAGAACAGAGAGAGAGAGAGAGAGAGAGAGAGAAAGAGAGAGAGATAGAGAGAGAGAGATGGAGAGAAAGAGAGAGAGAGATAGAGAGAGAGAGAGGAGAGAAAGAGAGAGAGAGATAGAGAGAGAGAGAGGAGAGAAAGAGAGAGAGAGAGATGGAGAGAAAGAGAGAGAGATGGAGAGAGAACAGAGAGAGGGATTGTGTATGAAGGAGAAAAGGAGGAGCAGTGACGTGTGGTGAGGTTCATGGCTGGTGACTCCTTCAGAGTGAGATAGAGAGAGCGGAGAGAGAGATAGAGAGAGAGAGTGGAGAGAAAGAGAGAGAGAGAGAGATGGAGAGAAAGAGAGAGAGAGAGTGGAGAGAAAGAGAGAGAGAGAGAGATGGAGAGAAAGAGAAAGAGAGAGAGATAGAGAGAGAGCAGAGTGAGATAGAGAGAGGGAGAACAGAGAGAGAGAGAGCGGAAAGAGAGAGAGATAGAGAGAGAGAGATGGAGAGAGAGAGATAGAGAGAGAGAGAGAGAGAGGAGAGAGAACAGAGAGAGGGATTGTGTATGAAGGAGAAAAGGAGGGGCGGTGACGTGTGGTGAGGTTCATGGCTGGTGACTCCCTCAGAGTCAGAGTTACAAATCAACCCAAAGGAGTCGCTTGTTGAATATTCAATTATTTTTAATCTTCCATTTTGGCAGTCAGAGAGAGAGAGAGAGAGAGGTTAGGAGCGGGTGCTGCTGATACAGGACATTGTCGCACCCACCACATGACAAACCCACTCTGGATCCAGATTAGGACCCGAGTGCAGCCGTGCGACGGGTGACACCTCAGTGCCACACAAGTTCAGGTGGAATGGAACCAGTTGGAGGTTTTTTATGGTGTCTGGAGTGCCAGTTCTGCCACCAACCCCCAGGTTTAACCCTATAAGTTGGAGGGCTGACATGCAGGGCTGGGTGCAGATTAACGTCATACCCAGGACAGGACATTTACAGGTTAAGTCAGTCGGGACAACTAATAAAACTGAACAGCCTGCTGCAGTGCGCGTGACTATCTGATGTCACCAACTTATTGAGCCTCTGCAAAGAAGAACAGCAGTGACGAGCACCTGTTAGGCTCACATGCGCCCCCTTTGGTGCATCACTGTACTGTTTGCCTCAACTCGTGCCTTCTCACTGCGGTTTGTTGTCTGATCAGCGAGACTAAATCTGTGCCACACATTCATTAAAGATATTAGACAGACTGTGGAAAGTCAGGGTGTAGAATAAACGTGTCTGCACACCTTAGATTGGCAACATACGGAGAGACAGCGACAGGCACGCGCCAATCAACCCCGTCAGTGTGTGAGGAGAGCGCAGTCCGAGGGGAGGTGAGGGTCGTCGCTGCCGCACATCGCGTTTCTCTGCTGTATTTGACAGGAAATGCGCCAATTCAGTGATTTGACTATAAAAACGATCAGAATTACTGGAATCAAACAGAAAACCAACTTCTAGCACAGCCCAGTGGACACATTTATTTTATGTTATTATTATTATTTTTTTTTTTCATGATGACAAGTCCCTGAGCGGTTCAGAAGATCGGAGTAAAGTGGAAAAAACTGAAATTGTAACTGGAGTGCGTTTAGAAGAGACGGGTGTGCTGATCAGAGAGAGAATATGTGCGCAGCAGAAAGGCATCCGCAAAAACCTTGGGGGGGACTTTAAATGTGACATGTGTTGCTTGTTTTGCCAAAGTTTATGTGACAAGATTTCTTAAAGTAAGTTTAATGCCCCTGCACTGTCAGTTGGCGTAGGTTTCATTTTTTAGTGTACTAGGATTTCATGAAATTATGAAGAAGTAAAATTGAAACAAGTGCAAGAAAATTAGGTGGGACACGTGTGAGCATATTGAACCCAGCCACAGGCCGGTCCCAAATCCGGACAAATGGCAAGGGTTACGTCAGGAAGGGCATCCGGTGTTAAATTTTGCCAAATCAATATGCGGACATCAATACAAATTTCATACCGGATCGGTCGAGCCCCGGATTAACAACGACCGCCACCAGTACTGTTAGCCAACACGGTGCTGGTGGAAATTGAGCTACTGTTGGCTGAAGAAGAAGAAGGAGAAGAAGAGGGGGAGACGTGTCTGGAGGCAGGAGGAGAGGAGGAAGGTAAAGAGAGTGGAACTGAGGGTAGGAACTGTGAATGTTGGCAGTGTGACTGGTAAGCTTTACCCCCGCGCCTCGTAGGAGAGACGACGACGCCGATGAAGACCTCGCCGTGTTTCAGCTATGCAGGCAGGGGTTCAAGGTTAGAACACCTCCATTGGCACAGGCGAGCATCTCGACCCAGAACCGGTTCGACCCTCTCCGCGTCCCCAGTTTGCCTTCAACCCCGGGTGATGTAATCGTGGTAGGTGATTCGAATCACGTATGAAACCTCAATATCACATGCCCTAATCGAACATCTTTTGTTTCTTGTTTTCCCGGTGCTCGAGTCCGAGATGTGATGAGACGGGAGCCGACCGTCTACGAGAAGCACAAGAGGAGGGCAGTTGGATCCATTGTGTTACACGCCGGCGTAAACGACATAAGGCACCGACAGTCGGAGAATCTCAAGGCTGACTTGGCAGCACTAATTAAAGACACGAAGGAGGGGATCCCATCGGCAAAGATCTTCATCTCGGGTCCACTACCTCTCGTCAGACGATCAAATGAATACTACAGTCATCTGCTGGGGTTAAACAACTGGCTGAGAGGCTTCTGCGAGACTCAAGGCATCGGGTTCATCGACAACTGGGACCTCTTCTGGGAACGGCCGCGTTTCTTCAAGCGGGATGGCCTGCGTCTGAATAGATTTGGCGCCCGAGTCCTCTCCGAAAACATCGATAAGGTAATTCGTCTCTCTTGACTGTCTGTTTCTACTCTTAACCCCTTCTGTGATGTCACTGCTTTACTAGGACATGATAACGGCTTAACAAAGTCTTCTGTAAAAGTGCACAACATTAACACTCTAATGACCAATCTTAATGCACGTAAAAAATCTAGGCAGTGCGGCATAAACACCAATCATTTAATTACAATTACTACTTTAGATGAACAACGTATTAAAACTATAAAAACAGATTATAGATTACATAAAAAACACACACAGAGCGGCGCAAACAAAAATAACTTCGTTTCTGTTCCAAACACCGATAACGCGCATAGAATTCAGCTCTGCCCCTCCGAAACATTAACTATGGCGCTATTAAATGTTAGAGCTTTAACGAACAAGACGTTTTTTATCAACGATCTTATTAGTGATTTTACTGCACTGAGTGAAACGTGGCTTAGCTCAGACGGCGCGGCTGTTTTAATCGAATCTGCGCCTCCGGATTACAGTTTTACTCGTGCAGACCGCCAGGGGAGAAAGGGGGGGCGGCTTGGCAAACATCTGCTCGAGCCGATTAAAGTGTAAAGATGTCAGTTTGGTAAATTCAAGTCCTTTGAGTATCTCGCTGTTGTTATTCATGGAGATTCTCAAGTTCTAGTATTATCCGTGTACAGACCTCCTAAATTCAATGCGTCTTTCTTTGAGGAATTCTCTGACTTAATGTCAATTTTAATTACAAACTGTGACACACTCCTAATAGTCGGCGACTTTAACTTTCATATCGATAATCAGTGTGACCTAAAAGTAAAGGAATTCATGAACCTCCTGGACTCTTTTGATTTGAGACGCTCGTTAATCAGCCTACACATAAAGCAGGTCACACGTTAGACTTGGTGATTACTGAAGGACTAAACGTTAACGTGAAGCAGGTCATCGATATTCATCTATCAGACCATTAATATTTAATATAGAAATAATGAGAGAAAACACTCATGAGAAGCAGATTGTTAGAAAACGCTTCTTTGACTTGTCAGCAGCTTTAAAACTTACAAACATTCTAAGCAATCAGTCCGTTTATAATGCCGACTACAATAGCGAGGATAATAAATAGTAAGGTGGAAAGATTTAATACTAAAGTGAGAGCTGCTGCTGACAGAGTCACACCTGAAATGACAGGTAAAGAATCTTCTAACATTGTTATTCCATGGAAGACCCAAAGAGTGTCTGATTTAAAGAGAACAAGCCGTAGAGCTGAGCGTAAATGGAGGAAAACTAAACTGACTATCCACTATGAGATATTGAAGGTTAAAATAACAGAATACAATAACACAGTCCGTCTTGAGAGACGCTGCTATTAATCTAAGATTATAAATAACAATGCTAGGAATCCCCGAGTCTTATTCTCTACGATTGATCGTCTGCTAAACCAGGTAACTCAAAGGAATGCCTCCAGAATACTTCCAGTGAAACCTGTGAGGCTATCGCTGTATTTTGTAATCAAGAAATTAATGATATTAAAAACAATATAGTATATCTCCCCGGATCCTCTTAAGCCCCAGTACTCCGTTATAAACAAATTCAACTCTTTCACCAGGATAGATTTACCTGATTTATATAAAATAATTTCTCAACTGAGACCCTCCACCTGCGTCCTTGACCCAATACCAACAAGTCTTTATAAAGGGGTATCAGACGTGCTAATTGATAATATTCTTGACATAGTAAACTCCTCATTAGATACGGGGGTCTTCCCAGACTGTCTTAAGACTGCTGTAGTTAAACCCCTAATCTCGACTCCTCTGCTTTTGAATATTTTAGCCCCATCTCTAACCTGCCTTTCTTAAGTAAAATTCTAGAGAAGGCTGTCATTATGCAGTTAAATGACCACCTCAATAAACCTCCTATTCTTGATAAATTTCAGTCGGGCTTCAGAACAAATCACAGCACAGAAACTGCACTCGTTAAAGTAGTCAATGATTTGTGGGTAAATGCAGACAGAGGCCATTTATCTGTTCTCATCCTCTTAGATCTGAGTGCCGCATTTGACACCATTGATCATAATATTCTTAGAAATCGCCTTAGTCAATGGGTGGGCCTCTCTGGCAGGGTCTTAAATTAGTTGTGGTAATTACAACTCAAATACCCCTGATATTCTATATGGTGGTCCACAAGGCTCTATCCTGGGTCTGCTGCTCTTTTCGATTTACATGCTTCCGTTAGGTCAGATTATCTCAGGGCATAACGTGAGCTACCACAGCTATGCTGATGACACACAGCTGTACTTATCAATAGCACCTGATGACCCCGACTCTGTTGATTCACTAACACAATGTCTTACTGGTATTTCTGAATGGATGAATAGTAATTTTCTCAAGTTAAATAAAGAGAAAACTGAAATTTTAATGATTGGCAATAATAGATACAATGAGGTTATCAGAAATAAACTGGATACATTAGGATTAAAAGTCAAGACAGAGGTAAAGAATTTAGGGGTAACTGTTGACTGTGACCTGAATTTTAAATCGCATATTCATCAGATCACTAGGACAGCATTTTCTCACTTAAGAAACAGAGCAAACGTTAGACGTCTTATATCATTGAAAGATGCTGAGAAATGAGTTGACGCTTTTGTGTTCAGTCGACTAGATTACTGTGACGCACTCCTCTCAGGACCACCAAAAAAGACATCAATCGATAACAACAAGTGCAGAATGGAGCTGCTAGAATCCTAACTGGGAAAAGAAAGTCCATCACCCCAGCTCTAATGTCACTACACTGGTTACCTGTGTCATTCAGAATTGACTTTAAAATACGGCTGATGGTTTATAAAGCCTTAAATAATCTGCCCCATCTTATATATCGGAGTGTCTGACACCTTACACTCCAAATCGTAACCTTAGATCTTCAAATGAGGGTCTACTTAGAATTCCAAGAGCAAAACTTAAAAGTGGTGAGGCGGGCGGGCGGCCATCTGCTGTTAGGCACCTCAAATCTGGAATAGCCTGCCAGTAGGAATTCGCCGGGCTGATACAGTGGAGCTCTTTAAAACACTGCTGAAAACACGTTAGTTTAACATGGCCTTCTCCGAACTTCACTTTAACTTAATCCTGATACTCTGTATGTTCAATTTCCTCATAATAACTATTCATGGTGGCTCTAAAATCCGTACTGACCCCTACTCTCTTTTCTGTTTCTTTTTCCGGTTTCTTTGTGGTGTCGGCCTGTGCCACCTCCACCTACTCAAAGCTTCATGATGCTCCAACAATGATGGATGGATTAAAAGCCAGAAGTCCACGTGACCATCATCATCAAGCCCTTCCGTGAGAACCCTAAATCCAAAGAGGACTGTTTCATTTATGTTAGGTCGAATGTCCAGAGGGGACTAGTCAGGTGGTCTCGTGGTCTGGAATCCCTACAGATTTTATTTTTTTTCTCCAGCCATCTGGAGTTTTTTTTTTTCTGTCCCCCCTGGCCATTGGACCTTACTCTTATTCTATGTTAATTAATGTTGACTTATTTTATTTTCTTACTATGTCTTTTATTTTTCTTTTCTTTATTATGTAAAGAACTTTGAGCTACATTATTTTGTATGAAAATGTGCTATAGAAATAAATGTTGTTGTTGTTGTTGTTAGCAGATATGATGGAGAGGAGGAAGGTTGATATATTGTGAGACTAAATGGAAGGAGAGTAAGGCCAGGGGGATCACAAGGGGATTCAAATTGTTCTGTCATGGTGTGGATGGGAGGAGAAGTGGAGTAGGAGTTATTCTGAAGGAACAGCATGTCAAGAGTGTTTGGAGGTGAAAAGAGTGTCAGACAGAGTGATGATGATGAAGATGGACACTGGAGGTGTGATGATGAATGTTATTAGTGCATATGCACCACAAGTTGGGTGTGTGATGAGTAAGAAAGAAGATTTCTGGAGTGAGTTGGATGAAGTGATGAACAGAAAGTGGTGATTGGAGCGGATTTCAATGGACATGTTGGTGAAGAGAACAGAGGACATGAGGAGGTGATGAGTAGGTATGGCGTCAAGGAGAGGAATGAAGAAGGTCAGAGGATAGTGGATTTCATGAAAATGATGGACATGGCTGTGGTGAATAAGAAGAGGGAGGAGCACATGACAAATTAATAATATATTAAACAATTACTATAAAAGTAAAGTGGAATAAATTGGAAAAATAAAAGGTAAAGTAGCACTTCCGGTTAACGGAAATAACTCAAAAGTTGATAGAAATCTGCGTTTTGTACTTAATACTTATATGCAAAATTTGATTAACCAAAGTGAAAGTGAACTCAGGTTATCCTGTTTACACACAGACAGACAGACAGACAGACAGACAGACATGATTCCACAAACTAGTTAAGGTACAGGAAGATACTTGACAAGCAAGGCATTCTGGGATTGCTTTGTGACGAAGAAGTAAGAGCGCAGCAAGTTGAGCGGAGGTTTCAGTTCAGAAAACCACATGAGGACTTTTAGAAGTTCTCTTACATCCTGTTATAGCTTAGAATGAGATCTCTCTTCATCACTCCGCCTGTTCAGTTCCTTTATTTTTAAATATTATCCGTTTTGCACTTTCCATTGTTGAGCGAGACGGGGAGCAGCGCGTGAGGCGGGACGAGTGAAACTTCCACAAACAATTCATTGCCGTTTCCACCTGGTGAGCCTCTTGCTCTTTTATTTTTTTAAACTTTTTTTCGTCTCCGTGAGTGAGTTCGTTAGTTATTCGTTTGTCAGTCGTTTCACATTCTCGGCATTCTTGTTTGTATGTGTGTGTAATTGTGTAACTTTATGAGTTAGTTTGGACTTAAAGTAGCCCCACAACTGTTAAGCCATTTCGTCCAGTTAATGTTTAAACGACATCTTTATCTTTAACTTAGCACAAAGTGCTCTTCATATACGTTTTAGCTGAGTCCGGATACATTCATTCTAAAGTAAAATGTCAGCTAGACATCCAGACATCCTAAATAAGTGATGTCACAGAGCTCTGTCATTGTACATGTAAGGACCGAGTGGTTTAACTACACGAGTCCCAAACTCACTTAACTCAGGAAACAGTTGTGGCCGCTTAGCTGTTTGTTACCAGTCAGTGTCCGCTGAGCACTCTGATTAAAGTGATGAGTTGTTGTATTTTAACCGAAGAAAAAAGAAAGCAGGCGACGGTAGGCGGTTGAAGTGACAGCTTGTGAGGTGCAAGGCTAAGAGGTCGCGGTTTCGACATCAGCAGCTTCCCAAATTTACCATTTTCAGTAGTGAGCGGCTCTTATTGTGAATATCACACAATAAAAACATACATTTGATTTGCGTCTGTCATGTTTTTTTTTCCAGTTTTATTCTCTCACGTTCAAGTGACCCCCCCCTTCTGACGCTGTCCTCAGATAAAGACGTGGTAGGTACAAACTTGTTTTATTTACACCCCCTCTTTAATTGAAAACCGTGTCAGATGTTGCGCGCAGTGCAGGATTTACGTATAAGCTACACAAGCTATAGCTTAGGGCCCCCAAAACAAATTGTCCGAGTGAGCAATTGTCACATATACTTAAATATACTACAGCATATCTGGACTTATAAAGGGCCCCATGTCTCAAATAGCTTAGGGCCTTAGCAAGTCTAAATCCGGCCCTGGCTGTGCGTGAAAGAGACGTGAAAAACTGTGGACGTGGATGTGAGTGTCATGCATGACTGAGAATGGCTGCGGATCTCGATTTGTTTTTATTCCGTTTTTTTCTTGAGTGTTCCCGCTCACGCTGAATTAGTATGCGCCTTCTGATCCATGATATCACGGACAAAAAAAGAGAGACGTAGGTACGACATTTGGAATCATTCATTTTATGACCTGTATTGTACATTTCACAAAAACGTTGTTGCACTAATGTAACATTATATTCATTTGCATACCTTCAGGCGGTTGTAGTCCGGGTGCTTCACTTGAAGATAAACTCTGAGCAAAGAGAAACTTCTTGGCGAATTGAACTGCTATGCTGATGACACACAGCTGTACTTATCAATAGCACCTGATGACCCCGACTCTCTCGATTCACTAACACAATGTCTGACTTGTATCTCAGATTGGATGAATAGTAATTTTCTCAAACTAAATAAAGAGAAAACTGAAATTTTAGTGATTGGCAATAATGGATATAATGAAGTTATTAGAAATAAACTTGATGTATTAGGATTAAAAGTCAAGACGGAGGTAAAGAATTTAGGGGTAACTGTTGACTCTGACCTGAATTTTAAATCGCATATTCATCAGACCACTAGGACAGCATTTTTTCACTTAAGAAACAAAGCAAATGTTAGACGTCTTATATCATTGAAAGATGCTGAGAAATGAGTTGACGCTTTTGTTTTCAGTCGACTAGATTACTGTGACGCACTCCTCTCAGGATCACCCAAAAAAGACATCAATCGACTGCAACGAGTGCAGAATGGAGCTGCTAGAATCCTAATTAATGTTCTCTGATTTTAATTCTTATTTTGTCTTTTTTTTCTCTTTCTTCATCATGTAACGCACTTTGAGCTCCACCATCTGTATGAAAGTGTGAGATAGAAATAAATGTTGCTGAACTGTGGCGGTGATACCAGGCTGCTTGCTGCTTATTGACACATTTACAAGACAAAAGACGCTGACGGAGAGGTGCGAAGTGATTTATGGTGGGCCGGATTTACGAGTTATCTGGTAGGCTCTGGTAATTCTAGCGTTAAACAGATTATACAACTGGACCTGAAATGCTGCAGCGTCAATTCTGTGATCTCGCTTTTGAGTCCATATTGTCGTTATGTCAGCTCATTAAACTTTCTAGTTATGTTCCTAATGCTGATTTTAAATGTGGCCTTCCAGATTGCTGTTGATCCTTTTAGAAAGTTCACATCTTTCAAGTCCTAAATATACAGAGACCATAACCGGGGGGCAGCAATGCAGTCTGTCACGCCGACCCACCCAGAACTTGATGCCTGTGACATTTATCGGCGTTTTAAGAAGCTTCTTTGCTCAGCCAACGTCTCCAATTAAACACACCACAGTGTCGTTGTACCCTTGTAGATTGAATGGTTTTCTCTGATATCCAGATTTACTTCTCATTTATCCAGAAATCACTGAAAGTGCAAGTTGAACGGTTATGTCCTAACATTCTGGAGGTCCAGCGCTGATGTGGAGGAGCTCTTGAGTACGCGGCGTGAGGCCAGGACAGACTCCAGTGGTGGCGCTGAGGTGTCAGATATCTCCCTAGACATGACATTAGCCGGTCACATGTGTCACACAAACTAAATGAGAAATGGACTGGTGTGGAACTTCAGAAAATGACAGAAAGACAGAAAGCTCTTGATGTGATGAGATCTTTCCCAGGTTTGCAGTATCCGTGCACCAAACACAAGTCAGAGGAGGAAGCCTTTTTATGGATCGTGTATCATCTACCTTAGAAAAGATGAATCAGGCAAGGAAAGCTTCGCTCAGCACATTCCAATTAAACAAACTTCAGAAGCTCTGTTTGATTATTCAGGAAACAAAAGCTGAAATCAGAACAAAAGATATTCTCTGTGACGTTTGGGACGGCAGACAGATTTCTGATAACGGTGTGCAATGCTGACTCCGAATCTTTAGGGTTCATCTTATATCAGGCTGCCGTTGGAGTTGACACTTGACGTGACGGGAGATTCTCGCTCTTCGTGTCGTGTCTGCAGTCCCGTTACGTTTCTGGAGGTCGAGCACTGAGCACAAGCCGTCAGTTTAGTTGTGCAGGATTTGAAATACTCGGCTCGAGACTTCGTCTTCACGGCTCTGGTGGTGTAAAACACACACATTGTGTGCCAGAGCGGCAGGAGAGTCGCAGCTCGCTCCACGTTGGTGGATCTGTCGTTAAGTTTAACGTCTGTAGATATTGGGAGACTGGCCGGCAGACATTCCAGTCAGGAAACACTAAACACAAAGACAGGAATGACAACGAAGACGTTGTATCTGAGAACATTCAGTCGATTGTCACTCACAGCAACTCCAACGTACGGCACATGATGTCACAAAGAGATATCAGCGAATGACATCCCAAACTTGGGTCACTTGTGCATTAGTCACAATGACCTGCCAGCCTTTACCTGAATACTCCTCGAGCAGTCGGACTGTGATGGCTCCTCGTCGTTCTGCTCCATTACTAGAATGATCTCGGAGTTACAAAAAGAGATTAAGAAACCAAACTGTCAGGAATACCGGAGAGCCACTCACTCACTCAGTCAGTCAGCTGACAAACGTGTAGGCTGAGGAGCAGAAGATTTAATGGACGTGAACGAGGAGGACATCTTGAGAGTTCATACGACCCGTCGAGTACCGAAAAGCGCTCAGCGCCGGGAAAGATCGTGGGAGGTCAGACAATAAGCTAAATCATTACGTATGTTGTGCTGCGCTGTCGGCTGCGACGCTCTTTATTTCATTCCATTGTTCAGAACAAAGCAGCAGCGTGTTGGTTCAGTAATTCGTTTGACTTCGCTCTCCTCACAATTCACCACAAATGAGCTCCTCAGTAAGAACATGGATGGACTCCTGCGGCAAGCAGACGCGAGTTAAATATTTTTTGAAAATCATATTTATGATTGCACGCGTGACTTGTATGTTGTAATGTCTGCTTGCATGCTGTGCCCAATTTGATTTCTTTTACTTCAGGCGTTTGCCCCTTCAGCAGATGTCCAGGATGTCCCACACTCACCTTGCCTGACATTCTCATTCTTGGTGTGCACACATCTCACTGTACCCGATAACAGAGCAGTCCTGACAGGCTCATGAATGTCATCTTTATTGTCACGTCAAACTCTGAGCCACCAGCAGTGGATGTTGAGCACTGAAGGTCACGTTGTACGTGAAGGAACACAACTCGGCTTTGTCTGCGGCCGCACTGCTGTGATTGCTTCATGTTACGATTTCAACCTCCAGTATGGGAAGAGACAGCAAGCGCCCGTGATTCGGTTCAAAGGTGAAATATCGGCTTATTTTCCATTTTCATTCTCTTACACATCCATCGGACTTAATTTCACACTCCCTGTAAACAATACAATTTATTGTTGTGCAGCCCAAAATCACACAAGGAGTGCCGCGGTGGGCTTTAACAGACCCCCAGCCTCGACTCTCTAAGAAGACAAGGAAAATTAAAAAAAAAAAAAAAAACCCCAGTAGGGAAAAAATGGAAGAAACCTCCGGAAAGGCAAAGAGAGACCCCCTTACCAGGTAGGATGGGCGTGCAGTGGGCGCCAAAAGAAGGCAAGCCAGTCAAACAGTCCCCCAAGAGTCCTAAAAACCTAACGTTAGAAGGATTATTTTCGGGGGATCGCCGGGCTCCTAGTGCGCTGTCGGGATCGAAAGGCGGGTCCCCTAGAAAGCTCATTGGAAAGAAGACAGGATTAGATTTTAAAAAGGCATGTAGAAAGTGGAATAAGGACAGTGCAGGCAGATGGTGTAGTGGAAGGAACTGGGAATATTAGTGAGATACAGGAGATTAGAAAAATACTGTGCAGAAATACACAGGGTTGTTGTATGGAGGTCCTTATCGGATGGATATGTATGACAGATGGGAATTGGTTATTAAAGACCGTATGTTGGAAGCGGCACAAAAACGGAATGAGCTTTTAGTTGCTGAACTTAAGAATAGAAAGGAAAAGGAAGAGCTGCTTATAGCTTTACAGAAAGTGCAGGCTGATACGGGACCCCAGTTTGAAGGAAGGAGGAGAAGGAGTGATAAAAAAAGACCCTTTATATCCCGTGCTCTCTTCCCCAACACGTTCCCCACAACCACTTCCACCGCCACATTCAATCATTACCCCAATGGCTCCTGTGGTTACCGATGCCCAAGCTACTGATGATTTCTTTGATGAACAATATCAGTGCGACCCCTCCTCACTTACACATCCGGATAATGAGACTGACGGCCACTTGTTCGGGGCTATGGGAGGCTCTTCTAACTCACACAAAAAGCCCTCCATTTCACAACATACTAGAAGCAAGACCCTCAGAGATAAGTCCCCTGAAAACCTTACCCCGTTTAAGTCTCCTAAACCTTTAGCACCCACATTTTCATGCCCTTTAATTGAGGTCCCTAACCCCCAGGAAATGATAACCCCACTATGGTAATGATACATCGTAACTGAGATATTCAAGAGCTGAAAGACGTAGTTTCCGAATTGCCTGATCTTAAGGTAATCGGTGGGTTGAAGTTTGTGGAACAGGTGCAGCAACTAGACAACATATATAAACCCAGTGCGGCCGAGTGGACCCAAGTGCTACACAGAAAGATGGGCACTACTTGGGCTACTGTCAATCATGGGCAGCATAATGGAGTACAGTGGCAGTGGAATGAGGCATTGCCTCGTGGACAAAATAATGAGGGTCCTTTCCTTGCCCAATGGGAATACGTGAAAACTGCAATAGCCGCAAAATATAAAAAGGGCACTGACCGGTCCCTTATTTCAGCTGCCAAACAAAAGAAAGATGAGACGGTAGATGAATGGGCACATCGCATTCAGGACTTGATGACAAACCATTCTGGCTTAGACAGCCCAGACGAGCGTGCCAAGGCAGCAGTTCCTCCTTTTGTGTCAGGACTCAGAAGTGATATCCAAAATAAAGTACGCACGGCCTGCATTGGATGGGAAAGTGCGACTTTTGATGAAGTTAAAAGACACGCAGAGCATGCTGAACGACAGACTAAGCAAAAAGAGTCAGACACTCAGACCTGAAGCCAAGCTCAGAAGTTAATTGCAGCACAAATGAATTATTATGCAGGTGGAGCCGCCTCAGGCAGGGGTCGAGGACGTAGAGGACGTGGACTTTTCCGAGGACAGGGGCGAGGCCGGGGGAGAGATTGTGGATTTTTACTTCCTAATCCGAATTCTTCATCTGCTCAGCCGCCTCCCCCCTCAGATCAAGCACCTACATCTTATGCCTGTTATGGGTGCGGTGAGACGGGACATTTCCGCCACAATTGCCCACATCAGTTTCCTCCCCCGCCTCCCTTACCTGAACCTGAGAATATTTCTTGGTCCTAGGAATTCGCGGGGACCCCCAGCCACTCTCTTCAGTTGCCTTTGCTCACTCACCATGTGGGCACAGATCCTTTATTGACTTTGTTGGTGAATGGCACTGAAACTGCTTTTCTCGTTGACACTGGAGCTACGCGTTCCACCCTTTCGCTGAAGGAGGTCCCTGCCTCGAATGATAAAGTGACTGTGCTTACTGCTTCTGGACAACCACATGTTTTGCTGGTGTCTAAACCTCTTCGGGTTCAGCTTCATTCCAGTGGTTCCACTTTGATGCACCGGTTTTTGTCATATCAGCTCTGGCCTGTTAATCTGTTAGGCAGGGATCTGATGACTAAGCTCTCCCTCTCTATTTCTCTAACCAAACGAGGGTTTTACTGTTCTATTCCTAAACTCCTGTGCCAAACCTCCCCCCACACTAAGCCCTCTTTTGCAGCTTGGACCCTGACCATCTCCTCACGCATCATTCTCCTTAAAGCCCTACACTCTTTTCCTTCATGTCTTTTTCCACATTTGCAAGTCCCCAACACCGTCCACTGCACTGCCCAGTACTTCCCTGCTGAAGTGGACACACCTTGGTTAGAATCTTTTCTCTCTTCAGGTACGAGCCCAGAGACCCTTCATATCCCTTGCATTTTTTTCTCATCCACCAAAGCCGCTGCGCCAGTGCACCTCACATATTCACAAAGCATTTTCTATTTTGGAGGTTCAGTTCCCCGTGTTTCTTTAGCCAAATCTAGCACCGTTCCCTGGGTCGAGGTTGGGGAGTGGGTGGGACAGTGTCTTGATAGGACGGACTGGCTGCACGTTGCTCCAGGTATCTTTGATACTTCCGATCATTTGATAACAAAGGTTTTACTTCGGGATGACCTTCCAGTTGTCCGTTCATTATGCCATCCCACCCTTTCCACATTTTCATTACAGACTTCATATCCCTCTTGGCTTTCCTCACTTCCCGATGCACTGTGGTCCCAGAGGAAAAAATGATTATGGAAGGATGGCGCACTGTGAGCCACTGGTAGTTTACCCAAAATCGTCCTTCCGCCCGCATCGCGCCCAGTATCCTCTGTCTCCAGAAGCAGAGGCTGGCATCTCCGCCGTACATTCCGATCTCATGAAACGTGGAGCAATCACTCAAATGAAATACTCTCCAGTCAACTCCCCCATCTTACCTGTTAAAAAGGCTGACGGTTCATGGCGTTTTGTTCAAGACCTTCGACAAGTTAATTCTGCCGTTTTTCCTAGGGCACCTATTGTTCCTAATCCTTCCACTATTCTTTCTACGATACCCCCTTCCGCCCGCTATTTCTCTGTTATTGACCTTGCTAACGCTTTCCTTTCTATTTCTGTGCACCCCGACTCTCAATTCTGGTTTGCTTTTACTTTCCAAAACCGCCGTTGGACATGGACCGTTACGCCTCAGGGATATACTGCAGCCCCTTGTGTATTTGGACAAGCTCTTGCTCAAAATTTAGAAGGTTTTTGGCCAGATAAAGACAGTGTATTGATACAGTATGTAGATGATATAATGTTGTGTAGTACTACCGAAGACGATTGTGCACGTGATACTCAGAAACTGTTATTCTTCTTAGCAGAAAATGGCCATAAAGTTTCTAAAGCAAAACTGCAGTTAATTCAGACAACTGTGAAATATTCAGGTCATGACATTTCTTGCGGAACAAGAGCTCTCTCTAGCGATCGTATACACACCATTCAAAATCTTCCTAGACCTGTTACAAAGCAACAGGTTATGTCTGTCTTAGGCATTCTAGGATATTGCCGGCAATGGATTTTAAATTTCACTGAAAGAGCACAGCCTTTGCAACTCTTGGCGAACACCCCTGATCTCCCCCTTTCTGGTCAGGTGGCATGGAATGATCAAGCTGAGAAGGCTCTGTGTGACTTAAAAAATGCACTCCTCTCTGCGCCAGCGTTGGGCCTTCCTGATTATGGGCGTCCATTCACTCTGTTCGTGGACGAAAAGGGGGGATATATGACTGCAGTTCTTACACAACTCCATGGAGAAAAACAAAGGCCAATAGCCTATTTTTCGAAAAAATTGGATCCAGTGGCTGCGGGACTTCCAACGTGTCTCAGAGCTGTAGCAGCCACAACAGAGGCCATGCTAGCCAGTACAGATATAGTGCTCATGAGCCCCCTAACAGTAAAGGTGCCTCACGCCGTACACTCCATTTTAGTACAGGCTAAAACCTCACATCTCACTACTGCTAGGGCAATACACTACCAAAATGTACTCTGTACTCTGTCAAACGTTACCATCGAAAGGTGCTCCACCTTAAATCCAGCTACATTACTTCCAACTGAAAATCAAGGGGAGCCCCACAACTGTCATGACAAAATAACTAAGGATATAAAACCTAGACCAGACCTACAGGAAACACCCTTAGGAACAGGAGAGATAATTTTTGTGGATGGATGTTCTTTACGATTGGAAAATGGAACACCTTCAACCAGCTATGCAGTGGTCAAAGGTGACCGACCACCTGCTGGAAGCAAACCGAATTTCTTCAAGTTTGAGCGCGCAGGCAGCTGAGTTGATAGCTCTCACCCGAGCTTGTCAGTTGTCAGAGGGAAAAATTGTAACTATCTATACTGACTCTAGATATGCTTTTGGAGTCTGTCATGATCATGGGGCTTTATGGAAACTCAGGGGATTCAAGACCAGTACTGGCAAGCCCATTCAGCATCAAAAACTAATAGAATCCCTCTTAGAGGCCATAACAAAGCCATCAAAATTGGCTATAGTTAAATGCCAAGCCCATACTGAAAAACAAGATCCCATTAGTAAAGGAAATAAACTGGCCGATCATTTTGCAAAACAAGCTGCTTATAATAATACCTAAATCTCTTTATTCCAACAGACAGATGACAGAGATTCCGGTAATTTAGTCGTTTCTTTACAGAGTTCAGCTTCAGAAAAAGAAAGACGAACCTGGTCCAAGGAACGGTCATTGGTCAACGAGATCTGGACCCATAAGCAGACTAATAAACCTTTCCTTCCTAAAGCTTCTTTTCCAGGTATGGCAAAAATTGCACATGGCCTGGATCACGCTGGAAAGGATGCAATGGTTCAAGAGGTTGAGAGACATTGGGAAGCAGTAGGCTTCTCTAGATACGCAGAGCAATTCTGTAAACGCTGTGCAGTACGTCAGAAATTTAATGTAGGGAAGGGTATTCAGGTAAGTCCCGCCGTTACACCTAACCCAATGGGTCCTTTCGAACACCTCCAAATGGACTTCATTGAATTAACACCATCAAGGGGGTACCGATACTGTTTAGTAATTGTCGATGTGTTCTCCCGATGGGTGGAAGCTTTCCCTTCCAAACATTCAGATGCAAAAACTGTGGCGAAAGCTTTGATAAAGGAAATCAGTCCAAGATGGGGAATACCACAGAAGTTGCAGACTGATACTGGTAGTCATTTTGTAAATTCTGTGATTGATGAATTGACTACTTGGCTTCAGATAAATGTACATCATTATTGCAAATACCACCCCCAGAGTGCGGGCATAGTAGAGAGATGCAATGGCACCTTGAAATCTAAATTGGCTAAAATCTGTGAGCAAACAAATTTACCTTGGCCTGATGCTCTGCCTCTGGCCTTGATGGGATTAAAGGGGAAGAACACATCGGCTGTTAGGGCTGTCGCCATTCGAAATTCTGACCGGGCGGCCCATGCCAGTCGGCATGGTCATAGGTAATGTTACACTGCACACTGTGGACAATGATCTTCTTTCCAATCTTACAGGTCTCCGAGCTTCTCTGAAGGACGTCCATGAGCAGGTGAATCAGGCCTGGAGAACTAATCCTCCATCAGATGATTCCCCGATTCCATTAGGAACCTGGATTTTGGTGAGAGACACTCGAAGGAAACATTGGCATCACCCTCGGTGGAGAGGACCGTTCCAAGTTCTGCTGTCGACACCACACGCTGTTAAAGTTGAGGGACTGCCTGCTTGGATTCACATCTCACATTGTAAAAGATGGCACCCTTGATTGTGGTCCTACTATGTCTTTCCATCCCCTTGTCAACTGCTCTGGTCACCTTGACTTTTCCTTTCGGAATCACCACATCAGTTCAGGTGGATTTCTGTTCTATTATTGACTGTGGGACTGATCGACAAATCCAGTGGACTGGGTCTGACAAATATGTGTGTGTAACTGTTACAAACTCTGGATTCGGAAGTAACTGTGACAAGTGGGACTGGGTTTTTGCTAATACTGGAACTGATGACTGGGGTTATCAACCCTATAAGGCTCAGAAGTATGGTCTGAAATATCGTTTTTCTATTATAAAAGGACATGCCCCTCATGAATGTGCTGAATACCATTGTAACCCTTTGATCATTACTCTGAAGAACCCTTCTTTACATGATTCAGGAGTCTATATGCTGCGGTGGGTTGGCACCCTGCCCGGGATTGGATTCCTGCCTTGTGCCCTGTGTTGGCTGGGATTGGCTCCAGCAGACCCCCGTGACCCTATGTTTGGATTCAGCGGGTTAGAAAATGGATGGATGGATGGAGTCTATATCTTAGGGGCGTATGTATCAGGAATAGATCCTCTAGGGAGATTTCAAATTAAGGTTGAGAACCCTGTTACTAGCACCTCCCATTTCCCCACACACACACCTCTCTCTCGTACCCCTGGTCCAGACCCGCCCCCGGTCAAAGTCATGAATATTTCCACCTTTTCTTCCACTTTTTTGACTGAAACTGGGTATGGGGATCAGAACCGTTAGCTGCAATGGGTATTATATTCGGCTAGACAAGTCAATCAATCGGATTGCTATGCATGTGCTACAGCTAGGCCACATTTGGCCACTGTCCCTTTTCCTCTTTCTAACATATCTGATCCTATTGGCCTTCCTTGCCTACTTGCCCTTTTTATCTCTTCCTCTATTCCAGTCGACTCTAATTGCATTACACTTTCCCTTCTCTTTCCCCCTACTCTTCCCATGACTCCCCCGATGTTCCAGCCTCATGAAGGTATTTCTACCTGTTTTTTGAGGAACCTCACTTCCTCTCGTGGCACAAATGTTGGGAATATCCCATCCTCTTTTTGTTTCCAAACTTTTCTGATTAATTCTTCCTCTTTAGCTCCCAAATTATCAACTTTTCTGATTACTCAGAATACTCCACGAGCTGATATTTGGTGGATGTGCCGTAGGTCTAAATTGTTTGACATCCTTCCACCTGACTGGACTGGCACTTGTGCTTTAATACAACTTGTTATGCCTTTCTGACTTTTCCCTTTAACTGCCTTCTATGTGTCGACCATGTTTGGCCGACGTCGCCGACCCCGTTCTGTGGACCCTTCCCAGTTTGCCCTACATGGCCCTGGGGTGTATTTTGATTCCATTCGAGTCCCTCGTGGAGTCCCTGATAAGTTCAAGGCAAGGGACCTCGTTGCTGCCGGATTTGAGTCGATTTTTCCTCAGGTTACTATAAACAAAAATGTAGCTTGGATTAATGACCTCTATTACAATCAACAACGATTCTTAAATTTTACTAAGAAGCTGTTGAAGGTATCCATGAGCAACTTGATAAAACAAATCGATTGGCTTTAGATATGCTCCTGGCTGAGAAAGGAGGCGTCTGTGCTATGTTTGGTGATGCATGCTGTACTTATATCTCTAATAATACGCTCCTGATGGATCAATCACCCGTGCGTTAGCTGATTTGACTGCTCTCTCTAATGAACAAGCTACTAATTCTGCCATTTCTAATCCTTGGGACAAATGGTTTATGTCCACTTTTGGGTCCTGGGGCCAATGGCTTAGGTCATCTCTCTTACGGTTGTTTTAATTGTTCTCCTGTTTGTTGCTTGCTGTATTGTTCCCTTGATAAGATTCACTGTATCCAAGTATTTTACTGCCTCGATGGCAAAGGCTTACTTTGTACACGAAGAAAAAATGCTTCAGATCAGCACAGCCACCCCACACCCCTCCGCCCGCTCCGCTCCACTCCATCCTCCTCTCCTACCCTTTCCCACTCAACTCTCCCTGATCAAATATTTTTTGTTTGCTAAAAAAGGGGGGAATGTGGAAGACGAATGTTCTCTCCGTTCCCTTGTACTAATTCATGTCTGAGAAGTAAGCTTTACTAAACCATACATCATGTAATAGCAGGCTTTGTTTTAGCAAACAGAAAAATATTTGATCAAAGGACTCGAGGTCTGAGCATTCCACACACGAGTCCGCCTTATCACGTCTTCCCTTACATCTGAACGCCATAACAAACGGGGCCAAGAAATGAAGTTGCACAAGGGATGTTAAAGGGGCTCAAGGATTGCGTATAATAAATATGGTGACTGTTACATTTCATAATGATATTAAATCACACATTCTAGGGGTATAAAAACGGGACCCCACCCAACAGACGGGGTTCAGAAGAGCCCTGACGCTGTCATGGATATTTGATTGTCTGCTTTTCTGAAACTCTTCTCACCGTGACGCTGCTTTATAACCGCACCTGCTGTCTGCTCTGAAGGCTTCGTCCACAACCCTCAAAATAGAAATGCGTGTTGTAATTCAATTAGAGACGAAAGAGGAAATGAATACTTGGGGTAAATGTGAATAAAAAGTAAAGATGGCAGGTTACAGGTGAGAACACGTGGATTTCAAAATCATTTTTACTGATCTAAGTGACCTATGAATTCATTTAAGGGACTTTGAGTGGGAAGAAATAAAACACTTGATACCATTGACCTTGTTAATTGTAGAGAAAGTCAAATATAAAGTTCTGCGTAAAAGGAAAAGACTTCAGACTTCACATATTTGAACAACGTCTTATGTGATGGACAGCTGGCACCTCAACCCTGCCGGGACACCCAAAGGATGGAAGGAGGGGGAAGGTGGCTACTTTGGGACACTGCCTCCCCCAGGACGCTAGATGGCCGCGCCCCGGATTCCCGCAGGGCACGATGGGATCTGGAGTTGGGCATCACAGCCCTGCTGGGTACCATGGGTGCCGCCAAGAAAAGCTGCAGGGAGACCGGGGAGCTTCTACTTTCCACATAGCCTGGAGGTTCTCCAAAGTCCCAGGGACGGAAATGCCAAAGTACTTCTGGGCTGAAGAAAATGCAAGTTCTCCATCTGACCCGGAAGTGCTGGCAAGTCCCGGGGAACGGAAGGACAGAAGCACGTGTGGGTCAAGGACAATAAAAAGGGCTGCTGTGAACCCAGCAAGTGAGCGCGAGTCGTGAGGAGTGTGGCAGAGCTTGCTGGGAGGTGTGCAGGAGAGAAGCGCGTGTGGTCGTTGTGCGTATTCTTGTGCGTATTACGATTACTGTGTATGGTGACTGTGGTGCTTAGAGGCACAAACACAGCAAAGAAAGGAAAGGAAAGGAATTCAAGCTCCTTTTCGGAGGTTCACCTGCATGGTGTCCTGGACACCTCAACAACGCCCTCTAGTGTCACACTTACAATTAGAGTTACGGGAAAGGAAACGGGGCGGCACGGTGGCGCAGTGGGTAGTGCTGCTGCCTCGCACTTAGGAGACCCTTAAGGGTTCGCTTCCCGGGTCCTCCCTGCGTGGAGTTTGCATGTTCTCCCCGTGTTTCCTCCCACAGTCCAAAGACATGCAGGTTAGGTGCATTGGCGATCCTAATTTGTCCCTAGTGTGTGCTTGATGTGTGTGTGTGTGTGCCCTCTGGTGGGCTGGCACCCTGCCCAGGGTTTGTTTCCTGCCTTGTGCCCTGTGTAGGCTGGGATTGGCTCCAGCAGACCCCCATGACCCTGTAGTTAGGATATAGCGGGTTGGATAATGGATGGATGGAAGGAAAGGAAAGGAAACATGGAGCCAACTGTCTTGGTCCTATTTAATGTCTAAAGATAACTGAAAACGTATCCGTCCCGACTGTGGATTTCCTTCTTGTCTTCTGCTTGCTATGCTGGCGGTGAGATGTTCTCTGGAGGGCACCGCTATACATTGGCATCCATTTAGAGAACCGCGAGACTCATTTGTATTTTACAATAGCTGCTTGAAATCTTCCTGCTTTTTACAGGGACCCCCACAGAACATACATCTTTAACTGAAACCCCCACAACACTCGACCTTCTCTTTGCTTTTCTTTGTTTTCCATCCCTGGACTTGTTCTTTGACATTCAGCTTTTATTAGATTATCATCTTAATTGGATGAATTGGTTTCAGGGGTTTTTGCTGTCCGATGCCCTCTCGCTCCACAACTCCTCTAATGTGATAATAATATCAACAAGGGGGCATCCATCCATCCATTATCCAACCCACTATATCCTAACTACAGGGTCACGGGGGTCTGCTGGAGCCAATCCCAGCCAACACAGGTTGCAAGGCAGGTAACAAACCCCGGGCAGGGCGCCAGCCCACCGCAGGTAAGGAGGCATTATATAGTAAATCTTCATTTTGGAAGCCTTTTTTCAGTTATGTGCCAATTATTATGGGACCAATGCCGATAATTTGAATATTATGTTAATATTATAATGAGACCAATGCGTTTGGAGGAGGCAAGTGGGACGACCGCCCCAGGCCCCGCACCTAAGGGGGCCCCGCGTTTGAGGTCGAGCGGATTTGTCAAGTTATATTCTCCAGTATATCTATATCTATATATTTGAGATGTTTCTAAGAGGAATCCCTTTAAAATCCCTCTTCAAGGCCAAACTCCCTACATGGACGTCTTTAAAGACATTCCATAGTCCGCCTTCACTGCCCGAAAAGGGTCGCCAGTATAATAGCCCATTAGTCACTGGCTTCTCCTATTTATAGAAAAAGACACCGCAGGTCGCGATTAGACGACGAGGAGGCCATCGCCGACTTTTACAATCGGAAGGCAAGAAAAGTGGATTTTCATCTCTGAACCTGCAAACCGGTGAGAGATTTCACGATGACACCTCCACGTTAATTTCACACTTCCTCTCGAAACCCTGACACTCCCATAAACATGTCTGAATATGAATGAACAGAAACACGACAACCGGCTGACGTGACATCAACTGCAGAGCTTTGAGGCACAAACACAGAAAGGAAAGGAAAAGAATTCAAACACCTTTCTGTACTTTTACCTGCATGGCGTCCCGGACGACCGTCTGTCGGGTTAGAGGAGCGACAGCGCCCTCTAGTGTCATGGGAAAGGAAACTCCCATTTTATTTGTAGGCCATAAACACGTCCGAATATGAACTGACATGACATCCTCGGGAGTTGCGACAACGGCGTCTCGCATATCGAGACTCTTCTAGAAGCGGCCCCGCTAATTGCCGCCTGACACCGCATTGCATTTCGCAATGTCCTGGTATTGTCACGAGTTACGACTTGCACTTTCTTAATAGACACTTTATTAATCACAATAAAACAATAATGGATTACGTCGTTATATTCTGATAAAGTCCGGGTGTTATCTTATCTTTCTAAAATCTAGCTGAATACTGTAATGACAAAACGCGGTGTACGTGAACGTTCTTCTTATTCCATGTCCGTAGCGTGCGCGCGCACGCAGCGCTAACAGCGTTTGACGTAACCGGCCCCGCGCGTCAGCCCCGCCCACCCCTAAGGCCGCCTCTTTTGCCCGCGTATATTAAGATTGACTTTATTCTTATAATGATTTATGTGTTAAGAGGGACATTTTGTTTTCACTTGAGCAGAATCTGCAACAGCAGCCAAACTGGAAACAGCGTTAGACGAAGGCTTTCATTTAAGGATTATTTTGGAATATAATAATCAAAATCAAATGAGAAGAAAGCTGAAGAAGCACTGAGCTTATTAATTTCAAACTTTATTTTGACTGTTAAAAGCAAATTGACTGAGAGACCAGCGCAGACTTGATTGAAATGACCGTCTGTGTTAGCGCTAGCGATATTCTAATAGGTGGCCCCCCATCTGAGACCTCGTCAGACATTGTGTATGGGACCCCGAGCATTGACAGGCTGCCTATTTAAGACTTTATTGTCTTTCCAAGTACGTCGTAGATGATGACAGCATTCGAAGTTGAACCCGGAGACTGGGCTGTGATGAAGGTCTGCAGATAAGCGAATCATCCGACTTCAAGGAGACCCCCAGCCATACCAGAGAGGGGGTCAAGTAGTGGATCAGGCCATCGGCCGACGTCCTTAAGTTCCAGGCCAAGGCACTCCAGCTGTTACCCTGCTGCTAATCTCGACTGTGCTGGTGACGGTTGAGCCCAAAAGATCATCGTGGGGTCACAAATCGTAGATGACATCCAACCACCGTGGACCAAGAGTTCTACGTGTTGTCTCATTTACCTTGGGGTATCGGACCCCAAGACCTGCTTTATTCCTCACCAGAGAAGAAATGCGTCCCCCCCACTTTACCAGGCCACAGTTCACCCACTTGTTTGACAATCAGCAATGTCTTTCAGCAAGGATTTGAACCCTGGAGTTATGGAAGGAATAGAAGGAAACGCTAATTATCTGCAAGCAAAGCAGAAGAAAGGAACTCCTATGGAATTTGTAGTTAATGAATATTCATATTAATGGGAATACTACGTGACCAGTATGAATTCAGAGTGGTTGGGTTTAACTGGTATAGCAACTGGGATGGATAATATAATTCAACTAGCAGAATACCCGCGCTTCACAGAGGAGAAGTAGTGTGTTAAAGAAGTTATGAAAAAGAAAAGGAAATATTTTAAAAATAACTTAACATGATTGTCAATGTAATTGTTTTGTCATTGATATGAGTGTTGCTGGCATATATATATATATATACACACACAGACACACACACACACATATATAAACATATATATATATACACATCATATATATATATACACATATATATACATATACAGTGGTGTGAAAAACTGTTTGCCCCCTTCCTGATTTCTTATTCTTTTGCATGTTTGTCACACAAAATGTTTCTGATCATCAAACACATGTAACCATTAGTCAAATATAACACAAGTAAACACAAAATGCAGTTTTTAAATGATGGTTTTTATTATTTAGGGAGAAAAAAAATCCAAACCTACATGGCCCTGTGTGAAAAAGTAATTGCCCCCTGAACCTAATAACTGGTTGGGCCACCCTTAGCAGCAATAACTGCAATCAAGCGTTTGCGATAACTTGCAATGAGTCTTTTACAGCGCTCTGGAGGAATTTTGGCCCACTCATCTTTGCAGAATTGTTGTAATTCAGCTTTATTTGAGGGTTTTCTAGCATGAACCGCCTTTTTAAGGTCATGCCATAGCATCTCAATTGGATTCAGGTCAGGACTTTGACTAGGCCACTCCAAAGTCTCCATTTTGTTTTTCTTCAGCCATTCAGAGGTGGATTTGCTGGTGTGTTTTGGGTCATTGTCCTGTTGCAGCACCCAAGATCGCTTCAGCTTGAGTTGACGAACAGATGGCCGGACATTCTCCTTCAGGATTTTTTGGTAGACAGTAGAATTCATGGTTCCATCTATCACAGCAAGCCTTCCAGGTCCTGAAGCAGCAAAACAACCCCAGACCATCACACTACCACCACCATATTTTACTGTTGGTATGATGTTCTTTTTCTGAAATGCTGTGTTCCTTTTACGCCAGATGTAACGGGACATTTGCCTTCCAAAAAGTTCAACTTTTGTCTCATCAGTCCACAAGGTATTTTCCCAAAAGTCTTGGCAATCATTGAGATGTTTCTTAGCAATATTGAGACGAGCCCTAATGTTCTTTTTGCTTAACAGTGGTTTGCGTCTTGGAAATCTGCCATGCAGGCCGTTTTTGCCCAGTCTCTTTCTTATGGTGGAGTCGTGAACACTGACCTTAATTGAGGCGAGTGAGGCCTGCAGTTCTTTAGACGTTGTCCTGGGGTCTTTTGTGACCTCTCGGATGAGTCGTCTCTGCGCTCTTGGGGTAATTTTGGTCGGCCGGCCACTCCTGGGAAGGTTCACCACTGTTCCATGTTTTTGCCATTTGTGGATAATGGCTCTCACTGTGGTTCGCTGGAGTCCCAAAGCTTTAGAAATGGCTTTATAACCTTTACCAGACTGATAGATCTCAATGACTTCTGTTCTCATTTGTTCCTGAATTTCTTTGGATCTTGGCATGATGTCTAGCTTTTGAGGTGCTTTTGGTCTACTTCTCTGTGTCAGGCAGCTCCTATTGAAGTGATTTCTTGATTGAAACAGGTGTGGCAGTAATCAGGCCTGGGGGTGTGTTTTATCTTGGTAGAGTAATATATGTATAACTCTACTTAACCCTATTGTATTATTAATATGCAGCCTTAGAATGCCTAATCTCACAGACGTACCACTGTTTATAAGATATTATTTTATATAACTTATCCTCACCTTCCCTTCTATATCTATAACCTCAGGCAATTAGATGTAGTAAAAAGACAAGCAGGAGTTAAGTTATACATAAAATAATGTATTACTGATAATATTCATAAATAATAACAAAATGCAAAGTACATTTGAATATTGGCAACCATACAACCTGATTAAATGGTGATGTGTAATTCAGGTGGCACACAGACTTGTAGTTACTTAATGTCTCTAGTTAAGGCATCGTTGGTGCTCAGCTTTCAGCCACATGTCTGTTCAATATGGCTGCTGAGCTGTGCTCTTCATTGTGTTGTCTTCATCATCACAGGTTAGCAAGAGAGATGCTTCTTCATCATATGTTGGTTAGAGAGATGCTTCTTTCAGAGGTTAGTAACAGAGAGAGTGTGAGGTTAAGCACGTACATTTATAGCTGTTCTCTCCAATTCCTAGAACCAATAGGACATCATGGTACTTAAAGGCCTCTGAGACAAGCCAATTCCAAACAGCCATACCTCAGACCAATGGGGGACATAGAACATCTTAACACCTGCAACCCCCAAAACCATATGTTAAACATCCTGGCTTCCTTGCAGGGGGTTCAAAGACTTTAGCAGAGAAATACTCATCAAACTGGTTTAAGACACATCCCCCCAATCCTGTCATAAAATTACAAAGAGACAGTCATAAAAGGGGGGGGGGGGGGG
>JANRMT010062802.1:446176-461947 GCA_026402145.1 Polypterus bichir lapradei | reverse complement strand
TCTTTCTATCTCTCTCTTTTTCTCTTTCTCTCTCTCTCTCTCTTTCTCTCTTGGGCCTGTACTTTTATTTTAAGTAGTCCGTGATCAGTAAAGCTGCCCGCTGCCGCCTGACTGGCATGAACTGGCACGGCACTCTGTTATGTCAGCCCTAAGAGATGTTGGTGCAGCAGGTAAACTTTGATTTTGAATTATTAATTTTGCAGTCCAGTCTTCACAGGTGGGCACTGCTGAGTCCAAAGTGCGCGTGAGAGCAGCCATAAGTGATACGACACCTTGAATTTGTTACTCACCCTCACCTCTTCTGGGCACTCAAATGTGCCACTTGATGCCACGGCCCATCGCAGGATTCATCAGGTAGGAGGGTCCTTTCATCGGATTGGCTGGCCCAGCGCTGACTCAGCTGTGGAATGACCAATGAGGGGAGGCGGCTTGATGGCCGAGGTCTCCAGGACTCTCTGAACAAATCCACATCCTATTATGGGATGTCATCTCCTGTTGAATTCTGCTCTGTACTCGTCATATTTCTATTCTTTCTTCTTCTTCTTCTTTCCTGGGGCTCCCAATGATCACCCCGAGTCCTCTCCTGTCCTTCAAATTCGTCCGCCTGTTGTTTGATGAAATGAAACCCGCGCTGCGATTGGCCAGTCTGTCACAGGATGGCGGATGTGGCGACTTTAATGCGTAGTAACGAGACATTTTGAGACCCCCGATGTTCTTATTGACGTACTCCTATTAAATCCCGCATGTCCTCAGGTCTACCTGTCCGGACAGTCAGGTGGCTCAGCACATCGTTATAATCAGCTCACGGTCATCTGCAGTGGGAAGGAGGGGGACAACAAGGACAAGCCACTTCTGTCACAGCACTGGGCAGATACTTTATAGTTTTGGTCACACAACAGACCTGTCATTGTGACTTATGGTTGGGTGGCACCATCTGCCCACTGCTTATGTTACACTGAGGTGTGCCATGCCACACTGGGTGCAAAGTTTGATGCCACCTTGTAGAGGCCCATGTGTCTTGTACCCAGGAGGTCAGGTCCTGCCATGGCATGGCTGCCAATGAGGTGTCACAAGGACTTCAGCAGATGTCTTTCCCAAATCGGTGTGTAGTAGGGTGTTTTTGCCAGGCCAGTGCCAGGTGCCAGCTGGATGTTGTCCACTTTAAGTCTTTAGAGAAGCAGCCAGCGAGGAAACCAAAGAGGCTCAATTGACCACTGTGGGCAGTGGGGCAGCCAGACACTTACCATCCTGAGCTTTCCGTGCCAACTGCTCTCAGCATACTTCAGTGTTCCCATGGCAGGAGTGTGCCAGGCACGCACTTGAAGCTCACCTCACTAAAGATGCCATTTACTGCCTGAGTGGGCATTGCGGACATGACAGAAATCTTGGCATTGATGCCATCTGGGATCTGACTGGCCAGAAAACGTCAACATCTGAGAGCAGAGCACACTTGGCCACAGGAGTTATTGTTCATGTTAGCAGGCAGAAAAGTGGGATGGTACCTTGGCACTGGTCATAGAGCGCCCTCCATGATATTCTGCCAGTGCCACTCCAGAGCAGAATGAGGACTGACAGAAGTGACCCAGGAGTCCCGATGTGGGCATCTTGCCATCTCTGGTCCTAGCCAGCCAGCAGTACCGTCACGTGGCACTCGTCAGCTCTGTAGCGCCCAGGTTCAAGGCAGGCCAGCCACTTCAGAAGAATTCAGGGCATCACGATTGTGCCAGGCAGGAGTGTGAGAAGTGGGCAGATGACTGCTGCCATGTGCCAGTGCTGACCTGCCATGCAGACGTGATAAGCACCAGGTGAGCAGTGGGCAGAGATGGCAGTGGAGTGGCGCAGGACTATTGATAACTTGGGTTATTTTATTGATGTGTTTGCTTCTTTCTTTATTCCTTTGTTTGTTGGGGGATGGGTGAGGGGGTCCATGCAGTCCATCAGGAACCCTGAGATGCGGAAAAAAGTCCACCCAGTGGTCCCAGTCAGTCACACCAGCCTCGGTGTCGTTATTTGAATTATCAAAGAGATGACAAGCGGTGACACGTCACAACTGTAGCGGCTGCTGAGTGATTCGCCTTTTGTGCCCGTGTGTGGCGTTCAAACGGTAAAAACACAACGTAGACGCATACGGGAAATGAAGACGACAAGCAACTACTCTGTGCCCCCCACGCTGGCATGTGCTGACCAATCAGAGGATGAGACACCAAAGTGACTGAAGGGCTACGTAATAAGCACAAACCACTCAGAGCGCCAATGCCAAAGTAAATTGGCATTCCCAGAATTCTCTGCTTTCAGAGGCAGAACTGAAGACCAGCGTCGGCATTTGGAAATGAAAACTGGGGGGTTACAATGTGAACGTGAATGCATGAGGATCAGAGGCCATCATAGGTACAATTTGTGGGGCACTGCCTGGTAAGGTGGGTATTAGAGGGGCAAAGGAGGTTGTGAGTGAGCCGAGAGATGACAGCCCCTGTGCCTGTGTGTGCCATGTCTCTGCTATCCAACAGATGGCGCAACACAAACTGCTTTTACGAGCCTCATACCAAATGGCATAAAAGAGATGCGCCATCTGTTGGAATGTCACCTGCAGCGCATTTTCTTACTGTATCCATTACAAAATACACAACAACAGACGGTGCACTGCAAATGCTGATGCTGAAGCCTACGCTGCTTCCTCAGACTTGAACTTGTCTTAGACAGGTGGCACACCTGGTACATGTGTTTCGTATTTTCTGACGTTCTTATGAATCAGAAGGCCCAGATCCAAACCAAGGACCCCATCTGGTGGTGGGAGGCTTTGAGCATCAGTAGTAAAGTTTGGGTTCAGCCCCAGCAATTCCAACATCAATGAGAGAAGTGCTGACATCTTCCAAAGGTGGGATTGGCCCCATAATGCCCAGCACAGGCACTGCCCACCTTTAGTGGAAAACGGGAATGGTGGGAGCCCACCGCAGAGACCAGCTGGAGAAATCTGTAGGGTGACTCTGGGGATGGGAGCCTGCTGACGTCTGCCTGGTCACTTGTTTGAGGACACTGTCACTGGCCAGGCCAGTCTTGTAGGGGGGGCGTCACTGGGCTTTTGAAAGAAGTCACCAGCTGCCCACCAGATTAGTGAAATCAGTTTAGGAAGTAAACGAACTGAAGCCGTGGGATATTTAGTGTGTCGTGTGTGGCAAAGGGTGGCAGTGTGACAAGGACGAAAAACGTGCACTTTACTAAATTTGACTTCAGATCTTTAAAGTGTGTTGTTTAGTTTAGGACTGTGGCACTAAAGCTGGCATTGCACTTGACAGACACATGTGAGACGTGACAATGACACCCTCACCCGTAGGACATTCTTCAGAGGGTCGGATAAGAGACGGAGATGTGCGCAGAGTGGTGAGGGAATTCTGGGATGTAAACTAGCCAGTGGGTATCTGCCTGTAAGAAAATGGGAAATGGGGGGCTCTGGACTCAACGTGTCTGTCATCGCCAGCTAAGAGTAAGTGAAGTGACAGTGACAGTGCCCGGGCATCTACCAGCTGTCCGACTTCAGCTCTCACAGAAAGTGGTCATCACAGCACCCTAGTAATAATGACATGTTCAGAGACGTCACCACAGCACGAGTGGCAGAGAGGGCACAACAACTCGGTCAGATCTGCCATCTACAGCCAGCCAGAGGATGGCACTTTCCACACAGGCACCGGATTTGAACCCAAATTTATTTATTGAGTGCCATCAGAGCAAAGTGACCAGCAGTGACCAACGGTCAATTCAAATAAGTGCAGGAAGAAGATGGCAGTGAAGATAGAAGTCATCCTCAGGGCACCTTGCCCGCGGGCACAGGCTCCATCTCGTTCAGCACACATGTGTGGGTGATGGCCTCCATCACGGCATACGGGTCACAGTTGGCAGCGGGGCGGCGGTCCTCAAAGTAGCCACAGCCACCTTTTCCAACATGCTGGGGGATGCGGATGCTGGCGCTACGGATGTCGATGCCAGCAGAGAACTCGTGGATGCTGGAGGTCCCATGGGAGCCAGTCAGGCGGCGGGAGTTGTCGGCGCCCCCTTTAGGGTCATACATGCGGATGTGATACGAGTGTCGCTTGCTCAGCTTCTCGATGGCCTCCTCAATATGCCTGGAAACAAAATGGCATGTCACCTCAGGATGGCATAACCCACCCCACCCTGCCACAAATGCGCCTCACTTACTGAAGTCCCCCCTTGTTACGCATGGCCTCCGTGCTGAAGTTGGTGTGACACCCTGCTCCATTCCAGTTACCCGTCATTGGCTTGGGGTCAAGCGTGGCCACCACCCCGAAGTCTTCACAGACACGGTGCAGCAGGAAGCGTGCCATCCACAGGTGATCGCCCATGGCAATGCCCTCACAGGGCCCCACCTGGAACTCCCACTGAAATGAGACGGTTTTTATAGCACCTTTCACGGTACAGAGTAATGGGGACTATGGAAGAGAAGTGAAGGAGAGAGTGCAGATGGGGTGGAGTGGTGGAGAAGAGTGACAGGAGTGATTGGTGACAGACGGGTATCAGCAAGAGTGACAGGGAGGTCTACAGGACGGTAGTGAGACCAGCTGTGTTATATGAGCAGGTGACGGTGGCACAGGAGACAGAGCTGGAGGTGGCAGAGTTAAGGATGTTAAGAGTGGCATTGGGTGTGACGAGGATGGGCAGGATTAGAAATGAGGACATCTGAGGGTCCGGTCAGGTGGGACGGGTGGGAGACAAAGTCAGAGAGGCGAGATGGCATTGGTCTGGAGAGATGCTGGGTATAATGGGAGAAGGGTGATAAGGATAAAACTGATAGGCAAGAGGAGAAGAGGAAGGCCTAAGAGGAGGTTTATGATGTGGTGAGAGGTGACATGCAGGTGACGATTGTGACAGAACAAGATGACGAGGACAGGAGGATATGGAAGAAGATGATCCGCTGTGACAAGAGTAGCCAAAAGAAGAAGAAGATTATAACAACTTTCACGGGCAGAGCCCCATTTACTGACTTCATGAACTGGGGCTCACAGAGGGCACTGTGACCTAGTGCCAACCCACACATACCTGAGAGGGCATGGCCTCCGCATTGGTGCCAGCGATCTTCACCCCAGCATACAGACAGGCCTTGTAGTGGCACTCGACGATGTCTCGGCCGTAGACTTTGTCGGCACCCACGCTACAGCTATAGGAACCTGCAGAAGAGGGTTACAGTGAGATCGGGCAGTGCCAGAGGAGAACCAGACACCTGTCTAATATAAAGAGGTGGCACAGCTCACCTTGGGGTCTAGGGTAGCCATTCTTGGGCCAACCAAAGGGGTGCTTGTCGATGCCCAGCAGCGAGTACTCCTGCTCCATGCCAAACCAAGGGTGGCTGTGCCCGGCCTGCTCCATCACCTGATGGCAGCTGCTGCGCAGGTTGGTCTCTGGAGGATCAAAAGCTGGCATTAGTCTGTTAATCAGGGTTGGGGGGCCCACACACACACACACAAACACACACACGTGTTACCTGCTGGCTCACGGTTGTGCCTGAGCACCTCGCACAGTACCAGCTTGTTGGGGTCCAGCGTGAAGGGGTCCCTGAACAGGCACACGGGCATCAGGTACATGTCTTTATTGGAGCCGTCTGGCCAGTAGACACTGTAGCCATAGAAGTTCCACTCTGGAACATCTGAGGGCAAATTAACTCAGTCAGAATGTGTCCAGTGAGGTTTGTGCCCATCTTATGCCACCATGTGTGGCACCACACTTACCTTCGATGCCCTTGGGCTCAGAGTCCAGGGTCCTTGTCTTGCAGCACAGTCCTTCTCCGGTGCCATCGATCCAAATGTAGGTGACCTGCACCTTGTCCCCCTGCGGGAGGCACATGTACTTGTCCCGTACGGACTTACTGAGGTCGGAGCTGGCAGACATGGCACTTGACATGGTGATGGTGGGACTGGGAGGACAAAGATGAGGGATTAATAATTGGCAGAGCCAGGAATGCCCAAACTGTGTCTACACTGACAGATCATGGGCACAACACAGGGCATCACTGGTACAATGCAGTTAAATTAGATGCCCATCACCTAGGGCACTCAACTCACTTTTACTCATTTTGACCTCAGTGTCCATTCAGCAAAGCCTGTGGTAAACCTTAATGGCAAGGCAGCCACATGGGCATCACACCCCATCAGTCTGGGGGGCTCGAGGGTCTGACGCAGGATAAGCAAACACTCTGAAGGGCATCTTAACTGGGGGAGGAGGGGCAGACAACATGAACATTAAAAATGACAGGAGGGGGCAACGTGGGGAGCCGTCAAATGCAATTTAAGGCAGCTGCCACAGGGGGGCACCACAGAATAAACAACATCACTGCCATTTCTCTGCATGGCACACAAACTATGAACTCAAAATGCTTTACAAATGTCCAGGGGTCGTCAGACGCAAAAATAAACAAATTATAATGAAAAAAACAAAAACCCGCCCAGGCAGTCGGGACTCACGCCAAGGGGACACGTCACTGGCAGGTGACAAGGTGACAAGACCGATGGCACGGCCAAACTCCAAATAAGCTGAAGAAAAAATATAAAATCTGCAGGGGCTTCAAGGCGGCCAGCCAGCCCCCCAGTGGGCATCCAACGTCATGGAAATGAACTTCAGTCCCCTCTTATCACTTTTAGTAAAGAATATGAAGAAACACGAGAGAAATTATAAAAGAAGGGCACGGTAAGAATGCAATACGTCCGTCCAACGAGGTCCACGTCCAGCTCTGCAGACCCCTCCATCTTCATCACTGGGACCACCACAGAGGAGCGGCGAATCCATGAAGAAGAGTAAAATCCCAGACCGCCAGCTTGAACCCATTAAAGCCCCTGTGGATGGCTGACTTCACGAAGGCCAAAGGTACCCAGCGGGGCTGTGGGAGTTTGTAAAGGCGTGTCCCTACTGACAGAGCTTGGCACCTTGAGACCAGTGATGGCAGACCTCGGATGAGCATCTAATCTTCTGGAGTTCTCTTTTGGTCATTAAAGTGCACCAAACAAGCATGAGGCGTCCTCATGGGCCTCCGAACACAAGCCCGGTGCCAGCCAGTGGTCACTTTGTGTGTTTTATGAAGGCGTTTAGTCAAACTGGCACCTCATGTTTGGTACCCACAGCTCACTCTTTCCTGCTTGGCTGTGCGATTTCTTCTTCTCTTAGACGTGAGTGCAGCATTTGACACCACAGAGCACAGAGTTCTGAGAAATCGCCTTAGTCAATGGGTGGGCTTCTCCACCGCGTGGTCTCAGTTAACAATTCTTTGTTCGTGGTGGTGATTGCAGTTCGGAGGTCCGTCGTGTTGAGTTTGGCGAGGCATGAGGGTCTCCACACTCCCATTAGTCTGAAGGTGAGCCACCACAGCTATGAGGACCCTGATGCTGTGGACTCTTTGGCCCGAGGTCGGCCTTGTAGTCGTCTCCTCAAGCTACGTAAGGAAAAACGGAAATCTTAGGAAAAGTGGGAATAGTGAGGGGGGTAGGAATAAAGCGGGCCCCTCAAGGAATTAGGACCTCAACTTTAAGGAAGTTTGTGAAGTCAGACCTCTCATCACGCTGCCCGATGCCGAGAATCGCACCACGCTGGTGGTTCCACTGCGGTGGGCGACGTTCGAATGTCAGCACATCACTGCAGCCCTGGCAGCATCGCACTGGCCAACCGTGGCATTCAGAGTCGACTTTAAACACAACCAACGGTGTGCGACGCCTTAAACACTCTGCGAGTCGGAGCCTCAGATCTCCTAATGCTGGTCTTCTGCCGTTACGCACCGATGGAGACTCGCCAGGCTGGCACCGTTTTAAGATGCCCCCTTTTTCATTTTGCCTTTTTGTAGGTTCGGTTGCTTTCTGCTCTTGAAAGGTGAGCCATGCGTGCCCTGAGGAGACCCTGCAATGTCCCCGCCACCGCTCTTCATCTTTGCTTTTCTCTTTTCTTCTTCTCTGGTTCTCCGTTTCTCAGCAGCAGCACCTGAATAAAAGTAAAGACCCCAACCTGCCACGAGACCCCCTCTAAGATGGAGCTTATCAAAAACATTAAACAAGGACATTTATGGGGGCTGGCTGCTCTTTTGCACCCCTACCCCCTTGGCCCCCTGCAGATCCATCCATCCATCCATTAATCAACCCGCTATATCCTAACTACAGGGTCACGAGGGTCTGCTGGAGCCAATCCCAGCCAACACAGGGCACAAGGCAGGAAACAAACCCCGGGCAGGGTGCCAGCCCACCACAACCCCTGCAGATGTTTGGGTTTTGTTTTTTTTTTCTTTTTTTTTTTGCCCTCCCTTCTCCTCGGACAGCCAATGACCCCCATTGTCTTCATTAGATTCCTTTCTTATGTAAATTGGTGTCTTTTGTGTACTTTTCATGCATTGTTATTATTCTTCTCTAATTGTCATTTGTTTTTCTTTGCATGTGACAACTCCTTTGTAGTGACATGCGGTGTATGAAGTGTGCAGACAGAAAGAAATGAATGGTGTGGGTGTTGGCGCTGGCGTGGACGAGCCCTGGGCAGGACCACCACACTGGCGCGTGCGCGTTATAGATCTGCGTGAAATGAGGCGCCCCTGCGGCTCCCCAGATTGTGTCGCTGTCATTAGCGCTGCGCGTTCACGTCAGTGTATCGATTTCTGAAACGTTCGCGCCAAGAGAAGGACTAACTAACGTGATCGCGTGAACGTCTCCCTCTGGGAATGAAAGACTTTGTGGACGCGCCCGCTGAACGCGAGTGTGAGGCCGACTGAGCACAGCGGGCATGCGCAGAGCACTGTCACCCGGGCTGTTCGCGGAGGACTCCGCCGTCTGTCAGTCGGGTCCCGCACAGACCACTAGCCCGATCTGTCAAACCGGATTAAGGGTCACGTGACATCGTGGAGGTCCGGTTCTGTGGCCGGTGTGGCGACGCGCTGAGGGTTAAAGGCGCCGCGACGCTTTTCTGACTTGCGGTTGCGTTTATTTCTGAAGTCCTCGCTTTTCTTGTTTCTGATTAAAACTTTTGTTTTTCCTCATTTAGGATGTTGAACCTTCGCCACACGTAAAGTGAGAATATGATGTCTCCAGTAACAAAGCATGGTGTGCCAGGTGCTTGACTAGTGCCAGTCCCACAGGTTAAGAAGATTTTATAAGAGGCGACAGTCACACATTTTCGTTCACCATGGCCGGGCATCATGATGCGGGGGCGGGGGGTCTCCTGTCCAGCCTAGCAGCCCCTTCCAGCAGCTCCTTAAACCCTAAAAGTGGCCGCCGGTCCATTAACTCCCCGTCCGTGTCCGTCTGCTAATCTAATCTCAAACATGAGGGTGCCCGTGTGGCTCTTCAGGGCGATGCCATGGGCGACATATTTCTGATTCCCTAAGTCTACATGAAACCTCCGAGTGACTTTCTATTTATTGAGACCCACATTGTGACGAGGGGCTACCAGACTTATAGGCTCACCGTCACGCATGCCAAGTTCAGGTTTTCTTAATGTGTTGTGCCCTGCTAGGTAGCCCACCATACGTTAAGGATTTCGGGGGTTTCCCACATATGAGGATTTTTTTTAAGTGCAAAGCGCCAGCTTCATATGCGGAGAACCCGTCCGAGAATGAAGTGGCCGAGTAACGAGGAGCCACGCGAGCCAGTGAAGACCCCTAAAGTGCCATTGGAATAGAATTCCGGTCGCTCGGCCCGTCAGCCCGCCAGTCCTCCTGCTGTCCCGGCGCTCGGACGCTGCACTCTTTCAATTGGGTGCGCAACCTAATCAACTCCAGGTGATTTAATCGCCCATTAGGTGCCCGCGTTCACCTGGCTGACTGTTCTGGGTGGCCGACCCTCACGGACCCCTGTGATCTACTGACCCGCCACCTCCGAAATTTTAGAAAGAAAGCAAATCGAAAAGACACGCAAGTCGTCTTCCACTTTAGTCGTCCGTCCGATCTCCAAAGCACTGGGGGGCGCAGGCGGGAGCCCAGATAAGTGACATGGACACGAAGAGAACACGCCATACCTCTTATAGCGCCTTCCACTATTCCGTAGATTCCAGTCTGATGACAAATCAGATAAAGTGAGCGCAACAAGGCGTGGTACCGTCACCAGCCAATGCCATCGCAAGGCACTCCTCCGTCCACAGAATGTAACTGGAACTTAACAGGGAAATGGCGGGCAGCCGAGCCGAGCTGACAGGCGACAAAACTGGCAGAAGAAGCGCAGCCCGCGGTCACCGACTTTTGTACAAATTACGAGGGCGGCCGAGCAACACAAGTCGAGACAAGAAACTGGAGATGAGAACGTTAAGTGGTGTCCTGCCCGAGATACGTGACTGGCATACCCGGGCATATGAGAGTAAAAACTAAACGGAACCGATCCGATAAAAGTTTAAAGAAAGAAAGAACAATGCAATATCGAAGAAAAGCGCGTCACGTGGTCTGCTGGGAAACAAAACACTGCGCTTAGCACGTCACGTGTGCGAGCGGCTCGCAAGTTTATGGAAAAGACCCCCGAGGCAGGCCGGGGCTTGAAAAAGAGAAAAGCAGTTTAGGGGGCCCGCGGCGTGTGTGTGCGTGTGCAGCACATAGGGGGCGCTCCTTCTGCACTGGTGTTAAATCTGCACTATGGGCTAACATTTTAGACTTTTCTAGTGTGCATTTGGCGCCACACTGGAAAGTGTCCAATGAGCACTTTAGAAATAGCAGCATTTTATACTCCATTAAAGTGGGACTTTTTGAACACTGTGTGGTGTAGAAATAGCAATGTTTTACGAGGTGTGGCAGAAAAGTAACGAGACTGGCAACACTGCAAGCGATCTGGCAGCGCTGCGCTGTTGTCCTTGATAGAGCACGTGTATCAGTACCTCCCATAGCTCAGTGCGAGTTTCAACTCCTTCCGTTAACTACGTGATTTTTGTGACTGCTATTAGCGAAGTTGTGTTTTTGGTTGTGCGTCACGCAAAATGGAACAGCGGAATTTGGAGCAACGTTGTGCCGATAAATTTTGTGTTAAGCTTGGAGAATCGGCAAGTGTGACGTTTGAAAAGTTAAAACAGGCCTATGGGGAACATTCTTTATCCCGAGCTCAAGTTTTTCAGGGAGGCCTTCAACTTCGGAAACCAATGAAAACATCGAACGTGTGAACACTCTTGTGAGATCAGACCGTCGTTTAACATTAAGAATGTTGAGTGAACAATTAAATTTGAACAGATTTACCGTTCATCAAATTTTGACTGAATATTTGCACATGTGAAAGGTCTGTGCCAAAATGGTGCCGAAAAACCTCACAATTGAGCAGAAGGACAATCGAAAAAACGCATTCCTGTGGTTCCCCAGCCCCCTTATTCACCTGACCTCAGTCTGTGTGACTTTTTCCTTTCTCCTAAACTGACAAATGTCCTCAAAGGACGTCATTTCGGGACTTTAGAAAACATCCAAAAGAGTGTAACGGACATGCTGAAGACCATACCGGTTGAAGACTTCCAGCGCTGCTACCCACAGTGGGAACAACGTCTCCATCGGTGTGGAGCTGCCCAAGGGAACTACTTTGAAGGGGATAACATTGATGTTTGAAAAAAATAAAAACTTTGGTAAATAAAAAATCAGTCTCATTACTTTTCTGCCACACCTCGTATAGTAAATCGATTTACTTACCGAGTTAAGAAATGACACTGCTTAGTGTGGCTTTAATACTGCTAGGTGCCACATATTTCACTCTCTAGTGTAGAAATAACATTTAATAGTTGCCTTAAATATCTGACACTGTTTTCTATATGTGAGTAAATAATGATCGGTTTCCAAAGTCACATATTCCAGGAGAACTGATGAGCGATATTCTGTACTTGTACAGTGGCTTGCAAAAGTATTCATCCCCCTTGAACTGTTCCACATTTTGTCACATTACAGCCACAAACATGAATCAATTTTATTGGAATTCCACGTGAAAGACCAATACAAAGTGGTGTACACGTGAGAAGTGGAACGAAAATCATACCTGATTCCAAATATTTTTTACAAATAAATAACTGAAAAGTGGGGTGTGCGTAATTATTCAGCCCCCTGAGTCAATACTTTGTAGAACCACCTTTTGCTGCAATTACAGCTGCCAGTCTTTTAGGGTATGTCTCTGCCAGCTTTGCACATCTAGAGACTGAAATCCTTGCCCATTCTTCTTTGCAAAACAGCTCCAGCTCAGTCAGATTAGATGGACAGCGTTTGTGAACAGCAGTTTTCAGATCTTGCCACAGATTCTCGATTGGATTTAGATCTGGACTTTGACTGGGCCATTCTAACACATGGATATGTTTTGTTTTAAACCATTCCATTGTTGCCCTGGCTTTATGTTTAGGGTCGTCGTCCTGCTGGAAGGTGAACCTCCGCCCCAGTCTCAAGTCTTTTGTAGACTCCAAGAGGTTTTCTTCCAAGATTGCCCTGTATTTGGCTCCATCCATCTTCCCCTCAACTCTGACCAGCTGAAGAGAAGCACCCCCAGAGCATGATGCTGCCACCACCATATTTGACAGTGGGGATGGTGTGTTCAGAGTGATGTGCAGTGTTAGTTTTCCGCCACACATAGCGTTTTGCATTTTGGCCAAAAAGTTCCATTTTGGTCTCATCTGACCAGAGCACCTTCTTCCACATGTTTGCTGTGTCCCCCACATGGCTTGTGGCAAACTGCAAACGGGACTTCTTCTGGTTTTCTGTTAACAATGGCTTTCTTCTTGCCACTCTTCCATTAAGGCCAACTTTGTGCAGTGCACGACTAATAGTTGTCCTATGGACAGATTCCCCCACCTGAGCTGTAGATCTCTGCAGCTCGTCCAGAGTCACCATGGGCCTCTCGGCTGCATTTCTGATCAGCGCTCTCCTTGTTCGGCCTGTGAGTCTAGGTGGATGGCCTTGTCTTGGTAGGTTTACAGCTGTGCCATACTCCTTCCATTTCTGAATGATCGCTTGAACAGTGCTCCATGGGATGTTCACGGCTTTGGAAATCTTTTTGTAGCCTAAGCCTGCTTTAAATTTCTCAATAACTTTATCCCTGACCTGTCTGGTGTGTTCTGTGGACTTCATGGTGTTGTTGCTCCCAATATTCTCTTCGACAACCTCTGAGGCCGTCACAGAGCAGCTGTATTTGTACTGACATTAGATTACACACAGGCGCACTCTATTTAGTCATTAGCACTCATCAGGCAATGTCTATGGGCAACTGACTGCACTCAGACCAAAGGGGGCTGAAGAATTACGCACACCCCACTTTGCAGTTATTTATTTGTAAAAAATGTTTGGAATCAGGTATGATTTTCGTTCCACTTCTCACGTGTACACCACTTTGTGTTGGTCTTTCACGTAGAATTCCAATGAAATTGATTCGTGTTTGTGGCTGTAATGTGACAAAATGTGGAAAAGTTCAAGGGGGCCGAATACTTTTGCAAGCCACTGTGTATGTAACCAAGAACATGTCTTCATCTTAAGATATTTCGCCACACTAGACACATATTTTCACTTCACACCTTTTATCTGACAAAATATTTACAATAGTCGCATATGTATAAGATAAAATACAACAACGCCGTACTTAACAAATCAAGTATTTCTGTCAATAATGGCAATATATACACTGGACTAAAGATTGCCCAACAAAGCTGTAACGAGGTGTGTCCAGTTTTGTGAGGAGGTTTTATTTTGTATTTTGTATCAAAACGTAGTTATGCTTTATTTCACCAGCTTTGTCTAATTTGCTGGTGCACAGAATGAAGGTTTGCACAGAAACTACTGAAAGATTAACAAAAAGGCCGACGCCATTCTAATGTCTAACTCACGCACTGCTATCTGCATATGACAACAAGCAGGAGAAACACTTGAACGTGTTTGTCATTAGGATGACTGGACAGCAATCAATAAGTTGAATTATTCAATAATTCTTTACCCCTCGGTGATTCCCTCACATGTCCAATATCGATGTTGTATGTAAGGCCTTATCATACGAAATACTGAATAGATATATGAGCCTTAAAACGCTCATCGAATGCTCCCAAAGAACTCCTTGCCTGACTTGTCTAAGTTGTTCGTCCAGGACGATATGAAAGTCACGGATCTCGGCCTTCGTTGTTCCTACTGCATGCCAGGAGGTAAGGCTGGCGACCTTCATTTTGGCTGAGGTGTTCATCAGTACTGCAGCACGACTGACAGAAAAAATACAAGCAGTTATTAAGTGTTTAACTTACTAGACATAATGCATTACAATTCATTAATATTAAAAACAGAAAATACCTCAGGAAACTGCACCACATGGTCGACTGCCCTCACTACAAGTGATTTTTGGCACTTTTTTTCCTCCAGCTGGTGGTGGCAAAAGATAGACTAAAAATAAAATTAAGGGCATGTCTGCATGCCAGCCAACCGATGGAATTTTAAACTTCATGCTATTAAAAATACCACAATAAAAACACGAATGCTCAAGTGTATCAAAGTGGGTGTTAAACGTGTTTAGAGTGGACACTGTGCTTCATTTCCAGATGTTAGGGTGATGTTTGCTACACTTCACTAGTCCTCATTCATTCATCTACTCACCAGTAGACCCTGATGATTCATGATCTTCACAATCCAAGGGAGATCCTGCACACTTCAGCAGAATATTCAAGCCAGCCACCTGACCTGTTGGTGATCTCGCTTCTTTAGTAATTGTTGAGATGTGAGATTTTGCATATAACTTGATAAATACTTTGTATGTCTTTACTTGTAATTTAGGCAAAGCAATGTCATTTAGTGTTTACCCCCCTTTAGGAATGGGACTCTTTGAATTTTACGACAGAGTTGGGAGAGGATGTGCCTCAAACCAGTTTGGCGAGTGTTTCTCTGCTAAAGTCTTTCAATCCTCACAGGACTGAAGCCAGGATGTTTAACATATGGTTTGGGGGGGGGGGGGTGGTGGTAGGTGTTAAGATGTTCTAATCCCCCATTGGTCTGAAGTGTGGCTGTTTGGAATTGGCTCGTCTCACAGGCCTTTAAGTACCATGATGTCCTATTGGCTGTAGGGGTTGGACAGAACATCCACATTCTATCTCTCTTACTAACCTCCGATGATGAAGACAACACAATGACGAGCACAGCTCACTTGGCAGCCATATTGACCAGGCATGCGGCCTGTTCTGAAGAAAGCTGACCAGAAATGAGGACTCGACTAGAGACATTAACTAAGAAACGAGTCTGTGTGCCGCCTGAAACGACACATCACCATTTATCAGATTGTATGGTGGCCAATATTCAAATGTACTTTGCATATTGTTATTATTTATGAATATTACCAACAATACATTATTTAAACTGTAACTTTACTCCTGCTTGTCTTTTACTACACCTAATCACCTGAGGTTATAAATGTAGAAAGGAAGGTGGGGAGAAGTTATGGATTATAATATCTTATAAACAGAGGTAAGTCTGGGAGATTTGAGGCATTCTGACAAAGGCTACATATTAATAATACAAAAGGGGAAGGTAGAATAATATAATACTCTACCAAGACAAAACAATAATCTTAAACTTAAAGCAGGTGTCCCACAAGATGTGTCAGAGCCAAATAAAAGACTGAAGCCTTGATTTACCTTTAAGACATTAAAACAGAACACATATGACTTAGATTGAGAAATTCACCATCAAATTTTACATTTCACAATTACTTCACACCATATGCTTTCAAGATGACACCGACTAAAATAAAAGTTACACAGAAAAAAAATCAACTGACTGCACAGTATAAAAGATAGATAGATAGATAGATAGATAGATAGATAGATAGATAGATAGATAGA
>JANRMT010062802.1:384429-397552 GCA_026402145.1 Polypterus bichir lapradei | reverse complement strand
CACACACACACACTCATTCACAGACTCACACACTCACTCACTCACACACACACACTCACACACACTCACTCACACACTCACTCACACTCACACACTCACTCACACACTCACTCATTCACACACACACACACTCACACTGGAGTTTCTTTCTCTCCCTGAGCTTCACCACAATAACAGGAGTAAAGAGGTCTGAGCCGAGTGCTCACATAATTCAGTAAACCCGAACCCCAAGTGACCCCAGCAAATGCAGACCCCCAAAACATTCCCATTCTCGCACACTGACACACACTGTTTGTCCCTAAAGCCGGTGAACGGCACGCACATAACCACGTCACATGGCACCACAAACAGCGAGACCCCAAAGAAGGCGCCTTCACCCTGAGGACCCCCTGCGTTACGCTCCCGATCAGCCGATGTGTCCCGATGGTGAATGTGCAACCCAATGCCAGCTGAGTCCAAATGAGAACAGAGAAAGTAACCCGTCACCCAGGACGAGGGGTCCCGTCCAGCAAACCCACCATTCACACGAGGTCCTGCCAGCCCCAGCACTGCTGACGCCTCCTTCTGCAGATCCGTGTCCCGTTTGATGGCCCCACTTCTTTCTACTCAGCGATGGCGACTGACACGCTGCCCTCCGGTTGGAATTAGCTAAGTCTCTTTTTCATCTCGTTAGCCAACCACAGAACACTCCAGGGTGGGCCTGCCATGCCAATAAGGACACGCAGGTCCACAGAGAGTCTCCGGGCACTGGTGGTCCCAAACACAACCCACAGCAGGTAAATGTGTGACTATGTCGATGTGACACCAGCAGGTGACATCTGGAACTTCCAGCTGGCTTGGTCATCTGGAGGACCTCTGACGGCTTCAACTGGAACTCGAGCGCACTGCAAGAAATGGAGGTTTGGTGGTCAGTTGATTCTTGGATTGACCCCCTCTGGAGATGACAATGGGACGTGTGGACCCCCCTTCAAGTCTCTGTGCTGTGGTGCCACTTAGGAGGGTCCGGTGTGACTCATTCCTCCTTTGGCCAGGATATTTTAATTGTTGCGTGAAGACCTCTGCTGGGGTTCATCTCCGGGTTCAAAGTCTGAGGAGATCCGCCTTAAACCGGTTATGACTGCGGGGGTCTCCCTTACTGATACTAATGCTTTCTGCTCATTGTCTTTGGTGGTCACACTGGGCTGTGCAGGTGGTAAGCGCCAGGCACGAGTCTCCTTTTGTCTGATTTTCTACTTATGACCCTCAACAGAGACCCTCCAATGAGTACGTAGCCACTGGACGTGTATCTGCTTTGGCCTCCACTCAGCCGAAAAGTTTCTGCACAAAGTCGACCGAATGTATTGAGGGAAGGGGGCTCCTAGTCAGTGTCACCATAGTCAGACTGCTGGCAGACACCTGTGCCACCGTGAAGGACAATCCATTTACTGTCACACAATGTCACCTACTCCCCTTCATGACACCGGTGTCATCACTGAAAAGCCTCGGGGGTCACCCAGGGAAAAGCAGAGAGCCGTCCCATTGATAAGGCAACCCGACGAGAGCTGACTGTTACGTCACCGACGGGTGATGCCAACGGGTCCGAGAGTGGCAAGCGAAAGCGAAAGAAAGAGAAAGCAGAAAAGCGCTGAGGGGACTGGAAGGTCTTAACGCTGCGTTTCTCAACCTTTACGGGTTTGCGACCCGAGTTTTCATATCAGTTTTCAATGCGCCCCCCTAATGTTTTTTTGAAAGGAGCCCACACTTTTTTAATTAATGATATATCGTAGATGTATATTTTATTACACCTACTTAACTTTTATCCATCTCTAGATGTCTTTTTCTAGTAACAGAATGTAGTTTAAGTTCATTTGTGTTGACTTCAATTGATGGATTTTTCATATTTTTGATTCTTTTCTTTTTTTTCCACATCTTCGCGCCCCTTTTTTTGTTACTTTGCGCCCCCACAGGTTGAGAACCACTATCTTAACGTCTCTGTTACTAAGCTTTACACCTTCAATAAAACGCCTCATTGGCACATCGATGTCTAAGCCATCCGGCGGGTACGTCATTAGGCAAACTGCAAATTCCAAATTTCCCTCTCATTTCAATACAGAAAGATTACTGCGTCTCCCATTTGAAAAATTACAAATGACTAATGACCTGAGGAGAATTCACGTGACACCAGTAATAACTGGCCATTTGCATTGGCAATGCCCTCAGGGCACTCAGTGAGTCACGCAGGCACACCTGTAAAGAGCCACGTGGCGCACTTCAACTTTCATTCTTAATCTCCCGTATCGCCGCTGGCTCCTGGTGGCTAAGTGACGTCCCTCGAATTGTCCATGATGGCTGTGGAGTGACGTGTATTTATGAACAGCACCATCACAGAGTGGGCACATCTCAGCAAGCCCTGTGCTCAAGGCAGGAGCCACACACACACACACACACAGCACCTGCTGGTACCCAACATGGCAGGAGCCACACCTGGGCACACACACACAAGTCAAGTCCAAGTCAAGTTGGGGAGCAGGCACTGGTACAGCGCCCACCACACAACGAAACAACTCGGGATCCCAAATGGCAGCCCCCCAGGCAGACATGCGGTCCAGTCCTACCCTCCAGAAATGACCCTCTATCTGCCACAGCCAGGTGTTATGTGGGTGACCCCTTGGCCTGGTCCAGCCACTCGTGTGTGTCCCCAACAATGAGGATCCTGTGAGGCAGACCACCCTCGGGTAATGTCACCACATGGCTGTAGTGCCGTAACTGACGCTCCCTCACAATGCAGGTCATGTGCCTCATTTGAGACCCCGTGAGCAACACGAAGTCAAACCAGTGGCCCCCAAGGACCCTCTGAAGAGACACACGTGAAGGAGTCCAGTCTTCATTTCAGGTCACTGGAGAGCGGCCATGTCTCGCAAACAGGAAGCACCAGGACTCTAAAGACTTGGACCTTCGTCCTTTTGCAGATATCAGGACCACCACACACCCCTCAGTGACCTCATGACCCCCCCATGCTTTCCCAATCCGTCTACTGACTTCACAGGAAGAGTCACCAGAGACATGAATGTCACTGCCATGGTAAGTGAACCTGTCAATGACGAGGGTGACACTCACACACACACACACACAAGAGCACAAAGAGCACCTGCAGGTACCCCACACGGACCCACGGAGAACTCGCAGACTCCATCCAGAAAACGCTCGGAGCGGAGCTGCGATTCTCTGCCCGCCACTCACTGAGCCGCCGTGCCACCCTGCCTTCCTAACCCTTAAATCACGCTCATTCGTTGCTCAGTTCACTCAGCAGCGTATTTAGGATTCGATTTCCAGGTTTGCTTCTAATTCCTAAACATGACATCAGCCAACGAGACCCTCCGCTGATGCCCTCTTCGTATCCACTGCTCAAACAAATGAAGGGAACGCTTAATCCTGCCAGTGTGACTCCAAGTCCATGAGGCTTCAATGCGTCATCTGGACAGGAAGCACAAGTGACTCTGAATCAGCGTCACCTACTTTGGTGCAAATGAAAGTGACATCAGGTGACCTGGAGAGGACAACAGCCAGACACCCCAAAAAGGGAATGGTGGCCTCAGACGGTTGCTCTCTCCTCATCCGTCCTGACCGATTTGTCTCCAGTTTGCCATTTTGCTCGTGCCCATGCCACTACTGTTACTTGCAGCCCATTCAGGTGGCACAGGTAGTCGAGCTCCTCCAGGATGGCACATCCACACTTGCCATCGCCAGAGGAGACACCAGGAGACATGAAAACAGCGACACAAAGACAGCAGGAGAGCCATGTCAAGTGTCACTGTGGTGCTCGGGCACATTTAGCACACGTCCTTCCTTCATGTGACATGTCTGAGACGTCGCCACCAGGATGGGACCAGCGGGTTTCTGGGCGCACTTCCTGGCCGACACATCTTCTTATAGATTCTGTTTGTTTGTTGATGGCCGACGGATCTTCGATTTCAGTGTCAGATGACCGATTCTCAGTGTCGTCACCTTCGCTCGATTCAGCCACAGGCTCACAGTCAGTTTGTTCTTCAGCCGCCATTACGGCTTCCCGTTTCCTGGACTGAAGGCTCCGCCCTACTCCTGAATATTAATGAGCAACCAAAGGGTACCAGAAACGTACAGACGAGTTCATCGTTATTGTGCAGCAGGGTGCTATCTCATCCACCAGATGGTTAAAGCAGTTAAAGGATTGTGATTTTTGGACTTTATTTGCTTTATCAAATCCCTTTGCGCTGCTCCTTTCACTTTCTTTGTCTTTATTTTCAGACGCTGAAGTTATTTCTGAGGCTCCAATCTCTTTTGGGCCTGCGTAGGCTGAGGCAGGCCACTGGAGTCAGGATCAAGCCCACTGGGGTGAGGCCTTTCCCAGGCAGACAAAGGAGGCCTGGCCTAGTCTGACCAGGGAAGCCTTTGGTTGCGTATTTGGAGGCTTCACCCCCATGTTGCTTTCTTTGGGACTCCTAACCCTAACACCCTCTGATGTTTTGTGATATTTAGGCTTTAAAAGTCAGGCCTGCCTTCTGAGTTGGGGCCAGGCTGCCAGGGATGAGGCTTGTAAAGATGGCAGGTGTGGCCCTCTGTGACCTTTCTGAAGGGCAGCATCACAACGTTGTGGCCTAGTGATTAGGTTTGGACCCTTTCCTTATGTTTTTACAGTATGTTTTATTTTTGTTGTTCTGTGCCTGTTAACTCCAGATGCTGAAGTGCTGCTGCTGTTTGTCTTCCTGTGTCTGTGGGACTTTCTGCCAGTTCTCATCCCAAGGACACACCAGTCACCTTAACTGGTCACTCTAAACTGGCACAGCATGAGGATGTGTGTGTGTGTGTGTGTGAGTGTGTACACTCTTAAAATTACATTAAGCTGGTTCAGAAAACAGAGGTAGAGCTATTTTAAAAAGTGCCCACCACCTGGTCAGACATTAGCCGGCGTCACACTTATTGGACAGACACCTTAGGCACCAGTCCAGAATGAGGTTGACACAGCTTCAGGCCAGTAAGATGATCTTTAGAAATAATAAAACTAATAATAACATGCGTGTGACTCGCCAGACTCACTCGAAACTCCGTCTTCTCTTCCATATTTTTCACCCATGGCAGCTGACATTTAATAAATTGTATCCGGCTGCAGGTTGCAGACTTGGCCTGTCACGCCCCCTGCCTGCCACACCTCCTGTCTGTCACGCCCCCTGCCTGCCACACCTCCTGTCTACCACGCCCCCTGCCCGCCACGCCTCCTGTCTGTCACGCCCCCTGCCTGCCACACCCCCTGTCTGTCACGCCCCCGGCCTGCCACGCCCACAGTATTTGCATCCATCCTCTCATCGCTTTCGTTGTAAAACTAGTAATGTTGACTTACCCCGTAACCCTAAAAGACGATATTAACATGACTTCCTCCAATCACGAGGAAAGAATCCGAGTTTCTGTTTATGGTGTTACTGTCGTATTTACTTTTAGAACCAAAAAAAAACAGTTTTATAATTTATGATTCAGAATTCGCTAGTTAAAAGAAAGAGGAAACATCCATCTGTCCATCCATCCTCTTCCGCTTATCTGGGTCGGGTCGCGGAGGCAGCAGCTTCAGCAGAGATGCCCAGACTTCCCTCTCCACGGCCACTTTTTCCAGCTCTTCCAGTGGAATCCCAAGGCGTTCCCAGGCCAGCGTGTCCTGGGTCTTCCCCGGGGCCTCATCCCGGTTAGACCAGTGAGGCGTCCAGGAGGCAAAACACCAAAGAGGAAACCCCAGACTAAATATGAATGTGTTTGCTCTAACTGCTATTACAGTGAATTCTATCATTCCAGATATTTGAAATGATTTTTATGGTACTCGGGTACCAAACACCATGTCTGCCATTATTTCTGGAACCTGGTTTAGTAAAGAAAAATTCCATTAATGATGTTAATTTATTATGTTACAAAATAAATGATGATCAATAACCCAACATAACAATCAACAGGCATGACAATGAAGGTCTAAACATTCGAGTTCTCAGTAAAAGAAACTTTTAAAATGGTTTTTATTGAATGATTTTTGAAATGATCCAGCTCACTATACAGTTCACGGGGGCCGTCATTTCCATTGTCTGTCTTGAATTGTGTTTTCTTAATTAATTTTGTTCTGCGCTGCTGCTATAATGCTGATAAATTTCAAGTGGAGTTTTTAAACTTTGAAATGTTGTCCTGGTTTTTCATTTGATTGTGTAATTGTTCTCCCTGGGACCCTAACTTATAAGTATGTACTTATCAAAAAAGTGAAGCAAATCTCTTAAATAGCTCAATAGATATTATATCGTTTGTTTTTCTAAAGAAACGTACAAATTAGCATTATTGAAAGTCGCACTTCCATAAACCGTCTTTTTTTATTTATTTCGCAACTGAACTAACAGATTTTTAACTTAACTTTAAAAATGTTTTACTGGGGTCGATGTAATAAATACAAGTCCATGTTTTAGTGATTTTAAGTCCTTTAATCGCTGAATTTGTCGCATAGCCCAACTTACTCTCCAAACGGAGATATCATTTCTTTTGTGAATAAGATCACCGTTATGAGCTCGTCGGCCTCACTGCCTCCCATTGTGTGCTCAGCTGTCTTTGGCCCCTCTGAGCCTGCGCGCCATCGTCTCTCTTGTCTGATTTGGTGCGACGCCTGAATCCTGTCCCCTCTCGATTAGTTAAAGAGGTGTTTGATTCTGTCAGACCAGGTATTGGGCCACTAGGGACAGTGTGCTGAAATGAAAAGAAATACAAACATAATCAAATAAAGTAAAGATGCCAACACAAATTGTAGAAGGTGACAAACACGGGAACCAACGACCAGATGTAATCCTCCTTCTACAAATACTACAATGAAAGAAGAGAGGACTAAAGTCGAGACGCCTCGTTAAAACTGAAGGGACCTCGAGGAAGAAACACAGAGACACACAAAATGGTCCTTTGGAAACCTGGACACGACATTAAATAGAGACAGACACAAAAACACAGTGACAATATGAAGTGGTCACACCATCAACATGGGAAGTCCACAGTCCTGGCTATTCATCTGACTTGGAAGGCCTAAATACAAGGGGTAGAAAAATGAATGAAAGACAAATATTAAACACGGACATACAGTAAAGCGACAAGTGACAAGGACTGAAAAACAACAATGGAAATGGCCACTGGTGACGGCCACGCCCTGAGTCGTTCCATCTGGAAATAGTGGAGAATGCAGGATTAGCTCCGCTTTTTAAACTGTATTTAAAAAAGTTCCAGTTCAGAAATCTAAACGTCAGTATTGTTTGACATTGTGGCCTTCATGACTCGGGGCGCGGCGGTCTCTTTGCTTTTCACGGAGGGGGCACCGAGACTCGTTTGGATATTTAATCAATGTGATCAAAGCTGCTTTTATATTCTCTGCCTTTGTGGAGAAATGTGACTCTGGAAATCAAGACAAAAATAATATGGAATACTAATCTGGCAGAAAGCGCTACCGGGCTTTTATAAATAGCTAACTTAACTACAGAAAAAGCAACTTAAAAAAGATATTAAACAAACATTAACGACGACGATAAACACAAATACCTTTCATATTGTACACTAACATTGCAGATTCTCCACATAACATCTCATAAATAAGTGAAAAGGTTAATATAAATGAAATAATATGACAAATATTAAAAAGAAATAATACAAGAGGTACAAAATAATTAAAATGATGTGCTTAAAAATAGGATATGTCAGTAATGATGATAAACACTTGGATTCGCTATACAGTATATAATCGTACATGTCATTAGTTTGATTTAATAGCTCGAAAGTCTCTTTAAATATACAGTGAAACCTCCAAACATCAAACAAATGAACCTGCACTTTACCTTTAAAAAGAATCATGGCCGGTGTGAGTGAGTTTCTAAACTCCTGTGGGATTCCACCCAACGGGACGACACGCGGATGAGCGTCCCAAAGCTGCAATCGCAGTCTCCCAGCGCTCTAGCAGTTCGCCGTATAAGCGCATCCAAAAAGATCGCGGACATGCTATAAGCGCCTGCCGTCGAGGGGTCATACAAGGAACATTAGAAAGATCCCGCTACAATAAATAACCGCGCTGTTGCTGTTTCAGGCTGAAGGCGGCTGGTGGTGTTAAAGTACTGAGACTCAGCTTCGTGTTTTGGGGCGCAAGACGGGGACTCGCACTTTACAGCACACATGTGCGCGAGCGCACACACACACACACACACAGTCACAATGCTGTAGTAAACAGTATACGCTCATATGGATGTTGACTATATGAGTGAGGCACACAGACTCAGACGGAGAATAGGAGACGATTGCCCTCAAGAGGAGAGAGAGACGGAGAGACCATCAGCTCAGCTGTGATCACATGACGCTCAGCAGACAAAGTGTATCCATACTACTCGTATTGCAAGACATCACTCATTTATCAAGTCAGAATTTATTAAAAAATGTAGCTTGTTCTGCAAAACACTTGTAAACCAGGTTACTTGCAAACCGAGGTTCCACTGTACTGAGCTTTGTATTCTGTGAGTCCATACCTGGCTCTGCTGTGCCTTTGTTTTGTGGCAGAAAATGTTTTCAGCTCCTTTTCTTTTTCGAATTGGAAAAACTGTACAGCAGCTCTTCTCCTTCTCTTTCTACAGACTGTGGGCAGACTGTGAAAGGCCGAGTCATCAACCTGCAGCCGGACCCTTCTACAGTTAATGCGCTTTTCACGTTGACGTTCACGTCATGTGGAATTACTAGACACCACATGACCAGCAGCATCGGACATCAACGCCACCGCCATATTGCGAGTGGCACTGCTGGGGAGTGAAGTAATGAATACGCATGTGCTGCTTGGGATTACAAACCGCTGGACGCTCCAAACCAGATCCCGGGGGATTACATTTCATAGGTAAGGCTGAACAATTGTTTTGGTTATACTGTATTTGGCCATTAGAAAATCCCATTTTATAATCTTACCTTTAGCTAGCTAAGATAGAAAAGCTATGCATTTATGTGCTCAAGTGAGCCTCCAAACAACGTTTTGGCCAAACATGTTCAGTCACTAACTATGTAGATTGTTGTTAGCTGGTAACGTTTCTCAAACTCTGAAGGTTTCCCAAAGAAATCCACCTCAGGAAGCAGTGGGAGGTCAGGTGGCCCTTAGACGGGATTTGGAGAAAGCTGTCCTGTGACGTGTGCCGTGCTAGTTTGGTAACAGATGCTGTACCGGCATCATATGATCAAAGCTACCACTCGCTCACATTAACAAACACAGGAGGTCTGATGATTCCTCGCGAGGGTCCAGTCAAGGTGGTCAAAGTAGCTGAGCGTGTGATCTGATAGTCGACATTCGGGCAAGCTGTCAGGGTATCTCTGATCGATCAGTTTGTTCGGGCTGAGATTGGTTCAGACATCGAGGAAACAGTTTGAAATTGACTGCCATCATTTGATGCTCATGTCTTCCACAAACTAAGGCTCACCATATTGCCAGACTGAATACTCAAATTACAGGATCTGAGTGAGCGAGAGGAGTGTCAGTCTGGAGGAGATCAGTGAGTTTATGGGGAGCTTTAAATGTTCAGAGCGGGATTGTGTGTCGTATTCAGTAGTGAACAGGGAGCCAGTGAAGCTGAGAGAGACAATCGGTGTGACGTGTTCAGTGGATTTAGAACAGTAGGTTATCATCCTGGCAGCAGAATTTTGAAGAAGTTGTAAGCGATGGATACGTTTTTGTGGGATGCCGGATAGAATAGCATTACAGTGATCTATACGTGAGGTGACTCGGGCATTAACCGATACTTCAGTATTGTGTTGCGTAAGAATAGGATGAAGTCTAGAAATGTTTCGGAGATGGAAGAAGGCAGTCCAAGAAATTTTACTTATATGGGAGGAATTATTTAATAATAATAATTATAATAATTATTATTTAATAATTGCCATTATTAGTGTATAAATGGTTATACATAATTGCATTTAAACTATTCGCCAAAATATGTTGTATATAAACGATACTGTTTTAAACGGTATTGTTTTTTCATCAGAAAACCCGGTTTCCATGTTTACTTGTATTAGTTTAAATGGCACTTTTGCCACTCGCAATATGGCGGACGCGCAGACGTATCGTTTCGACTGGACAACACAGTGAATGCGGCGTTGTCCTGCAATTCCTCCTCCGCACCACTAAGTGGAAGTGATGTGCTTCGAGTTGCGCCGACGCTCAACAGCGGCGATCTGTGCTCGTGACGTCACCGCGAGGGCGTATCACGGCCACTCGTAGTTCTTGGCGGCTTTTTTTGAAGATAAAAACAAACAGACAGGAGGTCCGTTTACGGCTGCGTCCGCTTCAGCACAGCCGGTGAGTTTTGTGTCCCTGTACAAAGGTAACACGTTAGTGCCACGCTTATTGTTCGTTAGAGTCTGTCCTCGAGCGGGTAAAACAGCAGAGGGAGCTATGGTGCGGGGAGGCTCAACGGCTGCCTGACGCTGGCGTTCGCTCCGATCAGAAGGTCGCTATTTAGAAGTACAACCCGCCGTCTTGTGTTCATTGTTTGGGGCTGCCGTGGCATTGCCGAGGCCATCGAGCCGACCCGACTAATGTGTCGTACTACGATAAGCGGCCGTGGAGAGGGCAATAAAGGCAAGTTACTTAAGACTTCATAAAGGAAAAGACTCGAGTCGCGTGTCGTTGTAATAGACCAGTGGAGCAATAAGAGAGCAGGTGACAGTGACCTGTAAACGGGACTCTACTAAAAAAAAAAAAAAAAAAAAGTCACCTCTCCACCGACAACAATTTCTTCTTCTTTCGGCTGCTCCCGTTAGGGGTCGCCACAGCGGATCATCTTCTTTCATATCTTCCTGTCCTCGTCATGTTGTTCTGTCACACCCGTCACCTGCATGTCCTCTCTCACCACATCCATAAACCTTCTCTTAGGCCTTCCTCTTCTCCCCTTACCCATCAGCTCTATCCTTAGCATCCGTCTCCCAATATACCCAGCATCTCTCCTCTGCACATGTACAATATGTCAACCTTCCTTCTCTCCGTCATATCTGCTAACTCTCTCCCCTTACCAGTCATATTGCCAACATTCAAAGTTCCTGCCCTCAGTTCCACTCTCTTTACTTTCCTCCTCTCGACAGCAACTGCGATTTAGCTCCGTGCACTGCAGCGTTACGTTAGTCCGCTGTTTCTGTCTACAGGAGGCAGTGGCCTTTTAGCCCCCTTTATGCCCATTTCCCTGGCGCTCCATTGAGCCCCACTCACTTGTATAGCGCCTTACTGCATGACTTGTCCTCTCCATAGCACTTTGTCCTGACAGCCCACTGCGCACTCACACACTGCTTCTCAGTGTTGTGCTTGAGTGCCAAAGGTGCCCACTTAGATGTCCGAATGCTGGATGGCCTCCATATCTGCTGGCTGACATATCTGACCATCGAAAGAGGTCACATTTGCATTATTGTTTCTTGTCATTCCTAGTGTTCAATCTGTATTTGACTTCATTAGCCCACAAAATGAATGACATGGCCTTCGTGCTTATTTTGTAATTCCGCTTCTGTGCTGAGTGCGGCCATAAAGCCCCCTGAGAGACCCGGCGCAGCCTACCGGCTGGACATGAGTGTTTGGTAAAGAGTCCCGGTCATCTGGCCTGAACTAGCGGGCTGTATTGACGATACTGATGGCCGCTCTTTGGTCTTTCTTCACAGAGACATGAGTCGGGCACCCAGGAACTCGCAGCTCCCTGCCAGGGTAACGGACGGCAGCAGGATGAATCTAATGACACCACAAGGGTGAGTACCATCTGAGTCTGTGTGCTTAGCTGGCAGAGGGGTTTCGGTTCCAACGTGTCGTATTATTGTGTGGCTGGTCACTTACTGGGCTTGTGTGTCACTGCTGTAATTTGGAGCATCAGAAACGCATGAAGTAGAATCGACTGGTAAACTCAGGCTGACAATTACTGTTGGTTTCCTTTCTTTGGGTTTTTTCCTCACTACATGCTGTATGGCTTGTTTGGTATTTTTGTGCAGTGCTGCCATGATTGTCTCTTTAGTCTCCTAATATCGACTAGTGTCACAAATGGCACAGGGGATTCCTGTCTCTCCTTAGCCTTTTTATCAATGATCCCTCACCCTCTGGTTGAGCAAGTGCCCTTCTCCTGCTCAGCACAGGTCTCTCCTGTACCGCAGCTTCAGAGGTGCCCTGGTGCTGGGATTTAGGGTAGCAGCTACTGAAGAACAACGCCTGTAATTTAAGGTCATGACAGTGTGGCCTACATAATGCTTGAATCAGTCAGCCAACCTGCGCTTTGGGATGAACTCTAATATGCCCTTCCGTTAGGTTCTACACCATTTCTCTCTTGAAAAAGCCCCTCCTGTCAGCCCCTGGCACAAAACACAGCCTGGCGATGGACCTGTGGCCAGAGGTTTGGGAAGGTGGCCCATTCTCTCACATACACTCGGGGCCAATTTGGAATTGCCTATTGGTCCAACACTCACCTCTTTGGAGGAAAATCCATTTGGACACCAAAGTGCAGGTAGACCACGACTGGGCTCAGGATTTGAAACCCGGATGCTGGTTTCCATTGCATTATATGAAGAGCACTCAAATGGTGTAGATGTTCTGATGCCACAGTTCATCAAAAGATGCCACGTTTTGTCTGCCATTGTATGTCCATTATTGCTTTGCAGAAAGGACCGCCTGACCTTTGGGAAACTGAATTCGGCTAAGACGATGTCTGCAACCACTGAGAGGAAAATCAGCTTTTTTGGGAAAAGGTGAGTTAACTCTGTAGGATCAAAATTCATCATCATGTGTTGTGTGGATATTTTAATGAATTGGCACTGTGTGTTGAAATAAGTGGGCACAGAAAGTGAATGAGTGAGCGTTCAGCTTTGATGAGCAGCTTGTGAACCCGTGTCTTGTCTCCTAGATGTGATGAGTCAGAGACAAGCGTAGCGTTGGAGATGAGCGCCCAACTTTGTGTGTTTAATGTTTTATTTAACTTTACCTGCACTTCTGTTTGGTTACTTTTCTAAGATTGTTTTGTACTATGGAAATAAAAAGGCTCTGAAATTCAGCAGCCTCCTGAATGGTAAAAGGAGATCTCTGTTACAGGTCGAGTGGAGCAGGAGGGTCTCGAAGCAGCCTTTTTGG
>JANRMT010062802.1:335198-377883 GCA_026402145.1 Polypterus bichir lapradei | reverse complement strand
ACACATTTTATGAAAAGGAGAAGGCAGCCGAGGATGCAAATCCATGCCGGTCACAGCTGGCATTGCAGGGCAGATGCAATGCAATACCCACCCAATGCAGACATGCCAAGACCACCCAGCAGGTTGCAGTTTCATTTTTCTAATTTTGCCTTCAAAGTTCATGTGAGTGGCATCCTGTCCAGGACCATTTGCTGCCAGGACAGGCTGTGCCACCCACAATGCCAGGATGGGTCTATACAAGTGCCAGCAATCCCCTTTAAGATGGCAGGAACAGAAAGACAGTGTTCCTTCCCCCCCCCAAACCCCCCAGTCACAGCCTGCTCTTCTTATCAAGTGTGAGGTTTAAGGCACCGAGACCCCCCAAGTGACTTCACTCAATGTGTCCACACTGCCTCAAGGTCGAGTTTCTTGTCATAGACCCTCCATGGTATGGTGACAATGAAAGGACACCCACCCTAAAACACTGCGCCCCCCTGCTGGCCTTCACTCACTTGGATGAATCTGCTGAATCGCCATTTTCACAGCACAGGCCAAACACGAAGACAAGGTGGGCTGGTGAAAGGCACTATATAAATGGGCCAGGCCTGCTATTTCTGACCCGTCCACCCCTGCTGCTTATAGCGCCTAAAGGGGCCAGCGAGATACTTGGAGGGTCTGGTGCTGGTGCCCACCACGGACTTGAAGGAATTTGAAAAGGCTGATGTGGCTGCGGCCCCCTTTAAGTGTACCCTGTGCAGAGGATGCCACAACTGCATCAGTGACTCCTACCGAATCTGCTGGTGGCATCACTGTAGCAATAGGGGTTGGTCCATGCCCATCGTCCGGAAGGGGGGTCCACAGGGGCAACACATAGACGGACGAAGACAAAAGCGGCGCTCATCCCTCATTCTGATAACCCAAGCCAGACACGGGAGGCAAGTGACACAAAGCAGGAGGCAGCTGGCACTGAGGGCAATGCCATGTGGGCCACTCCTTCTTCTCAATGTCCCCTCTGCCATTGCCTCAAGCCTTCCTTACAATCCTGCAGGCCTTCCTCCAGTCCCGCTGGCGCTCCACTTTGATGGGCAGGTTGGGTACTCTGGTGACACTTGGGGTGGCAGACCTGGAACAGCTAGAAATCAAAGCAGAGGATAAAGGGTGGCGAATGGGATTGTCATCTCTGAATGAGACATGCCAGGTGCCACTCCACACACACACATGTACCACCCACGCTGCCCCCTCGCATGGCCAGCAGGCACCACCTCACCCTCACAGCCCCCCTAGGCACTCACCTGGCACTCCAGACCGGACCCTTCTGCTTCTTGGGCTTGGCCGCCAGCTTCCGATACTCCATCCAGCCGCAGACGAGCTCGTGGAAGATCATCACGTAGAGCAGGAAGACGAGCACCGCGGGCTCCATGGCGCTGCAGAGAGGGAGCCGCTTGGCTGGCTGATGGGATGCAGCGCATCTTCCTTGTTACCATGGAGACCAGCAGACTAGCTCGTGGGGGAGGGGCAGGGAGACTGCTGTGGCTCTGAAGCGGGGAGGGGGGGGGGGCTTGGGTGTTCATATTAGGTGACAAGGCAGACCCCAATCAAAGGCGGAGCCTACTGCAGACTCATCAGGGCAACCCCCTCCACCCACCCAGGGCACACCCGCTTATTCAACCCACCAAGATAAAGTGGCAGAAGGGCGAGCCAAGGGCCTCGGTCAAGAGGGTGTGGGGGGGGGGGGGGGGGCAGCACTGACCACGAGGTGCCTGCTGTCACCCAAATCTGAAGGGCATCACAGAAATACAAGACGGGGGGTCATATCCACACTGCCAAGAGTCACCCGAGTAACAAAGAGCCCACCTTGCCAAGGAGGTGACCAGGCTAGAACGTCAAAAACCAGTAAATTTATTATTTACAAACATCAGTGGGCACAGCCAGACAGGGCGGCCAGCCTCAAGAAGACAATGACGGCGAGGCCACTGGCGGAGGGGTGCTGGGCGTCAGGGCAGGCGTCGCGACGGGCAGCTCCATGGGCGTCGTCTCCGCCGCGTTGGCAGGGCTTTTCTTCTGCGAGTCCAGTTTGTCCACCAGCTGCGTGTGGAGCTCCCGCACTGCATCGCTGGCCTGTGTTTCAAATGACAAGAAGTGTCACTGGCACTGCCCAAGTCCCAGAACCCACACCCCATCGAGACCACAGGGCACACCTGCTTAGAAGGCTCCAGCGACTTCACCAGGATTTCTACCCGGGTGGGCAGCACCTTGGGGTGAATCTGCAGCAGCAGGCGCAGCAGATGGCGATGAACGTTCTCCCTGCTGAAAGAGATGGCACAGCTCATCAAGGGCACGTGGCTAGCTAGTGGCATTTGCCCCATTCAGCCAGCTGCCTACCTGGAGCAGGTGGTGAGGAAGAAGCCATCAAACACAGCAGAACAGAAATCCTCCGAGCCAAACTCCTCAGCCAGCAGGGTCAGGGTGCCCGTGAACAAGTGCAGGAAAACGTCACCGAAGGCCTGGTCATTGTGTGTCTCCACTGCAACGACAAGAGCAGGCACGTTAGCATCGGGCACTGCCAACCTCTGGCACGATCAGCCACACAAAACGTCCTCACCGAGGGCAGGCAGCAGCCTCTGCAGGGCGTTCTTGTTCCTCTGCTTGGTAACGTGCAGCACGTAGTAAAGGCCCATCTCACATGCCACGCGGCTGTCCTGGAGGAACCTGGCAAGAGAACGACTGGAGGGCATCAAATGTGGACTGGGCAGCACTGGGCTTTGGGCCTTTACAGGAGGCCCAGTCTGCCCACATTGGGGGCCCTCGAGCTTAGGATACTGCCAGCCTGGTGCTCAACTAAGCACAATGCCCGACTCTCAGGACACCCTGCCCCCCAGTGTGGCATCCCAAGGGGCATGTGCTTAGATCGTGCACCAAGCTGGGTTGTTCTGTTACCCTGTATGCTGTTCAACTGACCACCATAACCGTCACCCAATGTCCCCCCCACTGCTATCTTCAGAACGGGCGCACGGCCTTGGAGGGCCCACAGCTTACCAGCTTCTCCAACTGCACCATAGACACTGGCACAAGTGACTGGCACAGTTCAAGACATGTCATCTTGAGTTGTGGAAAGTCATGGGGCCAACAAATAGCAGCTGACCCTCCTGACCTGATGGCGTCACACGAGGGTCCCCGCTGTGTTCGGATTCTCACACTTCTGTTCATTGCACACCTGCCCAATCCAGTTCAGGCTGGTGGGGAGCCAGCTGGCAGCATGGGGTGTGAGGCAGGAGGCAGACCTGAATGAGATGCCAACTCAATATGGACTGAGCTGCCTGCTTTTCAAAGATTTCACCGATACTCTCTGGATGGCGCCTGCATTTGTGCCCGAGAAGGTGGCAAATCCTGGCTCATGACATCTCCACGTCTGGTCACCTCACGTATGCTGATGCGTTTCTTTGGGCTTGCGCTCTGCTGGGGTCTGATTAAGGCCTAGACCAGCTGCCAAGCACAGAGGGGACGGGCATAATGGAACGGAGGCCATCAAGTAATCAAGTTCAGTCCCACTGGCCGAGATGAGGGACGTGCAGGCGCCAGTCTTAGTGTGATGTGAACAAACACAATGGCCTGCTGTGATGCCACATAAAGTTAAAAGGTTTCGATCCGAGTGCCCTCTTAACCTGCCTGTATGCTTCATCTCTTTCTAAGATGGCACAGAGGTCACTATCACCGCCTCACTAGTGCAGTGTCATGGGTTCAAATCTGAACCTTGTCAGTAACCCTGACCCTGGCGTCCCTTTACATTTGGGTTGGACTGGTACTAAAATTGATACCAACCAGCTTTCGAGACCTCAGTACTGCCACCATAGCAGTTCCAAAGCCAACAGTGAATAACTACAAAACCCTCCATGGCGCCGCTACCCTCTTGATAGGGTCAAGTGCAATCACTGAAGCAATCACAGGAGCGGATGAGAAGGCTGGGGGGGGGGGGGGTCTGGCGGTCCCCCCATGAAGTCCAATAAAGGGGTTTGTTCTGTGAAGTCTCCACCACCTCAAAGCCTGTGGCTCATCCACATGCACACTACCGCGTGTTGACTCTAGGGGGAGTTAGGGACTGAGGTTTACTTCTAGTATTGAAAACCCCAAAAAGCTGCTGCCATGCGGTTTGAAATCGTGGAGGTCGTGGACTTCTCCAGTGCCAGTGTCCCACACAACCCTTCTCCACATCTGGCTCCAGCCTTATGCCCGAGGCCACTGGTGTAGGCTGCACCCACCCAGGAACAAGCGGGGTTGTGACGTTATATTAGACCGTGTGACATCTGAGCTGACAGGGTCACGAGGGCACATGTGCTTTGCCAGTTATGACTTTGACGCCACGTTTTAAACTTGCAGATGTTCTGACAATGGGCATGGTGGGCTCCGAGTACTCAGCCAGAGCTGCCTGGCAGCAAATGTGAAGACCACACGTGTGAGGAAGCACAATGTGCAGCCAACTTCAGGATTTAAAACACAGAGTAACCGACTGGCCATTTTGCACACGATGTGTCACCCTATGCCAAGTGCTGACATTTCATCATCGCCTAAGTGACGTTTAGGGACAGGCAGGAACAAACGGAAATCAAGCAGCTGTATAAAATGCCGCATCCATCTCAAAATGGCACGTCTGATGTCAAGTGCCCTGACCAAGGCAAATCACCATGGATCAGCGACACACACACATGCAGAGATGGCGCTCCACGTGGGCAATACGCGGGCACAGTGTGCCTTTGGCGTCTGTGATCAGCTTGTCACGTTCAGGCCCCTCCACAAGCCGGCCGATTGCTGTTCACACAAAACCAAACAGCGGGCTCAACTGGGCCAGGGATGGGAGTCGCCGGCCACCCCAATCATTACCTGTGCTCTTGTGACGAACGCTCTCTGCCACCACCTCCACTTTCACTACCCATCCTCCATGTTCCTGCTGTGCCACCGTTTTGTCAGTGGTCTCAAAACTTGTTACCTCTGATGGTCCACAAACAAAGCAGCATGAGTGACGAAGTTCCACTGCCCTGTGGCCACGGCACGTGCCCGATATGAACCCACCTAGACTGTTGCACTGGCTGCTGTTTAAAGCTCTCCTGCTATTCCTTTTCCTGACCTCTAAATCTTCGCTCCTGTCAGGGATGGCAGGACAACACTAACATCCACAAATGGCACAACTATTCAGGTCAGACTTACTTTGTAAAGTATTCGGGCAGGGCACTTGGGTACGTGACAGGAATCTTCTCCTCCACCAGCAACTTCTGGTCCACAGTGAAGGTGTGGTCATCCACGACAAACGACAAGAGAGTCGGCAGGAACTTGGTGACCAATTCAGGCTCCTAAAAATGACAAACTATCAACAACCACAAACGGGGAGCTCTGGAGTGCATGGACAGACCCCCATTTTAGGAGTGGACCAATCCAACTGGCCCGCCTCCCGGTGAGGCCCATCAGCACAAGATAAACCAGGCTGGTCATTCGGAGCCGAGCTTACGACACCAGAACACATGGCATTCTAGAGACTGGCGAGGAATCACATACCAGACGAGGCTCCTTGAACACCTGGCTGTCAATCATGTCCCAAGCTCCTTGGCCCAGGGACAGCATCCGGAGAAGCAGCAGCAGGTCAGGACTGTCCTGTAAAGACAAAGCGGTCTGAACGAGGCGACGCAGAGGAAAAGACCGTTAAGACGTCAGTCTGCCAGGCCCGGATCCCACTCTCCTACCCTGGGCAGTGCCTCCTGACTGACCAAATCCTGGAGATTGCGTATGGTGCTCAGAACTAGAGTGTTAGTGGCAAAGGGGTCACACAAGATCATCGAGAGGTCCCTAAAAGGCACAAGTCAACAAAGAATGTGAAGCTCTACGACAAGCCTCCTCCACAAATGGCACACCAGCGGGGCACTCTGCTTACCCGAGAACTTGCTCCTGACCCTTCTTTACTCCGTCCAGGAAGCCCTGCAGCTCCCGCGCTCTTTTGGCATCCACAAACTTCTCTCGAATGCAGGCGTCCAGGCACCAAGTGAACTGCAAAAGGAAGTTGACAGATGTGCCCGTGAGGACAATGACAGTCGGGACACTAGCAGAGCAGACAGCTGGCAACTACACCAACTAGAGCGGCTCACTTTGTGGCAGGGGTCGATGGTGCAGATCTCACTGATGTCCAGGTCATGCAAGGACATGAGAAGCTCTGCTCGCAGGGTGCAGTAATGCACATTTCGTGTGCGCAGAAAGAGCGTGCGTAGGAACTGAAGCACCATGTCGTACAGCTTGACGTTCTTTCCGATCATCTGAGTCAACTTCTGCACCACCTGACAAAATGAACAGTCCCAAACTGGGCACCTTAAATGTTGACAAGGAACAAAGACACAGCAGGCGGACACCCTCAACCCGATATCTCGCACGCCCTCTGCTTGAGCCACTCCTGGAAGGTCACTAAATGTGGCTATGAGGAGGACGGCAGATGATCCTCACCTCTCCTTGGCGACGCGTTTTCGGCGAGGAGCTGAAGAAGTTGTGCAGCACTGACAGGTCACTGCTGAAAAGCGCATTCTCTTTCTCCACGATGTACTGTTTGAGGAGTGGGGACACCTCGTCTCCAAAAAGGGCCTGGTTGTCCTGCCAGATCTGCCTCTTCACCTCCACATCACAAACCCTATACAGGTCTTTGTCGGCCATGACAAGCTTGAGCTTCTTTTCAGGGACCTGAGTAGAGAAAGAAAGAAAAAACCAACAACAGTGATCACCGAGAGCTCTGCCCTCACAAAAGCTGGCACGGCGTCACAGATGTGCAAGAGGAACCTTGGGCAGATGCTTCATGACACGCATCACCACTGGCTGAATGGAAGGCATCTTCACCAGCGGGAAGCTCTTCTCCAGTAGTTCCTCTAGTTTGGTGTAGCTGAAAAGAAAAAAAGAGAAGAGATTACCAAGTGCCCACGTCGCACCACACACGTGCATACCGGCCGCAAAGCATCAGTACCGCTCTTCATCTTTGCCTTCAGCAATGACCGCCACTCTCTCCAGCAGTTTCTCCCGCAGCTCATCGAAAACGGACTGGTGAAACTCAAGGCGGGGAGTGCCATGCAGGTCAAGGAAGGGCAGAGCCGACTGCAGGGATGGCAGAAGAATCCCATTCTCTGTCTGTGGAAATATGAGCCCAAATATCAGGGGCTGGCCTTTCTCTTCCGATACTTGTTTATCTGTGCGAGTTTGAATTAAACATAAGAAACGAGCAAGACTACCGACGATGGAGAAGATAAGGAGGGCGTATCTCTACAATTCCACCGGATATGTAAAAAGATCCGAGGGCCACGTCGAGCCCAAATAGCTCATGGCTCTGTGTTACTGACGTATACGCCGCGTCCCTAAAGCAATATTCAGTGATGGCGACACTTGAGAGCGGGTCTAACACAACTTGGAGTGCTACAAAATAAAATAAAATAAAAGACTTTCGAGTGCCATTATGAAAAACAAGCCGAAAACTGGTGTACTGCCTCTCGGGGGGGCACAATGGCCAGCACCGTCCTGCCCCTTCAAAGGGGACTTTGCACTTTCTGGGGCTTGGGAACGAATGCTTCGGTTTCGTCGGCTTGCACTACTAAATCACGGCGATGTGGCCGCCCAAATGTGAAGCACTGATGCCATATGCAAACCCGGGGCTCTGCGGCACCCAATGCCAAGTCGCCGCAACTGTGGGTTCATAATAGAAATGAACGGCTGTCTTTCACGGCTTGTGCCCTGGTGGGGCAGTCGAGAGGTCAGCCAGCCTCCGTGGACATCCAAAGAGCGGGGAGTGCGGACGCGAGCGAACGAGGGAGCTAGCTAGCTAGCTAACCAACCTCCTTGCGGCGGTACTCGCCTGGAACTGGTCGATGGCTTTGAGGGGCTCCGTGCAGTTCGTCAGCGTCTCCTTCAGATCCTCCCCGTTGGAGATGCCCAGCTCGGGAAGCCCCGCGAACATGCCGGCCGCTCTGTAGACTTGAGCTCACGCCACAAAACGCTCAACAGCAAACAAACAGAAGCGACGGCAAGACGGTGGCGGGAGGAATGCCTTCTACCAATCCGCTGTCAGTATGGGAGTTGCGACGACAGCCTCGACGCTGTGATTGGCTCGTTTGTCTGTCAATCCGGGGCTTCTCGGGCGGACAAAACAAGCAGCGCTCTTTGGGACTGTGAGCGTTAAACAGGCTCGTGCGATTGATCGAAGTAATGAATTTCGAAGAAAGGTAAATCGCACGCAGGATAAAGATGCAAAATCCAAAATGTACCACTCGCCACGCTGTACGTTACAGCGTAAGTACAAAAAAAAAAACAAAACTATAAAAAGAGACTTGAAGGCGGGATTCCTCCGTGTCCGTGTAAAAGCGCTCCGGCGCGTTGGTCCGTGGTACGACATGTAAAAAAGTCCCCGTCGGTGCACTTGCTTTACACACTTAGAGTTCCGCGACTCAATTCGGTCCTCTCCGGCCACATGAAGGTAAAGAATCGGCGACATGCTGACTGCGATGAAGTGCCACAAGCTTTACTACTTCGGATGAAGTGGCGATTGCAATGAGCAGCGCTTCATTTTGGACGTAGAGCGAGGCTCGTGGACTCCACGTCCAACTTGGATGTGACTCACATGTTAGATGTAATTGTGACCGAGTGTGAAAGGCATACACAGTGACCGACCCCGACTCCAGGCTGCACTTGTGCTCACTTGTGACGAGAGAAGTAAGTGAGCCCCTTGGAATTGCATGGATTTCTGCTTTGATTCCTACTGAAATGTGGCAACTCGGGACAGACCCGATGGGACCAAACCAATGACAGTCACACCCACTTGGACTTCTCGTGTCCTTATTGAGCTGCCCGAGTCATCATTCACAGTGCAGGCGACATTAGGTAATAAGCAAGACCACCTTTAGCAGTAACACCTCCACCAGACGGCTCCTGTAGCTGCTTCCGAGACGTGCACCCCGCCGCAGAGGGATTTGGGACCCTCTCTCAGCTCCTCCATGCTCCTGGGTGCCCTCTTTGAGTCATCCGATGCCATCTCCATGGGCTCTCTTTAGTCGATTTCCTTGTGAGCTTTGCCTCCATCAGCCGATGTCCCTTAAGTGTCAGGTCAGGGATGAGGACCCTCAACTGTCGTGACGCGCCTTTGGGTTGCCTTGGTGATGTCCAAGTCCAAACCCTGATGCCCCTTCCACTGGGCTTCACGCTTGGCATGATGTTTTTGATGTTGGTGTGCATTGCCCATTTTTCCCCAAACACGATCCCTCCTTGAATTTCCTTCTTGTCCAGCATTTTTCTGATGCTGGACACACAAGTGCAGACTTTTGCAGGGTGTAGACTTGTCTGGGGGTCTTGTCTTCCGAGATAGGCCCCCTACCAGACCAGGAGGCCATAATGGATGGTCAGGAGGCCCAGTATGGTAGGTGGCAGTGCTCCATTGGCTCGGCTCCAGTTTAGACACCCAAGGGTTGCGGGGGACTTGAAGTTCACACAGGCAACCGTGTTGAGGTCCATGGGTGGTGCCGGAGGCTGCGGCCAGTAGAAGAGCTCGCCGAGGTACGGAGCTTTTGTGCTGATGGGAGAGTTGGGGTCGAGAGGAGGTGACCTGTGAAGGTCCTCTCTGTAACTGAACCTCACAGGACTGTGTCGGTGGGTCTGGGGCTCAGGGACGCCCCCCACAGGTCACACATTGGGTTGATGAAGTGTAGCGATGCTTTTGTGGCCTTTCCAGCTTCATGCTCAGGCGTGTGATGTCACCAGGCTTTATTTAAAGGACGAGGCGCGGCTGTGGCCCACACCTCTGATCTCGTCTCCTTCACTGCCACCCCTTTGTCAACAGCACAGAGGGTCACTGAAGGCATGACGAGTCCAGCAGCGTTTGTCATTGTGACCACTGTGATGAAGTTTTGTCACCCGTCACCCCACACACTCATCGGAAGTCTGTTTTGAAAATAAGTTGGCGAGTCGCCGGTGCTTTGGAGGGGTCGTCTGCCGATAAAGACCACACAAGACTGGCAGACCACTGGGGATGCTGGCAGCTTTTTATTTTACTGTCACCAATGAAAAGGCCCGACTTTGGGGCCACAGTGCTGTTTTAAACGTCCTCTTCCCTGTTGACTCTCCGTGTCCTTCTCCGCTCCATCATCATCATCATCTCCGTGCCCCTCCATTTCCCACTTCGATGCCCCCGCTCTCTCAGGTCTGTCAAACAGAGCCCTCCGAATGCCAAGGCCTGTGAAGGCGAACCCTAAACATCCGGACGGACCACCCCAGTGTCTCGATACCTTAGCGGACCCTGTGGCGCAGGCCGATTCTCTTAAACGGGTCGGGGTCTCCACATCCCCTCCAAAAGTCCTCAGGCGTGTGCCGCAGAGTTTGAGTTTACGGAGGACGCCATGCATGTCATGTCGTGCCCAAGTTCACACGTTTTTGGTTTGCTTTTTATTTAAGGGTCCTCATTCTCATTGGCACAGGAGCTGGGGTCTTCCCTATGGTGGCAGGTCCGTGGATGTACTTTGCCATGTGATCTCAGGGGTGGTTACCTTTGAATTTAAGGGTCCCTCACATGTTTTGACCCTGGCATCGATCTTTCAGGGTTGCTCCTGCCCGTTGGTGTTGCCACTTTGTTTCAGGTTTTGACCTTGGCATGTCCCCAACCTCAAGTTCAGTTTCACCTTAGTGAACTGCGGGGGCCGATTTAGTACCCCAACATCAGTTAGGCCCCCATAGTGGACTTCCCTCGTCCCCTCATTCTTTTCTAAACGAGCCCAGCAGGATGCGCACAGAAGCCAACATGTGGACCCCATTGGCATCGCGTAGATGTTAAGATGAGGAAATCGAAAAAGTGACCCAGTCGGCGTGACAAGTGACGGGCCTCCTGCTTAGCGTCCACTAGGTGTCCTCCACCACCTCTACCTGTATTGTGACAACAGAGGCCACCAGTTCACAAGTGACGCATGTCACTCCTGTCCCAGGCCACAGTTACAGCCATCAGAATCGTGAAGACCTTTGAGAAACCTGCAGGGAGCTGTGATGTGACATTTTGCCTCCGAGTTGTTGATAAATCTTCTGTTTGTCTTTATTTGTAACTCGGGCGAAGCAAACGGAATGGCAGCGTTACGTTAGTGAGAAGCCTTCATGTTCACCCCCAGGACTAAGTCAGGATGGGGCGGGCCTCAGACAAGAGATTCTCTGCAGGACCCCCACAGGAAAGCCAGAGTGCCCAGCTGGCAAGCTTCACCTGAACACCTGGTTGGCCGGTGTGAGGGTACTGTGTGCCCCCCCATTGGTCTGAAGTGTGGCTGTTTGGGACTGGCTTGTATCAGAAGCCTTTAAGCACCGCGACGTCCTATTGGCTGTAGGGGTTGGACAGAGGGTCTCTACATGTGCTCGCTTTACTCCTCTCTGTCACCAAATGATGAAGGAGCAGCTCACCCACCATGAACTGAAAGGACAACACAATGAAGAGCCCAGCGCGGCCGCCCTATTGAGACGGGCATGCGCCCTGTTCTGAAGACGGCTGACCACCAATGAGGCCTTAACTTTTTGACATTTTAAGTAACTAACAAGTCTGAAACTACACGTCACCATTTAGCAGGTTGTATGGTCGCCAGTATTCAAACGTACTTTGCCTATTGTTATTATTTATGAATATTCTCAACAATACATTCATATTTACAGTGTAACTTAACTCCTGCTTGTCTTTTACTACACCTAATCGCCTGTAGGAGGGAAGATGGAGAGAAATTATAAAGTCCAAGACCTGATAAACTGTGGCGAGGCTGGGCGATCCGAGGCCTTCTGACATTAATAATACAAACGGGGAGAGTCGAGGAACAGAATACCACGACAACAGCCAGGGAGTCTCTTTAGCTCCTCCTACTCTACGGTCTGCACTTTTTGTCCAACCAGGAACTATTGTGGGAGGGGCTCAGGCAGTGACTTGTGCCGATTGGTGGAGCACAAGCACCGGCGCCAGCTTACAAATCGGTGGGTCGCAAACTCCATCCTGGGGCCCCCCTGTGGCTGCTGGTTGTTGTTGCAGCAACCAACCCTCCTGGCCTAATGATGGGAGTCGTTATCTCCCAGTTTCGGTGTCCAAGTACAAATTAGAAAGCAAAGTTTGGTGGATTTGCATATAAAATGCCCTGATTGGTTACACGGGCCACTTGGATTCTTTTTGAAGTTGTTGCCCGAGTTTTCATCCAGCGTTTACTACGCAGTGGGCCCGACTCTGATCAGTCGTCATCACCCCAGCTGTCACCATTAGGGTCACGTGACAGGAGGAGAAGGGAGGACCACAGGAAGACAAGGAGAGAGAGAGAGAGAGAAAGAAAAGAGAGCGATGAGCAGTTAAAGTTTGAAAAACAACGAACGTCAGACAATAAGAGACGAGACAAGACGGGCAGCTGGTCAGATGAGATGAGATGAGCTGCAGTCGGCGGGAAGGCACACTTTGCACCACCTCACTCCTCATAGCCACCTCCCTGGTGCCCCACACCATCAAAGTGTGGAAGAGAAATGAGACTCGTGGGTTGGCACGTGGTCTGTTAGGCCAACTCTTCCCATATTTGAAGGGGTCCAGTATTTTGGTGGCCGTGCACATTGAAGGATCTCACAAAGAGATGCCCAAAAGTCGCAGAGCACATTGTGTCCCTTCATGCGCCTGGTGAGACCCCCTCAGTTGGCACGAGGTCCGATTCCATAACCGAATTCAGAGATACCAAAGAACGAGGGTAGAAGGGAGAAAGGCTTTCATGTTGGGCTCAGCGCCAAGTGTGGCCACCAGAAGGGAAGCCTGCCAACTCGGTCAGACTCTAGAGTTGAACTCCGGGGGTCTCACTGCCCACTTCACAGATCAGACGTGGCAGGTGTGTGCCACGCGATGAATGGGTGACAATCGCCCAGCTATCCCACCCTCGATGTGTCAAGCGTGAGGAAAGGAGGCTCTCTGATGGGCACAGCCACCCAGGTTGGCACGGCTTAAGGTCACAGCTTTGCTTTTGTCACCTGTCCCAGTGGTCTCCACCAATCTGACCTCAGAGCCTGCTTAGGTGCCACGAGGAGGACAACGCGGAGGTCAGGGATGACCCCTTCAACGATCAGTACCCCCCAATCAAGAACAAGGACTTGTGTTAAAGTGGGCACATTGGTGTCTTTTATTTGTGAAGACGCGCCAACGGCAACACCAGGATGTAGAATAACCCCCCCCGGCCCGGTCACCGTCAAAGTTTCTTCCTGTGGAACCTCCAATGGAACACAAAACTAAAAGGGGTCGCCTCAAAGGCACATCATCGTCACCGCCAGTGCCAGCAGGGACATGTGTGGAGAGATCTGTCCAGCAGAGGGCATCACACCATGGACACTACACATCTTCAAGCTGCTGGACCGGCAGCACCACTCGGAGGCACATCATGGCCACCCGCAGCCCAGGGAACAGCTGGCAGAGGTCAGAGGGTCGAAGGCCACGAGGGTCTTGGCTCCTATAAGGCAGCTGCACCTGGTATCACTTCAACGGGCACAGCACTACTGAAGGCCTCACATGCCCTATGGGCATGGCCTCTAGCCCAGCGGCCGGTCACGGGCTCTGGCACTCGGATGGGTCAGCCGATGCCCCCCCCTTCTGCTGCTCCTGCAGTCCTTTACAGCCGTCCATACTTTCCTGGCACATGCCACTCACTCCTTCTGTGGTAAGCAGCAGCTCAATGGTGGCCGTGTCATCTGCAGACTGAGGACCCACTGGGGCCGCGTCACTCTCGTCAGCCATGCGGATCTTGATGTTCATGGCGATGGCCCGATGGGCCGCCTTGCCTTCTGGGGGGAAAACAGAAGACGACCAAGGCTCAGGGGTGCTGGCGCGCCAGTCAAGTGCCCTCCCTGCTGAGCCGCTACCTACCTTGGCCAAGCTGCTTGTGCCTGGACACCAAAAGCACGTCGACGTTGTGGTGCTCGTCTACGGCCTTCACGAGGACCCGACCCTCCTTGCTGAAGAGGAACACGAGTGGAATGGAGATGCCATCGACGGGGCCGCCATCACCAACCATCTGAAACAGGGGGGTCTCCTCGCTGCTGGTGCCTTCACTGTGGTCTGCAATGGCACAGGAGCCGAGTGAAGTGCAACAGGAGAGAGACAAAGTGCCACTGCCCACCAGTGCCAGGGCACCAGTTACCTATAAAGATGGCCCCAATGGCACCCGCCTCCTGCAGGTGGCGAGCCTTCACTGCAAACATGCAGTCTCCACGCACTGCCAGCGCGATGTGCCCCTGAAGCTCTGCGCCATTAGTCGGGGGACCGCAGGCAGAGTAGGGGGCACTCCGGACGACTCTGCCCTTGACCTAGAAGAGAGCAAAGCCAGAGATCAAGAAGCTGCCCATCATGTGCCCTCGAAAGAGACTCCTAGACTGGCTTCCCCCCCGGGCGCCTTACCCCATGCTCATTCTTGGAAAGGTCCATGCCAAACTTGGCCGGTCCAGCGGTCAGCACAGTCCTCCCCAGGAATGGTGGCGAAATGATCTGCACGGCCATGGGCACAAGCGTCTCAGCTTCTGGGGTGGTCAGCACCTCGGCAACCAGCTTCACCCGGTACACTCCGCCTTCGGAGGCTGGCATAGCCTACCAAGCACACAAAAGGGTTACAGGAGAAAAAAAAAAAAAGTTACCATGCAACGCGGGCACCCGACTGCTACTGACCTGCTGTCCTGGCGTGCTGAAGTCCCTGCCACTGCCCTCGCCCATCGCCATCAGCGTGATGCCCATGCTCTTGAGGAGCTCAATGGGCTCCAGGCCACTGTCATGGAGGGGCAGCTCAATCCCCCTGCACACGAAAAGAAGAGCAAAGGCTTCATTGGCACAGACCTCTGGGCGTATGTGTACCACAAATTGGTCAACCGAGGGCACCACCCTTCCACAAATGGCAAAATGGAATCCCCATGCCCCCCCCCCATTCCAAACCTGTGTCTGGAAGCACAGCCAGCCATAGATCACCTGACTGATGTGGGGCCATGTGACCCACCAGCTCCAATCAGGTACTTGTAGCGGTCACGGATGCCCTGAGCAAAGGCGGGATTGTTGGGAAAAAGAGTCTGCAGGCTCGGGCACGTGTAGGAGAAGGGGTCTTCCTCAGCAGGGGCCGCCACCTAGAGGCAGAAGGGAAAAAGACATCATCGTCATCATCACCACTCGGTGTGCACATGCCAGGCGCGCCAGGCTGCGGACACAGAGCAGAACTCACCGTGACATTGGTGGGACACGCCGGCCTGGATGAGGACAAAGTCACAGGCAGCAGGTGGGCTTCGGTCGTGAAGACGTAGTCATCGATGTTGAAGGGCAGGTCGGCCTTCTCCGAGAAGAGCAGGAACAGGTACTTGAACATCTCGGCCAAGAAGAAGGAGTCCATCCTGCATGGAGCAGAAGGACAGGCTGAGCGGCACCGAGCCCAGGGAGCCCCCCTGCCATGCCACGCCACGCCGTGCCACCTACCGGTCCTCGTGAGTGCCGGTGCGCACGTCCTGCACAGCTGCGAAGCCACACGGCACACGGGCATGCCCATTCAGGCTGTCCACGATGGATTTGCCCACCCGCAGGTAGTGAGGGTCTCCAGTGGCCTAAAGAACAAAACGCTCAGTAGGGTGCAGTGTCAGAGTGCCAAGTCAGGGGGCAGTGCCGCCTCACCTTATACAGGAAGTAGGTGCTCTCAGCAAACTCGGGCCTCAGGGGGTGCTGACCCCAGTGCACTCGGAACTCTGTGGTGAACGCCTTTGGAGGGGTGAGAGAGAAAGAAAAGGAAAGTCAGTCCAGCAGGGGGCAGCACTCACTTGGCACAAATCAAAGAAGTCGGGCGCCCACCTCTGGGAGGAACTTGTGCTTCTTGGTGACCTGGTACAGCATCTCGTGGGTCTCGATAGCGGGCTTCAAGTCCCCCCTCAAGACCTGCCACAAAACAGCATGGCGTCAGCATGGCATCAGCATGGGCAACTTTCAAAAAAAGCAACCAACAAAAGCCCTCACACTGACCTGCAGACCGGGGAAGAAGGCGAGCAGGGAGTCCATCCAACCGCGCACGCTGACCGTAGGGTTGTGCATGTGGACGCTGAGCAGGAGCGGCGGCTGGCTGATGTACTTCATGATGGCCGTGTAGTGCTGCAGGAGACACCCAGGGTCAAACCCACGAGGCACCGCCGGCCACTCTGACCGCCCCTACGGGCGCCACGCTTACCGCATTAAACCGTTGCAGGAAGACGGCGTCACCCAGCAGGATGTAGGCCTTCATCAGGTACTCGTAGTAGGAGTCGATGCCCGCTCCTACACCACTGTCTGAAACGCAAATGGTCACCGTCAGATGAGTGGTAAGTGCCAGGCTGGTGGGGCGCAGTCACCTGGCAGCACTCACCCCTGCGCACCCAGTCTCCATTGTGGATATTGATGACCGTCCCAACGAGGTCACTTCCCCGCTGACGCTTCTCCCAGAGCACATCCAGGGCCCGGCGGGCATGTTCCTGCCACAGAGAGAGAGAGAGAGAGAGCACATACAAGTCAGGGGGCAGCCTTCAGGAAGACATCAGAGCCCGTCATTCTGTGCCCCAACCCCAGCCCACCAGACACACGAAAGCTCCCAGAATGCCCGTCTGCAGCAAGACGGTTTAAATACAAACATTTGGCTTCAGCTCCCCCCTCGGAGGGTCTGCCTGGCCACATTGTTGGCACTCCGACCACATGGCTACACGTGGCCAGTTAAAGACGTTCCGCTTGGTAAAGTCTGCGTCCACTCGCACATGGAGGAAGAGGAGGAGCGGACAGATGTCTTGCGATCGGAGGTTTCTAAATTCTGGGGTTTTAAAGCAGTTGGAGAACATCTGAACAACCTGGACGAGAACAGCCCACTGTGCCCAACAAAACACGCCAGTCCTATCTGCGTAAACCCCCCAAATAACATCAAGTCGAGGGTCCCTAAAGTCCTGCTGCCCACCACACCACGTGGTCACTTATTCCATGGGTCTGTGGCTCTCTGTGTGACACCCTAACATTTGTGTGACATTCACCCTTAATGTGTTTCATTTTAAAGTCACCGCCTCGCTCCACTGGACTGATGCTCTTCATTTTAAACACTTTAGTCAGTCAGGCCTCCTCTTCATCTCCTTAAGGCTCCTCTCTGGACTTCTCTGTCTTTACGGAGACCCTCAGTGCCCACGGGACTCCACACGAGGCCTCACCAGTGGGTTATAAACCTTCAGTGACTTGCTTGTACTGCACACGTCAAGGCGCTATATAACCTGACAGTCGTGAGTCCACCGCGACTCCTAAGTCCTCCTCATAAGGTGGGCTCTCCATTTTCAGACCCCCCATTGTGTATTCAGACCTCACATTTCACTTTCCACCTGTAGCTCTTTACATTTGCTGACATTCAATCTCATCCTCCACAAATCTGCTGCCCAAGACCCTCTGTGATGATTCCATGGATTCCCCTGACTTGGCACCACCTCTGAACTTCACCAGCTTGTTCTTCATATTTCTATCCAAATCCTTTCTTTATATTAAAAACAGCAGCAGCACCAGCACTGCCCCCTGCTGGCCAGCACTCTTAACATCAGCCAGTTCTGAGAAGGTTCTTCACCCCATCATCATTTTTGCTTCCTGTGTCTGTGCCGATTCTACACACCACACCCTGATGCCCACCCTCTCACATGGCGCCTTATCAAACGCTTTCAGAGATCAATCATCTCATGTGCCCCCCGTATCCTCACAGAATGCCAGCGTGTTGGTAGACCACAACCTCCTCATCTGAGCCCACGCTGACTGCCCAGTAAGACTGCTGTACCCGCCACGTGCTGCCTAATCTTCTCCTTAATTATTCCTTCATTTCCCAGGGATGTGCCTGAGGGATTCGGTTTGAATGAATGAGCGGCTAATTGGATGACAAATTGGACTGGACTGCCAATACTGATGGTCTGTGTAAGAAAGGTCAGAGCCGACTATACTTCATTAGAAGGCTGGCGTCCTTCAACATCTGCAATAAGATGCTGCAGATGTTCTACCAGACGGTTGTGGCGCGTGCCCTCTTCTACACGGTGGTGTGCTGGGGAGGCAGCATAAAGAAGAGGGACAAACTGGCGAGGAAGGCAGGCTCTATTGTAGGAATAAAGCTGGACAGTCTGACATCTGTGGCAGAGCGACGGGCGCTGAGCAGGCTCCTGCCAATCATGAAGAATCCACTGCATCCACCGAACGGGATCATCTCCAGACAGAGGAGCAGCTTCAGTTACAGACTGAGGAGACCCCACACTATGAGATTATGTGAATTTCCCCTTGGGATTAATAAAGTATCTATCTATCAATCAAAGAAAGAGGCGATGGGCACCGGAAGCAGAATGTGGCGCCGGTAAGAGGGCAGTGCGCTGGCACCCATGTGTGACGAGCCGTGCTGCGCTTAACGTCCTCGTTCTTAATCCCTACTGGCTCGATGTCCACACAGCGCGGTCATCAAAAGAGAGGGCACTCCATGGTGGTCTACATGGCTACCACACCAGTAACAGACAGAGCTGTCTGAACAATTCAAAAACCAACGTGCAGACCACCCAAGTCATGTGTGCGGATCCCGGGGGTCCAAAGTAACGTTTTAGGCTACCGAGATGAACCCCTTCAGCCAACCGTCGCTCACCGTACACGAGACACGCCGTGGTCGGTCAACTGGACCGCCGCATTTAACAGCCTGACAGTCCATCGGAGTTTCACCAACATTCCTTTCTATTTGGTGCCACTCTGAGGGTTTGCAGATCTGCCCGTGTAATCGCCCTCTTTAAAGAAGCCGTCCGTTTCCATACAGTCAGCCCGGGAAGCGGTCAAACCATAGCAGACACAAGTGGGCCGTCACAGCCGAGTTTGAGATCAACACTCGCACAGAATTCACTTTTTAATGTTATTCAGGATTTTTAGGGTGGCACTGGCCCCTGTCCTTCTGCTTAAAGGGGCACAATGGTTTCATTTTTCCTCTCTGCCCTCGATTACTTCCTAAACGTCACAATGACAGGACAGTACAAAGGGCCAGCATTCCCTCAAGGTGACCAGCACAGTGACCATTCCGTCCACTTTGCTTGTGCAGTTGTGCCAGTCTCTCCTTTAAGGTTCCCACTGGACCTTTGTGACTTGGTGCTCCACCCACTCTAATCCAGCCCCTCCCAGCTGTGGGCGTCTGACCAATCACAGGACTGCAGCGCACACCACCATTTTGACCCCTTAATGCAGACATGGCAGTCCCATGGTGCTTACCACCAGTCCACTCTGTGACATGCAGTCCCCATCAGTGGTGGCACATCTTGACAGTGCCAGTCTCTTCTTCTAGGATTACATATGGGCAACAGGGGACAAGCACCCCATCCAGAGCTCGATGCCATCACTTACCTCAAAGACAGCCTCGCCCAGCATGCGGCTGAGTGCGGCGAACTCCAGGATCATGGTGCCAGCGCAGGCCGTGCAGGTGTCCGACTCTGTGCCCGTCCTGGAGAGTGGGTTCACCACTCCATAGCGCAGGTTCACCTGAAACACGCGACATGCCAAGTAAGCCATAAGCGACGTGCAACACGATACACGAGACCACACCACAGCAGCCAACGCTCACCCACCCGCGGGTACGGCAGACCGCTGGTAGTGTTGAACGCTGGCAGCAACCGGTGACCCAAGTCCCTCGCCATGTACAGCAGCTCATCTTTGTACCACGCCATCCTCTCACTCGCAGGCCGGTCTCTCAGCATGGTGGCCATGGCATGTCCCCCTAGCAGGCCACTTCAGGAGAGACACAGTGGAATCACTGGCATCGTCCAGCTCAAGCCCACCCTTCATTTACTAAGCATCACCCAGACGTTACTGCAGTCACTCATCCGGACCCCCACTCTTCCCACTTACACACCCCAGCACACGGATGTTGGTCTCAAACACCGAGACGACCACATCATTGTCAAATCGAACATCCAGGATGACCCTCCGGACGGCTTCTTCAAACTCATCCAGCCTGTTGAGGACCTGAAATACAAAGCAGATCATTGGAAAGACACCCCCCGTCAGCATGGGGGGCCCCAAAACATCAGTAGAAGATGAAGACCCCCACCGCACCACAGACCCAGCCAAAGGCACTTCAGCTACTGTTCAGGTAGCACGGCACTCACCACCAGAGTGTCCAAAGTGTCGACGAGGGTGAGCGAGAACCTGTGGGCAGCAAAACGAGAGAGTGAGCGCCCATCTCGAATGCTCTGCCACGCTGTGAGGCAGGCAAAATGGCACCCCATAATTACATACTTTCCTAAGGAGTCGTCAATGTCGCCCCGGTTGGGTTCTAAACCTCGGATTCGGCCACGGCAGCTCAGAGGCATCAGCTCATCAGCAGGATAGGCGTATTTCTGGAAAAGCAAGAGAAGGGCTGTTAGACCTTAAGAGATGCCCACCACCTTCACCTCCATGGCAAGTCAGGAATGGGGAATTGGCTTCAAACGCCCGGCCTGAGGCCCTGTGCCACAGGCCAGTAGGCAAAGGCTTACCACCATGTCGCTGCCAAAGGCTTACCATGTAGCTGCCAAAGGCGTGGTCGAACATCTCCAGCACTTGCTCCCTGTGTGGGAGAAACAGAAAGAGGGAGATGAGGAGTCAGATATGGGCACATGCCAAGAGCCAGGCAGCTATCAAGAGAGTCTCTGTGTGCCCAATGTGCAGCAGGCAGGAGGTCAAGCTCTGGAGGTCATGGTTTCCTAAAATCCATTGGTTTCCATTTGTTCCTTGTCATCTTAGAAAGTCAGGGCTGGGGGGCTGTCAAGAGGCGGGGCCTGTTAAAGCACATTGTGGACCTCCATGTGTGATTTTGGGCTACACAACAATAAATTATATTGTATTGTAAAACCCACAAAAAGGCATCACCCAGTGCCCGCTGTACTGGCTCAAACATGGAAGGCGCAAATGGCCATCAGCCTCGTCACCAGCGCAGTCTTGGCATCTAACAGGAACGATCAACTGAATGCAAAGTGCAGTCAAATTACCAAAAAGTGCAAGAAACCAAGTCCATGAGACGAGATGGCACAGGTCACACTGCCCTCCTACAAGACACCAGTCCAGGTGCCCGCTGGGCGGCAGTCACTGCTATGACCCACACTCAGAAGATGCACACACTGCGAATGACGAGTTTATTGGGACCCTTCCAGCTCATTGATAAAGTGCCTCCTGTGACCTGAAAAGTGTCACAATAAAAAGCAGTTGTCCCCTGTGCCCCTGCAGGCCTTTGAGGTGTCACTGTGTGATGAGAGATCAAGTATTGCTCATTCTACAAAGATCTTCTAAAGTGGCCTGAACACATTTGTTGGCACCCCTAGGAAGGACCCTAAATAACTGGATTCCAGTGATTCTGCGTTCCTAACTGGCCGTTTTATTGAATTCGTATCACACTCGTCTCCAGCCACCATAAATCAAATCACCGCCCTGCCGTCTCACACTGAACACAAACTTCACTCGTGTGCAGCGACTGCACGCCAAATGTTACATTAAGGGTCCCATCATTTTTGCGTATGCGGTTTTCTTTTATGTTATTATTTCAAATATTCTGTTAATTACACAATAAAAACAATGACGGGTGCCAATGCCTTTTGTCACTTTTGAGTTATTTCAGAGTTAAATGTCGGTTCTTTTTTCATGGAAGGGTACCAACAAATTTGTCCACGACTGTATTTACAGGCTGACTGCTTGCATTCATCACTACACAATAATGGCATCTCCCCTGGGCAGGCTCCAGTAAGGCGCTATATAAAGACACGGCCAATACAAGCCCACCTAAGCACATAGAAGGCGCTATATAAAGGCTGACCATATAACAACGGTATGGCCCAGAAAGGCGCTATATAAATACATCATCCTCTCAATCGTCGGTCCTGCAAAGCCCCCCGCAAGCTTCTTACCTGAGCTCGGCCTTCTCCCGCCTCGTCATGCCCCCTACCTGGCAGAAGAGAAGGCAGGCCGCGGCCGTGAAGAGCCAAGTGCCCATGGCCCAAATGAAGTGAAGTCTCTCGCCGGAGCAGACGGTCCACGCGCTGTACACGAAGGCCACTTTGTCGTGAATCTCATCCCTTCACTCAGCCGGCATGCCGTTCGGCTAGCCGAAGGAAACGAGCCCGGAATTCGCGTCACAGCAGCCCAGCCCAGCCCCGTCCCCGCCGCCCATCTTAAACGGCACAATTCCTTCTACTTCAGAGTGCGAGCAGGACAGTCCATCCACTGTCCACCCTAGTCGGCCCGCTACTGATTACGCCACGACCACCCGTCGAAACGTCCCGGCACCAGTCGGATTTAAAGGGACAGCCGCCGCCGCCGCCGCCGCCGCCGCCGCTGAAGAGCATTCTGAGATCAGCCCGCGTTCTCCGCTAAGTAGGCTGGGTAATGAAGTTTGTTTTCGCCATCTTCTCCCACGAGAAGCAAGCTCGATCGCTTTAAGGCGGGGAGCGCTACCGAAAAGGCAGTTGGGAAATCGGACTACTGATCGCAGGGCGTTATGGGGACTGTAGTTCGGATGAATGGCCAGTCTCTCTCAGTGAAAGCGCACCACCACCCCAATAAAAGGAAGCGCACTTCGCAATAAACTCAATCTATTGCAGCAAATCTTGTGAGCCAACCTGAGAAAGGCACTATATAAAAGGCACTATATAATGCTCAGCCGCCAGTCACTCTGCCGTTCTTATGCTTAGCCCACGTTGGACTTTAAAAGTGGGATCAGCCCAGTTTCTTGGTTTGAATGAATCGTTTGGAGTTTCCTCAGCACACAAGTCAAGTGATGTCCAGCCGGTGACATTTTTGGAGGTGGGCACCTGGGGGGCCATAAATTGTCACTAAGACAGCTTTAGGTGCTAGACTCCAAATCTGTGTGTCAGGTTCCTTGGTCTGACATGGGCGTCTCAGGCCTGCTTCTACCAGCACAGAACTAAAGTGGCTGACCTGGCAGTTGTGATCCTTCATTGTCCAGCTCATCGACTTGCCCACCACAGTTCATTCAAACGTGGCAGTAAGAATCGCACTTTAAGCATCACCCTGCTGATACTGGAGTGACAGATTAGTGATGCGTAACAAACAGAGCCAGGCCGACTCCAGCCCCCTTCGGCTTACCACACATGGCTAAAATACACCGTGGCCTGTGCCAGACCAGGACAGTCCACTGCGCGGGCACCCTCTCATGGCAAATGGAACAGCCGCGCCCCATGCCCTACTGACAACACAAAGGCCGACTCTCCAGGCCTTCTGAAATCCACGTCCTGTAGGAGGCAGAGAGCCCCCAACTGTGGGGAGGGACAATTCATGTAAAACACACCTAATGGCCCGCCGGTACTTTGGCACAACGTAAGCCCGCCATAGCTACCCTGCTGCTCTTCACCTCGGCTTTTATAAATTGAACTAACTGCCTTATTGGCTGTCACTGCACCCATTCTGTACTCTCAGTGATTGTGATCGGCTGTCACTACGCCTGTCCCATCCTCCTTCTCATCTCAGCGTCCTGCGGTGACACTTGACGTGATTGTCATTTCGGTCGGGTTGTCCTTCCTGGCTTTGAATCGTGGAATTCGTCCTTTGTCTTATTCTGCCTGATTTCATTGAGGTATGGTGGCGCCACTCACGAGGGCCCACAAGAACAGAAGAAGCCTGGCAGACAAGAGGAGCCTCCGCAGTCCGTTGTGCCCATTTGGTCTGATGTGTCCTCCAGGTACTTTTCAAAATTTGTCACTTCAACTCCATGACTCCATGTGGCTTTTTTACACAAATCTGTTGTGAAGAAGTTCTGCGTTTTAAATGCATTTCCCCTTGACTTCCACCAGGTGTCCTCGCATATGTGATTCGCTGTTTAATTCAACAAATTCATCGTTGAGAATCTGAATGACCCCAATAGTGGACGACTTGGGACAGCTGGATTCTAGGATTAGAATTTTACTTTCCTCTTCCCATAATTCCATTTCTTTCCTCAGTCTGGCTATGGACCTCCCTTGTCGTTCATATTTAGATACATTCACCAGGGGGCACAGTTTCTTGCTTTGAAGCATCGCAACCCAAAATACAAAGAAGACCCTCCTACATCAAGCAGGCCTCAAGCCCTACACCCACAAAAAGTTTGGGAATTCCAGAAATCCCGGTGCAAATCAGCACAATCATGAACTCCTGATGACCATCCATCCATCCGTTTGTCCATCTTCCAGACCTACTGTGTCCTGCGCAGCGTCACGGGAACTGGGGCCTGTCCGGGCAGCATACGGCACGAGGCTGGACAGGGCGACAGTCCATCACAGGTGTCATACTGAAGCGTAGCGAATCAGCAAAGAGAAACTGAAAACAATATGCTGAAGTGACAAAACTCAAAATACCAACATTTAAGAACAAAGCATGAAGTTCAAAAACCAGCACACAAACTTCCAAATAAAGCAAAGAACAGGAGGCCAGTAACAAGAAAAGCTACAAAAGCCAAAATGGGAACCAGGAGGGAACCAAACAACAAACGGCTCACCGTGGCACTGTGTGGCACTGCGGCAATCAGGGGACCAGAAACAGGAGGCTCTGGTGACAAAATGACAAAAGAAGTGAATAAATGGGGACAATGAAGGGAGTGTGGAAAAAGAGCAGGACAAAGAGAAAACACAAAAGCAGGGTCATTGGGCAGGCGCACAAAGCCATCGCCTCCCTCCGCAGTGACATTAAGACAAGGACATGTCGTCCTCTGAAAGGCCACCAGCAGGGCCTTCCGGTGGGCTCCTCGATGCCCAGATGTCCCCTTCAGGTGAGCCTCGAGCTCCACGTGTCGCGTTCAGTCATTTTACTCCCCTGGGACAGCCCCCTTTCCCATGAAGTAGCCAATCGAATAAGCATCCCCTTGTCAGCTGACCGTGACTAAACATTACGTCAGTGGCATTGCCAGGACATCGTCCTGGGGTGGGCAGTTGGACTTGCAGGGAGGACAACAAAATGCCCAAATCAGGTCAGTGTCTGTTTACCTTGCCCACCTCCTGCCAGCTGTAGCCATGCCCTCTGGTTCCAGTCAGCTGATCACCCCCCCCCCCATTTAAGTGCCACTGACCTTTGCTGCCCGCTGATTTCTAAGCTGTGAGTGGAGCTGCCAGCCTCCTGCTGGTCACTCTGGGCTCTCATTGGTCCCTCTTTGTTCTGTGACAAATTTGTTGATTCCTGGTCACATGTCACATGGTCACCTGTCTGTGCAGCATGCTGGCATGAAGTATAAATGAAGAGTAAAGTGAGGTGAATGCGGAGCCCAGGAGTGCCACCCACCATGGAGACTCAAGCCTCGTCTGCACGTCCAGTCAACACAAGGAGAGACGCGTGGACGGTGGCACCTGATTGAGCAGCCACACTCACCATATGAGAGCAGCGTGACCACAGCAGAGTGACCAGCCAATGCCACCTTAGATGGCCATCAGTCTCATGGCTTATGTGGGTCACTGTGGCTGACATCCCAAACTACTGGTGCAGGCGGAGGTGCAGCTGGGCAGACGAGGGGACGGAGTACCACTCTTATTGACTTGATTGTGTCCGGTCTAGTGGCACTCATCAGAAAGGGTAAAGCAGTGGAGAGGGCAACAACACCCAGGTGACTCTGGTGGACTCTCTCGGGGGCTGTCCTTCAGGCCCAGCCTGGCATCGTCTCAGGACATTTGGACAGTTGAGGAGTCCTGGCCTGCCCCACCAGGCCTGCTGCCCACCTGCTTTGCCCTTCTGTCTCGGCTCTTACTTGGAGTTCCTGCACTTTTCTTTTCCAGGTGTTAATGGAGCCCCTCAGCACCTCAGCTGTCTGCCCAAAGCTGATGCCCCGTCCATCTTCTGGAGTCTGAATTCATGGTGAACGCCTGGTCTGCGGCCACCTGGGAGTCACGTGGGGGCCTCCTTAATGTCTCAAAGCTGGGACTCCATGATGTGCCGGTCATCTGAAAGTGGCGATGTGTAACTGGATTGAGGTGGACGTGGCGGGCAGAGGGCACTTCTAACTCAGGGTTTAACCTGTGGACTCACAATCTACCTGCCCCACCACTAGGGGACGCACTGCTTGATTTCTCTCGTCTATGAGTTTTGTGCCCGTATTTTACCAAACGTCCTAGGAGCTGCACTGAAAGGCGCACCAGGATTTGAACTTGTCAGAAGATGAGAAGAACTCATGAAGTGTCCTGAAGCCACCCTGAGGTAGACGTTCACGGCTGAGGATGAGTGACGTCACAAACTCCCGAGACTCCGAGCCACTTACGATGACATTAAAGCTAAGGCTGCGTCACAAAGTCGAGGATAATAATAATAATAAAAATAGTCAAACAGAAGAAGATGCAGAAGGACGAGAACCTAATAAAGTAGGATGTGACACCAAGCTGCACGGAATCGTTGTTGAATGAGACTAACGTTTACTTAACAATGGCTGCCCCAGCGGTCCTCGAGACCCTGCTCCGGGTAGAAAATGGAAGGAAGGAAGGAAGGAGGGAGGGATTGGGATCCACCGTCGCACTTTCAGATGACTCGCCATCCTGTGGAAAACGCCTCGTGAAGTCCCAGCTTAACTGCAGTTCTGCCGCTGCATTCACTCCTCCAGGGTCCCGATCGTCTTCCGCTGTGCCCCCTTATCTTCTCTGTGTATTCAATGGCCCAGGAGCCTCCACTGGCTTGTTGGGTGTAACATGAAGGCGCCACAATGCACCCGAGTGGCACTTTGCTGTCAGTCACCCATCCAGCCCCATCCATCTTCAGGTAATATGCTGCCCCCTACAGTAGGGTTTGCACCCGTGACATCACTTCTGATTCACACACGTGTGCTCCTCCGCACCTGGGGCAGTATGAGTGGTGGGGACAGCGCACACGTCACACGTCACACGTCACAAGTAAGTTTGGTGTGAAACTCAAGAAATGCTTGGCGGCGGCAGACCCAAATCCTCGCTAGTGCTAAGCTGCACTTTACACGTAACGTTACCAACACTGACGGTCACGTAACGTGCGAGATTCGTTATGAATATTCATTAGCGCATCTCTGTCAAATCGAGTTCATTTTCAAGTCCATTGCTGTCTGTCGTTTCTAAAGAATTCCACTTTTTCCTGGGATGTGCGTGCCAACCTCTGCCTGAACGCCATCTTCTGGCCCTCCCAGGCTCTGGTGAATCCCGGTGAAGTTCCGAGTTTCCAAAGTCGAAAGCTTGTACTCCTCCGTGTCACTAGGAGATCTCTGAGCCAGTGATGACCCTGTGTCTCCTCTGAGATCCCTGGTTTGTGCCCCCTGGTTTGACTCCGCCACATCTGCTGTGTCTGAGAGGCCCACACTCTGCCCAGTGGCCTTGCCTTTGGCTCTTCGGCCCTGAGCTGTGTGCTGACTTCTCCATGACCTCCAACTTCATTTTAAACAGTCGCATTGGAAAGGCGCTATAGTGAAGAGTGTTTCTCTGTTCATCTCGCCCTTGCCTCTGGTGTTGGTGTTCACATCATCAGTTGGTCAGGCTGGCCAAGACAGGCTCTTGGTTTTGGTGGCATCAGCAGGTAAGCGATAAGCCCCCGCACTAGCAGCTTTGTCCGCTAATCGCCGTCTAGTCCGCCATGTCTTATTCATGAGGAGCCGTTACCTGAGCGCGGGCGCACGTCACGTCAGCAGCGGCGAGGTCGTTCCAGCAGGGGGCGCTAGACCCCCAGCAGCGCCCAAGCACAAACTCACGGCTCGGGGCTAGAAAGCCAGAACGCGTCCCGGCCCCCGACGCAGCTGCCGGTGCCAAATCCCCACCCCCCCACCCCCCCTCGGCTGCTGCACCCCCGTCGGACGCCCCGCTTTTTAGAGGTGCTCTTCCGCCGGCTCCAGCGGTCCGCGGGCGCTGCCCATAAAAGGCAAATTCGTTTGCTGCGCGCTCCCGCAGAAGGATGCGGCGAACTGACAACCCCGGTGTGCACGCGCCCGTGTTCTCATCCTGGGCAGCCCCCGATTGTCTGGCCGCCCGAGTCGTGCCAGTCAGGTGCGATGGGACGCGGAGAGGAGTTGTGGATGTGGGGGCTGCCATTAGTGATCCCTGATCTCTTTGGGGGCAGTGGGGGGAGTCTAGTGTGGTTGTTACTCCATGACGCCCCGCCCCTTCCTGCACGCGCTCCCGCGCAGCTGTCAGAGGACTCGGCGGGAGCGCGCCCCGTCCGCTCGCTCGCTCGCTCGCTCGCTCTTCACTGCAGCTCTCTGGCCATTTTGAGGAGGGCGGGCGGAATGAGGCGCTGATCCGCTACGAGGATCGCATTGTGACAGCGGCCAGTCGCGCGCCTGCCTGCATCTCGGCACACGGCGGACCAGGCGGAGGAGGAGGACGTCGCCCGAAAACCATGAGCTGGGGGACGGACTTGTGGGTGAGTGGACCGGGCGCGGAATAACGGTGTGAACACGCCAGTCGCTCGCATGGCGTCTTTGTCCGTCGGAGGGGACGCCCCTGCCTCGGCGCGAAAAGGACACGCGTGTCGCGGCGTCCCCGGAGGGCGCTCGCTCCTTCTCACGTCCGTTGACCGCGACGAGGGCTGGTCGGGAGGACGAGGGTGACAGCTTTCCGTAGGTGCGAGCGGTGACAGGTGTGCCCTCTGTGACGACGGGCAGTCGTGCGCACTTGGCACGGCAGGGGGCTCAGCGGTGTGTGTGTGTGTGATGAGCTCGGGTGGGGGGGGGGGGGATGGTTGCGGCTGGCCGTGGTCGATAACGGCAGGTCACTCAAGTCGGTGAGTGGAAAGCTGGCCGCATGTGACCTCCATGTGACTGGCAGTGACGAAGGTGGCCCTGCGGGGTCAGTGTATGTGACAGGCTGATAGGCAGGCTTGAATGATTGGTATGGCTGATCAGTCTACCCACGCAGTGATGGGCACCGTGCGACATGGCATCATTGCACTCGATTAGCATGCAGGCAGGAGCTTGTTTGCGTGTGGCTTGTGGGCAGGTTTGAATTGTGCGGAACTGGCAGGTGAATGCGGCATTGGGCCCACTGGCATGGATGTGTGAGGTTACGGAGCTACATGACAGACTGGTACAGTGCCCTTGTGCTGCATGAGTGTGCCAGCTTCTTCCGAGAGTGACAGCTCTCATGTCAAAAGTGAACGACTCTTTGTTTTCACCCACTTGTGGCACAGCTGGACTGGTGTCTTGTGCCCAGCCGCCGAGCAGACTGGGGGAGCAGATGGCACTCACACAGCAACTTCTCCTTCGATTAGGAGCACAGAGTAGTAGTACTGTGTGCCAACTGAGTGCTGCCAGGTGCAAGGCAATGTGCCACCTCAGCCAGCGTGTGCCCTTTGTCACTTGGAGTCTAGCAGACAGATGACCAGGAGCTGTGCAGGTGACACACATACTGACCAGCCTTCTGCCATCAACATGCCATTCTTCCCAAGCTCTTGGTGTGCCATGTTCCTGTCTCACTCAATGCCTGCCAGGGTGATCTGTTGTACCCCATAAAGACTTGATGCCATGCTGCCTCCTGCCAGCCTTCATCTTCACTGCACTTTTCCATCCTGCCCTGAACTCCCCACCCAGCAGCACTGGGTGTCATTGGCTGTGGTGACAGTCCTGTCATTGTGCCCCATTCAGGGTTTTCGGCGGTCCATCCGCAGTTTCTCGACTCAGTAGAGCAGACAGACAGACAGACGAATCTGGCGCCAAGCACAGGGGAAGCGAGAGACGGGAGGACAGGCCGACTTGTAGTTTCTTTTAAAGTCTGACAAGCACAGCGCCACCCGATAAAAGAGGGCACGGCAGGACACCCTCTGCTAGCTCACGTAAGCTGCCCCCTAGAGAGGCCTCTATGGACGAGAGGGAGTGTCACCCGCACACTGACCCGCTCCTCTCCCACGTTCGAGTTTCATCTTAACCTGTGCACCTGCTGGCGGTGCCCAGTGATTGCCCATTGGAGTTGGCATGCTGCACTCACTTCTTTGATTGAAGCACCTTGTCCTGGGTGCCCTCATGCCCCCTTCTGGGCTGGAGGCCATAAATTCCAGCTCAAGTGCCCACTGCCGGGTGGACCCTGGGGTGCCCCACTCGTCCTACCTGGCAGGCAGCCTTAGTCAGCAGTTTCACAAGCACGAGAGCTGCCTGTGCAGCCAGCGTTGCGTGCAGACACAGAGACGGGAGCTTAACGTGGGCACATTGCACAAAAGCAGGGTGGCAGCTGCCCCGCCCATGGCCCGGGGTGCTTACCGCCACACCTGTTGAAACGGAGAGAGTGCTAGCAGTGAGAGCAGCGGTAGTGGGCCCTGCCTGGGGTCACCAGCCAGCAGGGAGTCGGCACGAGTCACATTGGGCATCGCCAGCACCTGCAGTCAGGGAAAACTCATTGGCTGTTAGGAGAGACGCGGCTGTGCCCTCAGTGCAGAGGACTGGCGAAGGGAAGCCGCACAAAAGGTGGGCCTGAGACCCTTGAACTGGCGCTGGCACCCTAGTGTTGGTCCGTGGTTGCAGCTGCGTTGGCATCTCGATATCGGCCGACGTGCCGAGACGCTCCCTGCTCTGTGCTTTGAACTGGCCCGCCGGTCAGCCTTGTGTCCACTTAGGCCCAGCTCTGTAGCGTAACTGGCGATGGGTGCCTGCCCAGATGGCCCAGTTTCACTTTGATGAGTCGCATCTCTCTGTTCCACAAGAAGAGGCAGACACACGAAAGCCCACCCACCTCGTGTAACGGTGGCCACAGCCGTCTCGCTTCTACATGGCGGTCTCGCTTCCCACTTTGTGCAGCGCTATAAAGGCACAGGGAGTCCTCGGGCGCCAGCGTGGAGTGACATGGAGCAGAGAGGCGAGTGCCTGGCGAAGGTGCAGCTGCTGAGGGTGAGTGCTGGGCAGGGTGGTGTGGCTTGGGGCGCCCCTTCTAGTTGACTGTCACCGTTAGGCCTCCGCGATGGCCGGACCCCCTGGCTCACCGCATGCCATCGAGGGGAGATAAGGGGCGCTTGGCTGCCCGGGGGGATCGACTGGCAGTCGGGCATTAGCACACGTGCTGGATGGAAGGCAAGCACATGAGGGCACACAGTGGGGGTCAGGAGATTCAAGCCATGCGAGGGCATGCCAGTCACTCCTACGTGATGTCCAGCAGACATGGGCAGCAAAAGCACAAGTGACTCCAGAGGGGACCTTTGCTTGTGGCCCTGCGTGCCAACAAGTGCTGAGCTCACTGACTTGTGGCACAAGGTTAGGGCAGGGACCCTCTGCTCTCCACCGTTAAAGGCCCTCTTCTCAGACAGGTGCCAGCATATTTATATCGCCCTACCGTCTTTTCATTCCCCCCCGAGCCCCTTTTTGGCGCCTTTCTTCCTGCACGTGAATCATTTCGACTGTCACTTGTGTGACACGCTTTGTCTCCTCGGCTTCCTGTGGTTACCCTGCAGCTCGCGGTGGACCTGCAGGCTGCTCTTTCAGGATGTCTGTGATGTGCTTTACTTTCTGTGAGGCCTCACTTGGTGCCATTGCTCAGTCCTGGCAGCCGCTGGTGGACACCATGGCACAGCTCTGCCATTTTCCTTTGGCACCTTGTTTGCTGGTGACCCCTCGTTTCAGGTGCCAGCCTCGCTGGCTCCTAGCTGCGCATACCGCAGTCCAGCCCAAGGATGGCAGGTGTGAAAGTCGAGCCACTGGTCATTGAGGCCAAAGTTCAGAGGGCCCTGCCAGCCATGAATGAGACACAAGTGAAGAAGCCAACTGTGGAGTACCAAGCGCCACGAGTCTTCTGCCAGGAAGCTTGTAGCAGGCAGCCTGTGCACCAGAAAGCGAAAAGGAAGTGAAAAGCCACGAGCAGCGGAAGTGAGGAGCGTGACGAGAGTGCGGAAGCCACGGGCGAGGCCCTGCTTCACAGGTAGTCACGGCACTGGCACAAAATGCCCGACACGTCAGCCCATCAGAGTCCATCCATCCATTATCCAACCCGCTATATCCTAACTACAGGGTCACGGGGGTCTGCTGGAGCCAATCCCAGCCAACACAGGGTGCAAGGCAGGAAACAAACCCCGGGCAGGGCGCCAGCCCACCGCAGCCCATCAGAGTCTTTATAGCAAAGCCAAATCTGTAGAATTTGAGAGTGCTGAGGACTGAGATGACTTGAAACGGCTGGCGCCTGGCATTTGGGGAGAGCCCCATGCGATGCGCCAGCTGGGATGCCAGACCAGTGGTGTGGGTCAGACTGGCCGACTGAATCTTTACTCAACAAAACCTGACAGTCCGGTTTATCCTTAATAGAGCAGATGGGCATACGCTGATAACTACAGAGAGGGGGCAAGGATGAACAACGCGAAGCACAAATCGGCTCCTCTTCCTCTCCCCTGTAGAGCGAGGAAGGAGATGCAGGCCCGGCTTTGAGGTGGTCTTCAGGTGGCTGCGTCACTATGACGCCTCTCAGCGCCCGTGCTTTGATTTCTTCACAGCTCGCCGGCACTTCCGTGCCCCCCATGGTGTGTGTGTGCGTGCGTGCGGGTGGTCACATGCTGCGGCACGACTGCCAAGTTAATGGAAGGTCACTTTAGTGTTCCCACTCAAAGCCACTAAAGTCGCCCCCTTCCCATTAACTAAGCACTTGTGCAGTTGCGGACCACTCAGCATGTGACATGGCTCCTGCCTTTGGTTCCTTTCCTTGGCACACATGGTGCCATCCCGTCACTTTGCCCCCTCTCTGTGTCTCACCCCTTGTGGTTACTGGTGGTACTACTGCGAGGCGGTGGGCCGCTCTTGTTAAAGTGACGTCTGCTGGACAGAAGAGACAAATGCGTCCCCATTGCTGCTGTGCCAGCTCGCAGCTCTCTTGAAAATGATAAAAATCAACATGACAAAACACTGCATGCCACACGTACCAGCTCAATTTAGTGATGCCAGTTTGGAAATTTCTGGAATGACATCAAAACATGCAAACTGGGAATCACCTGTTTGTTTGTTTAATTAAAAGCAGAACTTGGGTGGGATGAAAACCTGCAGCCAAGCTGTGAAACTAAAACTGTCACCCAATGGCCCGCAGACCCGCCAACTTAACCCTGGCCTGCAGCGCCTGGCACTGTTACATTCCGGTGATGGCGGGTACTTTCTTGTCTTCCAAATTAGTGGGTCCAGTGCATCCTGTCAGGGGGCACAAATGAATTCAGGAAAAACGAAAAAAAAAAATAAAAGTAAACCATTATGATTTAGTGTACAAAATAAACAAGGGAGGGACGATCAAAGGGAGAATCCACAAAACAGTTAAACAACCCCAAAGCAAACGCTGGCAGCGCCACAGTCCCAGCCACTTGTCCCCTGTCCGTATGCACGGTGCCACAGCCACTACTCGGCTCCTCTACTCACCTCTCAGCCTTCCCTTCTCTGTCTCCATACTGGCTGCTGACAGAGTCAGGAATGGGGGTCTCAGGAATCCTTTGGTGGCTCTGGCATCACCTGCTGCCACTTGTTAGTTTGCAAGAATGCCTGTGACCTTCTGTTCATCCTCCATGAGTTCTCTCTGGCATTAGTGCCCACCTGTATGAAGGCTTTGAGGGTGTTAAGCAGACGTGGCCCCCTCACTCCTCTGTGGCCATTCAGTCACGCTGGATTAAAAGTCACCAGCGTCGGCTCATTTTGAGAAGTATGGACCCTGCCAGGCTTATAGTTTACTGTGTCTCGGCCCTTTGGTGCCCCTGGGGCAGGTAGCACGTCAGGTGCCAGGCATTATAAAGTGACAGAAATGAGAGTAATGCCAGCAGGGGCACAGATTTGTCACCACACAAACACATAATGCTGCTTTTCTCAAGAAGTGGACATGAGTGACAATGAACCGATCTGGACTGGGTGGCTTTTGTGCCACTGAAATGCCCCGACCTTTGTATGTCTAATTCGTTATAAAGGAGCTCCGGGACTTTTCCAGTGTGTAGCCACAGACTAAAACCCCGACTGTCGCGGGCAATTTTCAGTCTAGCGTGGGGGGATCAGCACGCCCCCCTCCCCCCAGCAGAGGTGCCAATGGACGCCTTGCCCTCTCCTCGGCTGCGCAGGTCGCCCGCCCCCTTCGCGGCTTGCGGCTCCTACTTGTGTGCCCTGCTGACTCGCGAGAATAAACAAACAGCGCCGGTCCGCCGTGCACTGCGCCTGCGCAATAGCGGGCTCGTACAGGCGGAAGCGAGAAGGGAGGAAGCCGCCAATCACTGCGGGGGGCGTGGCCAAACAGCAATGCCGCCAATATTGACGCCGGCTGAGCGGTTGGTGACAGTCTTTGAACCTCAGCACACGACCTGGTGGAAGTGTTGAGGGCGCAAAGCCGAGAGGGCGGCGAGGAGCAAATGGCGAGTGGACATCGTAAAACGATGACAATGACTACTGGGAGCGTCTGCTGAAAGTTACAGTTAAAAAGAAAAAGCGCTCATTGGCGGATCATTTCATTACAGCTAACGAATTGTCACATCAGACATTTCACACCTTATGGGCGGGTGGCTGGATTTTCGTTTTGCGGATCGTGGCAGTTTATGATGGCCACTGGTCCCATTGCTAATTATTGAAACACATGACTTACGGGACATGAAGCCATTGGCTTCTGATTAAGAAATCGTTTGGAGTGAAGTAGCGCATCCGGACCCCTGGGTGCTGTTTGTGTTTGAAGGCCTTGCCTTTCTAAACGTCTGTTGTGTCATGTCTGCTGTTGTTTAGTTTGGGTGGGCTCGAGCGCACCGCCGTTTCACACACGCCGTTTCACAGATGCGCTGTCCCGGGTTCAAATCCAATCTCTGCTCTGAGTAGGCTTTCATCCCAAAGACGACCATCTAGTGAGGCTGTGGGTGACTGGGGGTCTGCGTGAGGGTCTTCTGGGTGGGCTTCGGCCCTGTGACCGTGAAGTGAGTTACGCGTGACGTTTAGGTGGAGAAAAAGGAAAAACAGGAGCGGTAAGCGGCTTTCGATTAATCCCCGTCCAGCCCCCTCTGTTAGGGGACGTGCTTTGTGTTCACGTAGCCTTCTGATTTCCTCTCTTCTTCTGCTCAGAGTTAAGCAGCCAATTAGGGAAGCTGAAGCTGAGGTTTGTAAAGACGACGTCTAAAATGTCATTCTTATCTGTCATATCAAGTAGAAGTTTGACGAGGGCTTGATCAGAAAGTGAAATTGAAATGAGGCCGAGTCCGAGGGCTGCCGTGGGGTGAAGTGCACATTTGTCATCGTCCGTCTCCTTTTGCGGACATCGTGTTATGTGTTCTGTTCACACCAGCAGACCACGCAGACGACGTGCGCGTGGAAAAACAGCACAGCTATCTCTGGCTGGCTTTAGAGATGGGCAAGTCAGACATTAGTGGCGCTCATCTGTTACTTGTGGTTATAAAAAGACGCGTTGTGTGAACAGAGCGCTTCACGTCTATGTGGTGGCCCAGTGCTTTGGGCTGCTGCCTCACAGAGCCGGTGTCCTCTCAGTATGCGTCCGCCGTGCCACTGTGGATGTACGTGCCAGGTGGAAAGGGTCCATAAACTGGATTGGGCAGTTTTGGGCCTGTGACGTTTTATGACATGACACATGGCCACTGAGACATAATAAGTGACAAGTCACACAGTAAGTGCCAGCAGCATGGCCTGCGATAGCTCCTTATCAGACACCGTGCCATGTGCAGAGATGAGTGAAGAGAGTGTATGGGGCAGGCGGGTAGTGCAGATGGCACATCATTGTTCAGTGCTGACTGCGTGCCACCAGGGCTGACACCACAAGCATCATGCATACATTCATACAACACAATGGGGTTTTGTCGCTGGTGGCCCCCACTCAGAACTGCGTGTGACATTCTGGTTTGTCAAACACCTGAGACGAATCCTTTAAAGGCCTCCGTGGAGCCACAGTTGCTCCTTCAAAACGGTGCCCGCCACAGCAGCAGGCCTCACGCCCCCGAAGATTCAAGATGGCGCCCTCTGCTTGGGCTGCCCAACTTCTGCACGTCCTGCGCTGGTTCACTTGTCTGGCGTTGGGGTCTGTCAGGAGAGATGCGGACCCCTCACAGCTCTCCGTCCCCACGCAGTTTGTGTATTTGAGTGAGCCCCCTGATTGGCTGCTGCCCTGTCACCTGTGGGGTCCATTTCAGGACTGGACAGTTCGGAAGTCGGCTCTAGCTGGTGAGCACACGGGTACAATTTCAATTCAGTGGGTGCTTCTTCTTTGTCATCAGTGTCACTTTCTTTCTGAGTAACTGGCACATTTCAAAGAAACGACAATAACAGGACAAATATGATTAAGAAAATGAGGAAGTCGGCCTTGGCCTGCTAAACCTAATGACAACGGCGATGGCAGACTGCGGTGACATGCGGACGTCTCTCCCGCCGAGGTTGCTTGGCCTCCGAGAGGACCAAATTCAGAGGCCACCTTGCCCAGCACCCCTTTGAGTGAACTCGTCTTCTGACCGGTCTGCTTGCCCCCTAATCTGTTCATCGCGCTCCTCTTTGTCTCAGGCCCGTCACGCGCACGAAGAGGAGCATGTGGTGTGGCGGCGGCGGTGGCCCGCGTGCAGAGGAGCGTCACCGGGCCCCTCGCTCGCTCGCTCGCTCGCTTGCTCGCTATCTTTGGCTCTCGCGGCTGCGGACGGAGTCCCTTGTGCTCAGCGCTCCGTGCTATTTTTACTCCCGACTGTAGTTACATTGTGGACTGGTGACTTCATCCATCCGTTTACATTCCTCGGGTGGCTCAGAGCCAAGTGATTTTCTGTGAGTCAAAGTGGAAGTGGGATGAAGGCTAAGGTTCGATTTTGTCACCTCTTGAAGTCCTGTCGTGCCACTCGGTGGTGACAAGGTCAAGCGGAGCTATGCAGGACAGCCTCTGATTGGCTTGTATTCCCTGCCAATCAGGTCACACTTGCATGTTAACGTTTGAGCCCGGGTCATTGTGTTGAGGCTCTGTGCGGGTAATCGGGCACAAGAGCCCCACAGGAGAGCCCCTTCTGGGTTATGTGCCCTCCTGCCAGCCTTGTGAGATGACTGGAGGGTGTGTCGTGACAGTGAACTGTTCAAAGGGGCTTTTGTAGAGCTGAGCCTGCCATCCTTGTGACATTCCAGTGGCATTCACATTGAAAACAGCTTGTTCTTTTCAGGCGGTGGCCACTTGAGTAGGTGCTGCCCGCTGGCACCCGATGATCTCCCAGCTCATGATTTCATAAGAAATGCTGAGATCACTCAGAGAGCAGGAGCATTAGGAGCGGGCAGATGCAGAGACTCACTCACACACTTAGTCTGGGCTCATAGGCGAGGTGTGGTGCCACGCTAAGGTCGAGGCAGGCAGGCAGGCAGCTCTCGCGTTTCCAGGAACTCCTTTCTCAAAGATGCCGCAGCTCCTTTCGAGAATTCCTGGAAGCAGCTAATGCATTGAAGTTGACAGAAAAAACTCTCGTGAATGCAGCGATTCGGCCACTTCAGTCCTGCAGTGGCACTGCCAGAGTGCAGAGCCCAAGGGTGACTCACTAAGTAATGGGTACCTGGGCATCGTGACTGAGGAGGTGGGTCCATACTGGGAGGCCGGGGTTTGATCTTGTTAAATCACCAGGACATGCCACCCACTGGCCCCTCGCTCGCTCTCTCGCTCTCTTTTATTGATTTGCCCTGCTCAGATGCCACACACTAAGCCCACTCAGCACTCAGAAGATGACAAGCTGCGTGGCGTCTGAGTCGATAAAAAAAAAAAAAAAACAGACATGTCGACTACAAAAGGAGATTAGCGGCACTAAGCAGCCGAGCCGACGTCCCGCGGGGAGATCCACCTGCTTGTTTACAAGGCCGGGTGGTTCATCTGCTCGCTGCGCTGATCCTTCGTGCACAGAGGGCCCCCTGCGGGTGCACACACGTGAGCCGCTTCACCGTCCACTCCACTCAGCTGGCCACCCCAGAGGTGCCGACTGGACGTCCTGTTGGACACGTCGCCGCAGGTCAATACAAGAAAGAGGCCGGCGGGGGCGATGTGGTCGGTCTGGAGACACGAAAAGGGCAGCCATCTTAGCTGAGGTGACGTGCCGCCTGGTGCCTTATTAAAGATACTGAAGCTCTCTCTCCATTGTTTGGCTTTGTTTCGGTGTCACCGGGATGTGCTGATGCCAGTGTGTGGTTTCACTTTGATCGAGGGCTCAGTGGCTCGTGTTGGCCATTGAACCCCACTTGTGCTATGGCTGAAGTGGCATCACTCCTCCCCAGCTCGGCCTGGGCTGGCACCGTGTGCCACAGGTACCCCTGGCGAGTGCTGCTGATTTAAGGACAGAGGCAGGCGAGCTCACGCTGCTGGTAAACACTGGGGGCACGACACCTGCCTGTCTGCATGAAGAAAGCCAGCCTGTAAACTCATGCGGCCATTTTGGCAAAACTTTTTTGGAGGCCTCACTTATTGTAAACCTGCAGGAAAATAAGGCCAAAGGGAAGTTGTGGCAGGAAACAATTGCTCATTGTTAGCTCGTGGCGTGGGAGGGAGGCCTGCAAGGAGGCCCGATTCTCCTTTCGGCTGAGTCGAGGTGGAGCTTTAGAGCTGCTGGTCAGAACTGGCCTCGTGCTGTCAGTGAGAGGAGGCCACCGGTCGGTGCCAGTCAGAGTCAGCCGTGCCGCTGAGGCCCCGGCCGGTGCCACACACGCGCCGGCAGCTTGCAGTCCGCAGGGCGTCTTTCGAATGAGTTTGCTACAGGCTGTCTGCCTGGCTTTGGTGCCCCTCGGGCTTTCAAAACTGAGGCCTCTGGCAAGGATGGCACACATACAATGTCACCTAATATACCAAAGGGCCTGGGCTGCTGATCAGGAAGGTGCCAGCCCACCAGTCTCGAAACTTTAAACCTTCCTGATGAACCCCCCAGCATCAGGCCTTTCTGGCCTCTGTGCTCCATTGCCAAAGGCCATGGCGGGTTGTGCCGTGGGTATCTTCCCAGCACCAGCCCAGGAGGAAGGGCACTCCAACCAGCAATACCAGAAAGGCAGCTTACTCCTCCTGCTGTCGGTCGCCCTGCAAGGACTTGCCCAAGTGCCTCTTGGGACGCGGATTAGTCAGCGTGAAGACACACCACGCTGAGAGTTACCCAATCCTCGAGGCCAGGGAGGAAGTGGAGGGGAGACGTTTCATCCTCCTGACTCAAAGGCGGCGGGGGGTCCGCTTCGTTCAGCACTCGTCCTCCGTTCTGCGGTCCTTTGGCTCCGCACGCGAGTGCGGCTCAGGAGTCTGGGCGTCCCGCCGCTGTCACCTGGTCATTCGGCCGGTCCGTCTCATCAGCTGCCCCCCTCGGCCCACTCCCATGACCTGCTCGCAGTCCTGCCCTCTGCCACACTGGTCATTGCCCTCCGTGCGCCACTTCGTTTGGTGCCCACACAGAACCCCTGATGCGCAAAGAGAAACATTTGTGTGCGGCCCGTGTGGGAGGCCTTGTTCTAGGCGGCCGCTACACAACGGCCCAATGTATTGGCGGGTGGGGATTCAGCATTTTTTTCAAAATATTTTTCTGTGTCACTGACCGCCTACATGGCATGTGAGCGTGGCGGACAAGGCAACTCTGTCTGGATGCCTGTGAAGGCCCATTGTTCACAGACGGGGTGAACAAAGGAGCTGCGGCGGAGACTCCCGGCTTCCCATCATCTGCCCCACTCCACAGACTGTAGGTAGCGGGCATGAAGTACCCATGTGGCGTGTCGCTGCCAAGTCAGAGTGGCATAGATTGTAGGTAGCGAGGATGAAGTGCCCATGTGGCGTGTCGCTGCCTCGTCAGAGTGGCATAGGCCTCTCGTGCCGAGGTCACACCCCAAAGCCTGTTTGTGCCCCTTAGTTTCTCACACCATTTCTGGAGACACTGGGTGGCAGGGGACAAGAACGTCCACATTGAGACACCCTACTGCAGGGCCATTCATTTGTGAGCTTTTGGGGGGGGGGGGGCACACTTTAATGGGACCCCAACCATTCCACGAGATGTTTTATGGTCCTATAGGCTCGCGAACATGCCAGCGATGTCACACTTGAAGCCGTGCCCCCCGGTGGATTTTGTAACTCCTTTTCCGTCAGAGGTGACCGTCTCTCTGGCATAGCTGGGCTGGAGGCTGGCATAGGACCGCTCACCGTCTGTCTCAGAACTCTCCTCTGCTGCAGCCTTTTACGAAAGTGGCGTCACAAGGCCACCTCCTGTGGTGGCCTTGAGTATCACACCACCCGGCGAGAGCGGTGGCTGAGGGGGTCCTGTGGCCGAGCCTGTGCTGCTGGCGTTCTCTTTGGGATCTCGCGCTGTTGGACCGCCGGCACGGCTGCTGAGTGTGATGGCGGCCGTGCCGGTTTGGGGCGGAGTTGGAGTGCAGTGCTTGCTCTTTCTTGAAATGTCTCTGATGTCTGGTGAGTCACATGAGAGGTGAGACGCAAGGTAGAGCGAGTCTGATGAAGCCACATCCTGCTGCCAGCACCATTCCGTGATTGTATCTTCAGCAAGTGGCACGCCGATGGGGGTCTGTCGCAGCCGCCCCAGGGTGAGCGTGGGGGGTCCTGCCCTGTGCCCTGGTGCAGCTGCCCGCCCAGAATTCTTCAGCTCTCGGTCTTCTCTTACAGGATCAGTTTGAAAACTTGGAGAAGCACACGCAGTGGGGCATCGACTTTGTTGACAAGTACACCAAGTTTGTGAAGGAGAGGTGCGAGATTGAGATCAGCTATGCGAAACAGATCAGGTAAGAGGGGGTCCTCGCTGGTGGGTGGGCCGTCTCCTTGGGGTCTTCCACGAGGGCCCTAGTGCTGTATGTTCTCTGGGAGCAGGACGTGGCAGGCAGTGAATGGTGCCAGTGTGAGGGTCACGACACCCACTCTAAGCGAGTTTTAAGGACACACTCTGTCAAGGTGACTGTGACAGCCCACCAAGACCCGAGTTGGCTCTCCTGGGCACAATGATGTGGTTGGCGCGAGTGGCTCACCAGAGCTTTGGGTTATGCGGTCAAACATCACAGCGTCCAGTGGGAGGGGCGCAGAAGGTCCACATGGTTTCACTCACAGGTGTGCTTTGGATGCCCCAGCAGGTACAGAAGGTGTCAGCGGGGTCTGCGTGCCCCATCTTTTGTTTTATTGCCGTGCTACTTGTGGCAGAGCTCAGCTCTGAGATTTAGTGTATGAGGCCGCCAGTTATATAATATTTGGGTTGGACGCTTTGCGCTCTTTACTGGTGTGTGCTGCTCTGTCCCTTTGATGTTCCTTGTTGTCACGGTGACACCCTGTGAATCTGTGACTGTCCTGGTGACTGATTCATGGCAGCTGCACATACAAGCAGCTCTTTTCAAAGTGTGCCACACATCAAACACTTACTGGGGTGGCCGCTGCCAGTCTAATCACTGCTCTGTGACAACATGTCAGAGTGAAGTCACTCGTCTGATGGCCTGTGAGCCTCCGTCGTCGTTACGTCGGCTCACTGCGCATTATGCTGTTGTGATCTGGGGCTTTCCAAAAGCTGCAGAGCTCCTGGGCAGCAGGCCTTTCACCGATGCCAGGCACCCATGAATTCATTATTGGGTATTTCTTCTTCTTTCGTATTATCGTGTGTGACCTGGTGGTGCAGAGTTTAGTGCTGCTGCTGCTGCCTGACGGGCCCACCGGCCTTCATCTGCTCACGGTCTGTGTTGGGTTTGCAGCCAAAGACACGTACAGTATGTCAGGTGGCTCTTGTGATGACAGGCTCAACACTGGCCACTCGCCCCCCTGTGACTCTGACTTCAATGTGGAGTCCACATTAGCGCTTCACTTAGCACGTTACAGAAGACCTCCCATAATGCATCACGCCGGTGAGCACAGCTGCACTTCGTTTCATGGTCTTGTTCCAGCTGCCATGTGTGAAGGCCCGTGTGTCTTCTTATGAGCTCACCCGCCGTCTTGAGTGTAGGAATCTCAGCGTATCTACGGGTAGGCGATACCCGTCTGGCGTAACCGACGAACGTGACGCTAGAGGGGAAGGACGAGAAGCGGAAAAAGGCCGCGTGAGGATGGCGCGTCCGTTTAGACATTGAGGAGGCGTCCCCTGTCGTCACTTGCTGCAGTCCTGCAGAGGACACTTGAACGGGTGAAGTTAATGAAGCAGGGCGTCATGTTGTGAACGAGTGACACCAGGAGGACTTAAAGCGTCACCGTCTGCAAATCTGCGGGAAGGCCCACCGAGCGAAGGGGGCAGTCGTCCTTCTGTCACCAGTCAGGCAGGCGTCCTCTGGTGTGTCAGAGGTGGTCTCTGTTAGGAGATGGAGGGGGGCGGCTCTTCACACCCACTGAATGACACTCAGCCGACACCACCACCTTCTTCTTCGTCGTTTTTATGTGCTGGTGACCTTTACTTTTGTCCTTGTCAATTGAAATGAGCGTCTCCTCGACTTTCACTTTCCTCTGTGTTGGTGTCGCTGCTTCTTCCAGACGACTCACTGATTACCGCTGGCCCTGCTAAAGTGTCACCGAGTCTCGAAAAATGAAAGCCGCTTCAGTACTGATTAAGAAAAAGAAAACGCTGGGGGGCAGCAGTGTGCTGCGGTGGTCTGCACGCCCCCTCAGTGTCTGCTTGTCTTTACAACAAGGGGTCTCCCTGCCTGCAGCTGCAGCCGACTCCCCTCCTGCTCCGGCAGGGCGCTCACACTGCAAAGCCACCCTGACTCCGTCCACAGTCCTGGTCACTCTGGCTGCTCTGAAGTGCTCAGCAGCTGTCGGGCGAACACTCGGGGCTCTCGCTCTCACTCTCACTCGCTCTCACTGTCACTCGCTCTCACTCTCACTCTCTCTCTCACTGTCACTCGCTCTCACTCTC
>JANRMT010062802.1:277677-325198 GCA_026402145.1 Polypterus bichir lapradei | reverse complement strand
TCCGCTGCCCCTTGAAATGCGCGGGGGGCCGTGACTCCAGAAGGGTCGAGTGCCGTGACTGGTGATGCCCTCGCAGTGGCTCTCCTTATCCGAGAAAAGCACTATTGATGTGTTAGGTGGTCCCGCTTCAGCCTTTTCATGATCTGTTGGCAGTGGTGGGCCGCTCTCAGCACAGTTTTTCCCGTGGCTGGCACTTTGGTTCAGGTGTGACGATGTGTCACTCGCTGTCTCTCGTCGTCGGCGTGGCTCACTTTTTATCGTTGGCACAGCTGGTCTGGTGATTGGTGGCACTGCACCATCATGATTCTATAAGAGATGGCAGCACACTCACAGCAGGGTCCACGCTGACAAATGGCTACAATGAAATCTAACTGGGCTTCGGTGAGACGACCCGGCGGGCCATCCTGGCATTAGACCCCCTCCTGTTCCCGTTGGGTGGCCTTTCTTTGTTCATCTGCTGGTCCTTCCTGTTGTCGCCTGTCTGGCCTGCCCGCGTGTGTCTCATCCCCTCCATTAAAGACAGCAATCCCACCGTTACTTACTGTATTACACGTGCTTGATTCGTGCCAGCGGAACTCGCTTTCGAGAGCTGAGGTGGCACCCATAAACGCTTTATTTGTTTCACGGTGTCCTCTCAGGCTCTTCTAGTGCCCAGAATAGCCTGGCACTTGTCACACGGGAGTGAAGGGCTATACGTTAGGGCATTTCCTTCTGCTGAGGAGACCCGAATGTCCCGATGAGCCGACCTGAACGTGACGAGCCCCCCATGGACGTTCCCAGCGGGCCGCGCAGGACATTTCTGTAATGGAAGCCCATGGCCATCGGCTCGAGTCTCAGTTGGGCTCAGACAGTCCGGGAGGCCGGCCGGTGACGTGCAGGGAAGTCGCCCGTTGATCGGGTGTGGAAGAGGAACTGCTGAGGCGAAACTGGAAGCAGAAGGTCACCCGCGTTTTGCATGACCACAGAAATATGGAAATGATGTGCCGAGTTGAACTTCAGGGACTCTCGTGACTTCCAAAAAGTAAATGAACTTCTCAAAACCAACGGAGGCGTGAAGGAGCCACCTCAGTGACCGGGCCCCTCGGGTTCACTCGATGGCCGTTGGCGCCTTTTAAAAGTCCTTCTGGTCAGAGGTAAGGAAGCAGGCCGTGAGACCCCCAGACACAAATGGAGTAAAGAAATAAGCCTGCACTCCAGGATGGGCCGGTGGTCCAGGGTCAGCCCGGGTGGGAGATGTGCAGAGCCCCCCAAAGGTGCAGTGAACATGCTAAAATGTTGCCCACAATGAATATCATGATGGTCGTCTAAACACACCCTGAGGTCAGCCCAGTGCACTGCTGCCCACCCTATTCATGGGCATTGGGCTGAAGTGCCACCTGTGGGGGTCTGTGATTCTGTCTGCACAGATATAGGGGGCTTGTCCATATGCCCTCACGGAGGAGTGCCAATGTGGTATATGGTGCCCGCGAGTTGTACAATCCTGCCAGTCTGAAATGCTCACTAGTTTTCTGTGCCCGCTGCCCGCTTTGTGGCAGGGGGCAGCCTGTCACGGCTCAGCTGCGTGTTAGAGGTGGATTTCCATCTAGGATTAAAGAATTTTCTCCCGAGGCCTCGTTATATGGGCTTAACTCCAAAGCTCTGCTTATTCCCCTGTTTTGCCACAGATGGTGCCTTGTCTGGTAAACCGCCGGCAGCAATGGCACAGATTAGGTGGCACAGTGACCTACTACTTGCTTGTGTTTTAACTTTGGGTCTGTGGAGGTCCAGTCCACGTGATTGGCACATAGTGGCCTCCTCCAGTGTTCTGCCATCTCATCGAGTGCCCGACTGCCCAACTGACAGGGAGGAGCTGTGTGCCCCTTTAACAAGGCCTTGTTTTTTCCTGCCCACAGAAACCTGTCCAAGAAGTACCAGCCGAAGAAAAACTCCAGGGAGGAAGAGGAGCACAAGTAAGGGGGGGGGGGCACCAAGAAGGGGTGGCAAGTCGTTTGTGACATTGTGCCAAGCTGACATCTCTTCTGCCCTTCAGGTACTCCTCGTGTCGAGCCTTCCTGGCAACGCTCAACGAGCTCAATGACTACGCTGGGCAGCACGAGGTCATCGCAGAGAATTTGACCTCGCAGATTGTGAGCGACCTGGCACGGTACACGCAGGAGCTCAAGCAGGAGCGCAAATCCGTAAGTCTCTACAGGTGCCAGCTTGGCACGGTGTTTGTGTCTTGAGCTCAGCGCCCGCTCAGCCCTCTCCTAGGTGGTCTGTCTTCTGCTTCCTGAATTCCCTCGTTCTGACTTCTAAAGGAGTCTGCCGGGCATCGAAGGGTAGCGTTTTCGAAAGCCGTGTGTTAAGGGGCATGACCAATAAAGGCAGAACACTGAGCAGAGATGAGAATGTGGGGTGCCACGGAGAGAAAGATTGCGCAGAGAAGATAAGAAAGCTGGCAGAGGGTGGCTGGGAGGGTCAGAGGTCACGAGGAAGACAGAAGAAGACGGCCTTGGCGGTAAAACGGACCCAAAGGGGGCGCAGGACCAGGCACTGCTGATGATGACCACTGTGCTGCTTCATCCTCGGAACACAGGCGGGGCTCAGTTCAGCCCACCCTTAGGATTTTGCTCTGCGTGTCACGTGGGCTCATCATTCGCTCGGGACACTTGGCTGCTGTGGTGTCTCTTTGAAAAGCCACTCTGTGGACGACACGTCATTGACCCTTTGGAAGTGTCCAAGTGCCACTGTCCCCCATACCATGGCCAGCATAAAGGGAGCTGGTCCTGCATGTCCTTGTTCTCAAGGCTGGACCTGCAAATAACAAGCGTCATGTGACTCGTGGCTGGGAGGTGACGCTCTCTGTGACTTTGTCACCAGTGGCCGCTCTCGCGCTAAGCAGGTGGTCCTTTTTCCTTTCCTCATAATGCGCTTTATAAGGCCTTGCAGCCCCGACTGCCACAGTGGTGGCATGAAGCCGTCATTGTCACTGACGTTCAAACGGCCTCGTGCTCTTAGAGCGGGAGGGGGCGAGGGGGGCAGGGATGCTGCACTAAACCCCTAAGCCAACATTCAGATGTCACCTGCGGTCACGTTGCTGTTTTCCAGTCTCAGGCACACATCAAATTGGCTTTGCCATGCCTTGTGGCATGGGGTCATGGGGTACGGAGGGAAGCTCTGATGATGATGATGATGATGATGTGGCTGGCCATTCTAGAGCGTCTTGGCAGTGTGTCCAGACCCCCAGGTCCCTACAGAGCCCATCTTGTAATCTGACTGACGTGCCCACATTCACCATTCAGACAGCTACCAACAAGAAACACTTTCTAAACCCACGCTCACTGTGCGTGCCACAAAGAAGGCCTGTGCCAGGGCTCTGTAGATTACACCGTTGGCATTAACTGGTTGTCTTGACATGTGATTGCACTTAAATGGGCACAGTGATGAGGACCACTGAGGAACCAGACTTCTGCTCTGGTGTGTCACATGACACCAAAACGATGTAAAGCTGCCAAGAACTCTGTGATGTGCAAAGATGTTCAGAACTGGCAGGTTGTGCCCATCTTCTTGCACCTGCGCCATCCCCCCTTGGGTTGAAGATCTGAGGACAGCAGGAATAAACCAAAGCTAAAGCTGCAGTTCCCAAAATCAGGATGAGTGGCACACCACGAGGGCCCGCAGGAGTGGCCCGTGTAAGGCAGACACGGGGCATGCAGGTGGTGCAACGCCATACTTGGGGAGCGTAGTCGTCGACGATCTTGGGATGAAGCACAGGTGGCACGACTGACTGCCCATTAGAACTGACGGAACAGCAGACCTTGGGGGTGCTGCTAGGGTGGGTATGAAGCCCTGATTTGGGCACGCCAAAGCTACCTAAGAGTGGGCGCCACTGGCTTGTTCTGCGTCCGGGGAGTGTGGTGGGTTCTCTGATTGTCCTTCCGCTTTTTTGTCCCCCTAGCACTTCCACGATGGGCGCAGGGCTCAGCAACACATTGAGAACTCGTGGAAGCAGCTGGAGGCGGTGAGTGTCTCCCAGGGGCCGGGCTGTTCATTCAGGTGAGATGCCCACCTGCGTCTCTCGTTCACCTACTACTTCCCTTTGCAGTGCAAGAGGAGGTTTGAGCGAGACTGCAAAGAGGCCGACCGGGCACAGCAGTACTTTGAGAAGATGGACAACGACATCAACGTGACGAAAGCAGATGTGGAAAAGGTGAGTCGGCGGGAAGGCGTTCTCTCTGGGATGGCGTTGGGATTGGCTTTTTGGACACTTTGAGAGCACTGCGGGCACATCTCAGGGTTGCCACCTTCAGTGTGGGCACTTTGCCCAAGCATCAGCGTAGCAGAACTAAGTGCCAAACAATTGACAGCCAGAACTGGGGACATTTAGAGATGAGCAAGAGTAGCGGTGCACACGTGTCACGTCCTCATCCTTAGTGGGCTTGGCTTGGCATCACTCAGCTGGACTGGGCACAAGGACTCCCAGACCGGGCAGTGGTTGTTTATGGAGTCTCCTTAGATTACCTGGGCATGGCAGTGGCTTCCTGGTTCTGGGGCGGGAAGGGAGGACGGCCACCTTCCGATGTCTTCAGTTTAGTCTTTGGACATCTGGTATGTTTGCCATGTTGGACACAGCGACGGGCAGCACCACTTGCCAGCGTAAATACAAAAGTTCCAGTGCCGTGCCCAGCCAGCTCCCTGCCAAACTCTTGAACTTCGCTGGCATCGCAGCAGCAGTTACCTCGTTTGGCCTGGCTTAGTGGAGGAGGCTCCAGTTTAGGGTGGCACCTGTCAGTGACTGCCCTGGTACACTGTACACCATGTCTCGCCACAGTAAGGCACTGCGAGGTTAAAGCTGGCAGGGTGCCTAAGTGTCGGGTCTTGACAAGTCTGCTGGTGCTTGCAGGGGTGTGGCACACTGCCGGAGATCCCTCCCTGTGGGGGCACCGAGCTCTGCTAAGCCCCCCGAGTGCGCGCCCGCCCGCCCGCCCGCTAGGGCTCCTCTCACGTGTGTCTGCCTGTCTCAGGGCCCACGGGTGAATTGCTGTCCCGGTTACTGATTTTCTTGACGTTTGTTTCAGCTTGTGTGCCCTGGCTAACTGCCTTATTTGTTTCTCTGCCCGCCTTGAAGCGAGCCTTCTCAAAGGTAGGTGTTACCTGTACACCCAACCCGGTCTGCTTGTCCCGCTGTCCTCACATCACACATCATGACTGCCAACACTGCTCTGTGCCAGGAGAGCGTCAGATGGCCACCTAGGCAGGAAAGCTGAAGCACGCAGATGAGTGCAAAGCAAGAATTCATTCCTTCAGGCTGCTGGCCAGTGGGCACTTGCTTCCATGGCACTGCCCTGTGCTCCATTCAGCCGCCCAGTGTTAATAAAGCCTAAACCTGGGGCTGGCAGCTTCCAGAAACTTTGATAAAAGAATAAGCCAGAGAAGAGCGCGGGCATGGAGTCGAGGCGCAGTGTGCCCAAAGGGGGGGGGGGGGCCAGGGCAGCAGCAACAAGCACACACCTGGACCCTCGCTTTCACCTGGACGTCTCACCTCTCAGTTAGCGTTAGTTGGCGTGACCCAGTGGGTCTCGCGTCTTGTGCATCAGGAAGCAGAGGGCAGGTTTCTAAATTAAAGCCCACCAACAGAGCCATAGCCTTGTCATTGGGAGACCCCATGAGCCCTCGGTGCCAGCTTGGTCTTGGGCACTGCACAGGTAAAGTCCACTTTAACAGCACTGACTGTCATTCCACTGGGTGCCCACCACGGCGTCAGGTGAAGTTCCCCTTCTTGCTGCTGCTGCTCAGCGTAGCGCCAGGGGTCCGAGGCCCACACTCTCAGGCTGCCATAGTTTCTGTGTTCTGTGTCTTAGTGTTCTGCATGCCATCAGTGCCGCTGCCCTTGTTTGTTTCCATGTTTCACGGAATGGCAGTGGGATGCACGTACTGTGCCAGTGGGTGAGCCCAGAGGCCCAAAGCTGCGGCATGTCCGTGTGGTGTTGCTGTCTGCCCCCCGGTGGGGCTGACGCAAGTGGCTTAGCCATCCGGCACTAATGGGCCGACCTCACGGCCATACATGGTGACGCATAGCTAGTGCAATGTTGTGCACAGTCACTAGGGGGCGCTGGCTGCGTTAGAGGGCGGCGGTCATGGTGCTTTCACAACAGGGACGTTCTTCTTGTGCCCGCACGAGTGACGCCTCGGATTCTTTGACTTACTCGCCGATGATTAAGATGGACTGCAGCCATGTCAGACATGAAAAGGCCTGCCTCCTTGTGGCTGCAGCTGGCATTGCACGCCGTCGAGGGCCCGTCTCAGTGTCTCGTCTCTCTCTGTCCTCCACAGGCACGGCAGCAGGCCCAGCTGCGGCATCAGATGGCCGCGGACAGTAAAGCGGACTACTCGGCGTGCCTGCAGAAGTTCAACCAGGAGCAGAACGAGCATTATTACACCCTCATCCCGCACATCTTCCAGGTGGGAGCTCAGAGGGTCCTGGCTGCCTGGGCAGCTGCTCGGCCGGACCCCCAATCCTTACCACCTTCTGTCTACCCCGGCAGGGCATCCAAGATATGGAGGAGCGGCGGATCCTGAGGCTGGGCGACTCCATGAAGACATTCGCTGAAGTTGACCGCCAGGTCGTCCCCATTGTGGGCAAATGTCTTGATGAAATCACGAAGGCAGCAGAGTCCATCGAGCCAAAGAGTGTGAGTATCTGTGCCAGCGCCTGACAATGATGAGGATGACACAGGGGTGTGGCAGGAAGCCAGCGTTGGTGCTCCTTAGATGGCGGGTAGCGTTCTGGATTATACTCTGCAAGTTGTTTTTTGACTTCATTCCCATAATGCCGCTGACTGAAGGACCTCGAGAGGCGGTGGCCCTAACCAGTGTGCCACAGTGCTGCCCAACCCTGTCCGGTCCAAACCGGAGGGGTCCAGGCCTGGACAATTTCTGAGAGCGGCCCGTGCCCCCCTAACCACAGGCACCGATCAGCACAGCTGCTTGTTGGCTCTCCTGCTGTGGCATTGCCCAGACTGCCACTCTTTTTTTCCTCCCTTTCTTGGCATTCTGACATGGGCGTCATCATCGTGGTGCTTAGTGTCAGTGCCAGTGCCCACTTCCTTCTTTTCCTTTCTTTGGGATGAGCGCCATGTCACTTTGGCGTGTTTGACGTTACACAGCTTCTGCTCGTTTGTCAGCACACTCAGTGCCCGCAGTACCCGCTTCCTCTTCCAAGAAATGGCCCTGTGCTGCACTTCACCGGTTTGCCTGTGTCATGGTATCTCGTTAGTGATGTCACCAGCCCTCGAGTTAGAAGCTGTGTGCCCAAGTGGGCCGTGCGTCTGGTAATCACAGACAAAGAGTACTCACTGGGTGCCATGACCAGCTGGCACTGTGAACCAGTGAACGGCATTCTGGGAGGAGCATTGATGTAAACCAGCTCTCTAAAGTGACAGATGGCCTGGGACAGAGAAATGCCAGCTGTGGGTAAGGAGTATCTGGAGCACCTCTTTGCCAGTGGGCGAGGCTGCGATTCTCTGCTGATCCATATTTGGAGGTTTATCTCCTTGCAAGCTGCCCAGTTTCACGTGTGGCGATTCTCACGTTCATTTCGCTGCCCGTTTGTTCTCACGTGTCACAGAATGGCAGATGGTTGCGCTGGGTAGACTGGCACCTCCCTGCTGATCCGGTTAGGTAGATGCCAATTCTCAGCTTCTGATGTCCTCAAAGTGAAGAGGTGCCCGCCTGTCTCATTGTCTCCCCTGACCCACAGGACTCGCAGCTGGTGATAGAAGCCTACAAGTCGGGGTTTGAGCCCCCGGGAGACGTGGAGTTTGAAGATTACAGCCAGGCGATGAAGCGCACCGTCTCCGAGAGCAGCCTGTCCAACTCGAAAGGAGAGGGCAAGCCGGAGAAGAGCGGTGGCAAAGGCAAAGGCAAACTGTGGCCCTTCATCAAGAAGAACAAGGTAGTGCCCGGGGAGCAGGGGGGCGCGGCGCTCCATGTCACCCCCTCCACTCGCTCCTCTCACACACTCTCTCCACTCGACTTGGCATCCAGCTTCTCTAATTGCACCGGGTGGGGTTGGACTTGAAAGCGCGGGCGATGCATGTGGGGTGCCAGCTGGTGATGCAGGGCTCGGTAGGCCCGGGATTTGAACAGACTTTATTGGTGGATGTCCAAGTGCTGCCCCCTGCCTGGCAGCCCCGCATGCTGCACTCTGACACAATTCTGCTTTCTTTCCTTCCCATTTTGGCGCTGGCCTGCCTGGGTGCCCCTTTCCGATGCCAGGCCCCAGCTGTTGCTTTGATGTTGTGTTGTTGCTGCTGCCTCAGTCATTTTTGAGCCTTATGTTCTCGTTTGTCTTTTCTTTTATCCTTTGTTTCTTTCTTTTCTTTTTGTTCCTCCTTCTGATGCTCTCCCATTCCTAACTGGTAGCTCATGTCCCTCCTAACGTCCCCCCATCAGCCACCCCCACCTCCTCCCCCAGCCTCTGCCTCACCTTCTGCTGTTCCCAACGGTCCCCAGTCTCCCAAGCAGCAAAAGGAGCCCCTGTCCCATCGGCTCAACGAGTTCATGACGTCCAAACCCAAAATGCACTGCTTCCGGAGCCTCAAGCGAGGGGTAAGTGCTGCTGCCCGTCTGTCTGCCCGTCTGTCTGTCTGTATGTCTGTCTGTCCGTCCGCCCGCCCGTCTCATGTCCGTCCAGCAGTAGGGCCAGGATTTGTCTAACTTCAGCAAAGGGGAAACCTTTGGGGGGCTGACGCTGCACAAGCTGAGAAGCAGCAGATGGGCATCGTGTGCCCTCACTGTGCCACCCTCCTTCTGTCAGCAAGTCGAAAAGGCAGACTGGGACACAAACTGGACGCCCCTGGTGGGACAGGGTTTGGCAGGCAGTGGGTGGGAATGGACGTGACATCCCCTACACTGTGAGGGCAGTGCCCGCTGCAGGGCGCTTTCAGGACTGCACCGGCATCTGCGTTCACGCAGTGGAAATTTTCATACGGCTGTCATTCTAAGAGGTGGTCTGCAGTGCAGCTTTGTCCCCCAGCCTCGGCCAGTTTTGCCGTCACATTGACCTACCATCGTTTTTTTGTTCTATAAATGTAAACAACCAAGAATGGCATTTTGGGGATACTTTGCATTTGGGGAGGCACTCCTGCCAGTGCCAGCTGCTTTCCTGTTCGTTTTGCTTTCAAAAAAAAAAAAAAAAAAAATTGACCTACCCACTATGTCAAAGTCATGGGCAGCACTGGGCACCAGGCAGGAAAGAGCCCTAAAGAGGGGCACCAGCCCACCCACACGGGGCCACCTCAGACACGCATGACTTTAGGGACGTGGGAGGAGAAACCAGAGGATCAATGGGGCAGCAGCCCGTGCCACTGTGCCACCAGAGGAGATGTCAGCAAATCCCGCAGCCTCAGCTGCTTTGCTCCCAAAATGTCAGCAGGTCCACTGTGTAGACCCCCGCAGAAGGTGAGCGCAGCTTTGGTGTTCGGCAGTGACAAAGACATACAAGTGACATTATCAGGAATGTCCTTAACGAGCAGAGTCGGCGTCACTCGTGCTTACAGGACATGTAGGAAAGGTGAAAGCTGGCGTGATGCCCAGGTGTGCCCTCTCCGTGTTGTGGTGTGCCTCTCCTCGTCTTTTTTGGGAATGCGTTTCTGTGTCTTTGTTTCAATGTGGTTTTGTTTTTCAGGTGGTTGGTTATACAGAGGGGTCAGTAAGTGGTCAACAGTCTCCTCGTTGGCACATCTGTCTGGATTTTGCTCAAATCTCCACTGTGCCTCATTCCTGCTTTAAGCTGGCACATCCGTGAAATCCTGACTGGGCTCAGCCTGCAGGGCAGCCCACTCCCACGTGCCAACTGCATACAGAATGCACCTCTGCGGCTGTGCCACCTCTATGTGCCTTCATAGTTGTCTGATGCCATTTTCAGCACTGTGTGGCACGGCCTGGCATGCATTGCTCCACTGCTGCCTGTCTAAAGTCCAGAGGTGCCATGCTCATCACTGGGCACAGACCTATGCCTGCTGGCGAGCTCTTTGACCCGCTCTCAGCCATAAGCCTTTGCCTTGGTGGGCATTTCTCAATGACCCAGCAACCTGGGAAGGCAGAGTGCCACCTCCTGGGGAGAAGACATTACTGCGGTTTGTTTGAGTTGAAGCATGAAGGGGAAAGGCAAGTAAACCGAGGCCTGAACACAGGCGGTGGCACCCGTGCCCACCAGAGGAGACTCGGATTTCCTCACAGGCCTCTCTGTGTAGTAAGAGAGAGTTCAAGTTAGGAAGAAAGGAAGGAAGGAAGGAAGGAAGGGAGGGAGAGCCGCCATCCATCATCGGCCACCACACCTGTCACACAGGACTCTGGGTTCCTGTTGTCACCGGCCACCTGCGGTCTCTTTGAGAGCAGCGGCCCTGGACCCCATCGTTTGATCTCGCCTGTCCTGTTCAGAGAGCCGGTGGGCTCCCCTGCGAGGCCCACTCATGCATGCCCCCCACCAGCGCACCTCCTGCCTCCATTAACCCGCTCTGTGCTCTCTCCCACCCTGGCCGCAGCAGCAGCGCTCTTACTGCTTTCAGAAAGAGCTCATGAAGAGGACGCTGGGCAGGCCCACCCACGCCTACGAGGCCAGGCGCTACGTCGTAAGTCCACGTGTAGTTATGTTGGGGGGCACAGGCGCTGAGCCCATTGCCAGCTGATGGGATTGGGGTGGGGGTGTGCCAGCTGTAGAGTGCAGCCTGGCCGTGGGCTGAGTGCCTGTGAGCCCAGCAGTGGCCCTGTCATGTCCCCCCTCATGCGTCACTGCAGCTTCAGGGTAGAGTAGGCTGTGCCTTCATGTGTGTGTGTGTGTGTGTGTGTGTGTGTCACATGTGTCACGTGTCACGCTGGGCAAGTGGACCTGCTGACTTGAAGACCCCATGACTTCAGCAGGCCCGCTTTTCACTTTGCCTGTCTGCCGCAGTGGATCTCCTTCACCTGGCGGAGACACCTAAAGGGATGGTGTGCCAGGGAGATGCCAGTGCGGGGTACTCATGCAAAGTGAGCGCCTTCATCCTCTCACTGTGCCACTGTGTCCGGGGAACTGTGTGTGCTGCTTTTGGGGGAGCTGTGCCAGTGCCAGGAGATCCCTTGGCTGGCGGTGCCTCGTCACTGTTCAGTGTCTGTGGTGTGATTAGCCAAACTGCTGCGGGGCATCGGGGTGGGTGAGTGGGTGGGTGGTAGGGTGTTGATGGGTGCCAACAGCTGATGCTGACATGCTTCTGTTTTTCTTGTCTCTCTCTCTCCCTCCTCCGCTCCTACCGGTTGTACGTGAAGCTTTCTCTCAAGCTGGTAAGCATGAGTGCCGCATGCCCGTCTTAAACTTTCATTGGAATGTCCAGAGAACTCCGTGTGCCAACCTCTTGTCTCTCTGCTTGTTTTTTTGTGCCCTGCGTCTCTGTCCTGTCAGATTACGTTGAATGCTCAGGTGCGGACTCTCATGGAGGTGATCAGCGTTATCTCATCTTTGCCTTTTGTTTTTCTCTCACGTGGGTGGGGTGGCACGGGGATTAGGGGCACAGGTGCACCCCTGCGAGGCTTTGGGTCAAGTTAAGATGAAGTAAAGGCTTGCCACCTCCTCCCCACCCCAAGCTCAACATTTGGCTGTCACATGGCAGACACCTGCCACTCAGTAGGGGGTGCAGCCGCTGCCCTGCTGATGCGCCACAGTGAAGATGCCCTCGAGTGGCGGCGGGCGCTTTCTCTTAACTCTGACGACAAGGCCTCGCCTCCACCCTAACTGTGTGGTTGACCGTGAGCTCCCGTGATCTGTTGGTGTGCCACCCCCTGTTACCTGAGGGCACCGCCGAGACTAATCCGATCCTAACTCGAATGATAACCCTGGTACTAATTTGTACTTGTCACATGGAATGTGCCACGGCTGTCAGTCGGCGCTCATGGTGACCTGCAGACCACTGCGCCAGGAGGGAGGGCAGAGGAGCCCTCAGGTGTGGCGTCTCACAGTGCAGGACTGACTGAGGTACCCATTTCACGTGAGAGAGATGATAGTGGTAGACAGCAGTGGGTGATGCCAAGGTCACCATCAGAAGAACCACAGAGATGCCGAGAAGGCAGGTAGCCAAGCGCAAAGGCATCAAGTGGGTGTCATTTAAAAGTAAAGGTCGGCACCTCGCAGGGAGTTGCCACTCTGCATGGCAGCAGCTTGAGTGCTTGTGCGGTGCCCGCAGCAGGTGCCAACTCACTGCTCACTGTTCCGTCCTGCAGGGTTCGGGGCCTGAAGACTTCAGTCACCTCCCGCCCGAGCAAAGGAGGAAGAAGCTGCAGCAGAAGATCGACGACTTCACCAAGGAGATCCAGAAGGAGCTGGACCAGAGGTGGGCTTCGGGGGGGCTGCAGTCGAGGACACTGGCACCTGTCACGGCTGGGGGGGCATCACCTCAAGTTCTGCTTTTGTCTCCTTAGGGACGCTTTGACAAAGATGAGAGACGTTTACATCAAGAACCCCCAGATGGGAGACCCCAGCAGTGTAGACCCCCAGCTGGCTGACATTGCACAGCGGATTGAGAAGCTGCGCTTCGAGGCTCAGAAGTTTGAGGTGAGTGAGGGTCCCACCGAAATGCTGCGAGTGAGGATTCAAACGTAATGTGGCTGTACCTGGGCCATGCCAACCTGATGCCAGTCGTGGCGCTCCTTCTTGGCATCATTTTTGACTCCCTTTGAAGAACTCGAGTCAGAGTGGTCTTCACAAAGCCCCACATCTTGGTGTGTCAGTTTAGGGTGGTCAGGTTGACGTTAGTCGTGTAGTGCCCTCCTGTGCTTTCTCCGAGTACTGCACCCATGAACGATGCCAGCTTAGCGTTTTACCGTCAGGCCTTCGACTAAAAGGCACATGTGAGCAGCAGAGCCAGAGAAACGGATGAAAGCGCGAGGCCAGCAGAAGACCCCTCGGGGGGGCTCTGAGGTGACACACTTGGGATGGGACCGTCAGCGTTGGGGCAGATCTCTTCCTTTTCTAAAATAATGAAAAGACCCTTCAAAGCACAGAAACGAGGCGAGGAATACGGCGGGCAGAGTCGGACCAACGAAGGGCCCTGGCAGCAGATTTTGGCACTCCGGAGAGAGAGAGAGAGAGAGCGCCACTGGGAATCCGTACCCCAAAAGTCCTAGGGTGGAAAACCTGACAAACCCTAACCCACAGGGCCATCGACAAAACTGCCAGCCCCGGCGCCCCCCCTGTTTCACCAACCCGTCACCCTCTTGTCCATGTCGACTTGTGGCTCGCTGTCCTGGCCGGATTCTTCGCCTTGCCACACACTCGGCTCAGGTTCAGACCCTCTTAATTGAATTGAGGGCCTCAGCGGGGTCCTGAGCCTATCCTGGCACTAATGAGCGGGCACACCCACACGGAAATGGGGAGAACACAGAGAGCCCAGTAGGGTTCAAAGCCACGGTGGTCCACACTCACGCCAGCTGGGCGGTCCTCCTGCCACCTCCGGGGGTCCTCATCCTCTGGTTCAGGCGGCCACAAATTCGCTTTGGCTTTCACTTTATTGTCAAGCACATTGTCACTTTGACCAGCAATGTGCCAGGCGGTGACGGTGACGGGTAGCTGAGATGAGAAGCCAATGTGGCCGACTGTGGAACTGGAGAGACAGGCCGAGGAAGACAAGTGGGACGTGGTGGACCAAGAGGTCACAAGAGGTCACTTAGTCCCAGGGGGCTGATGGCCCGAATGGACAGCGGCGTTCGATTTAAACTCGGCGGTTCGACGGGACGGTAGGAGAGCAGCAAAGAGACGATGTGAGCGGCTGGCTAGTAAACAAGTGTAGGGGCACAGGGGGTCAGGGTGGGCTTAAGGTGGTCAGCGGGTGCCCAGTGGAACCCTGGGTGGGGTTTACAAATAAACAGACAAATCACTGGACGCAGAGGAAGGTGCTCAGGACATCATGTGACTGTCCAAAGGAAAGGTGACCAGAGACATGCATCATGGGAAGGCAAATGAAATGGATGGGGACTGTCACAAGGTGCGTGATAAGAGCGGCAGACAATGGAGACCAGAGGGACCCGCTTAGACGTCTGACCTGGCAGTCATGGTGGACCAGCAGTGTTGACCTCCAGGCAGTGCACAGAAGCCGTTAAGAAGGCCGTCAGGCTTTATAGCGCCCTGCTTTTCCACACAGGTCAAGGGAGGTTGTGCCCAAGCTGTATGGGCTCATCTCCATATTGGCGCTACAGAAGGAAGGGGGGAGAGCAGCAGGACCACCCAGAAGGGGGCAACGTGGAAGCGCTTCAAATGACCCAGTGGGTGGAGACGTTCAAGCAGAACACGGAGGAACAGACACATGGAGCGAGTGGGCACCTCCACAGCTCGTCACCAGGGGTCTCCATAAGTCACACACACCTGCCGCCCCTTTGAATACGCGGTTTGTGAGAAGACGACGAGCTGCGCAGTGGAGGCCGTGTGGCGCCGTAGGCAGCGGTGCAAACGTCAGAGGCACCTGGCGGAATGACACGCCAAAGTCCGAGTTCAGAAAGCCGCACGGCGCCTGAAGGTGACGAGACGCACGAGTCATCGTATCGGGGCCCAAATGGCAACTTTGTCACCAAAGCTTCACCTCGAAATGGCCGTTTCATTTACCAGCCTCTCGGAGCCCATCGTAACTAAAGCAACAGCTCATGGGCATCCAAATGGACTCGGATGCCAGTCGGTAAATACGCCACAACTTCCGTTGATCTTTTCGTAATGAGATTCAATATGCAAATCCTCCATAAGCTTATTTTCCGATAAAACAACAATAATAATAAAAAGAATAAAGTTTCAGATATGAAAGCATAAGCACAATAAAGAGTGCAGAGTGCCAGCGGTCTGTCCAGTGGTCCCAGTTGTAGGGGCGGGTCTGCCGGCGACTCGGCTGAGTGGAGGTCATGTGATGCTGTCTGCTTGCTGTCCCCCCCGAGCGCGGGCACACACAGTGGCAGCGGTGGCACTTGGAGCCATTTGGCCATCGTGTCCTCCTTCAGATTGTCACAGACGGATTGCCTTAAAGTCGCCGTTGACTTCGACGTGTTTGATAAATCGCTCGTCACCGATGTGAATCTGAAACAAGGAAGACCACACAGAAAGAGGGGCACTGCTGGGGGGCCGCCAGTTAGCAAAGCCGAGCAGAAACGTGCGTACGCCGGTGTGGGGGGCTTTTTTGGAACGTGTTGCAGGCATCAAATTCAAAATGAGTGAAGATTTGCAAAACAACAATAATGTGTATCAGTTTGAACAATTGATATCTCGTCTCCGTCGTGTATTCCGTTGATTATCGGTGGAAAAGGATTTGCAAATCTTTGGGGTTGCAGACTGGCATTCTGTTGGCTGCGGGCCACGTAAAGGCTAGTTGGGGCCAATGCTGGCACACCAAAGGGACAGCCACAGTTGAACTTTGACCCCCAAATGCAGCCGTCACGTGACACGTGCCCACCACCAGAGACGCCACACACTGTTAGTCAAGGAGGAGGTCCAGAACTGAGCGGGTGGCATGCACTGTCGTTCCTTTTGTTAGACGTGTGACAGGACGGGGGGGGTTGATGACTTCACGCTCTACCTGCTGAATGACGGGGGACTGCACGATGAGGCCACACTGCCAACACCAAGATGAAGGACGTGGCTTCAAGCACCACATGCCCAGTCAGATACTTAAGAGGCAGAACTGCCAACGATGCAGGGGGTCTTCACTGGTGGGCCGCTTGCCTTTGACCACCATGGGCACTTCAGGCAATGCCCATGAGAAGCCACCAGCAGGACCACTTAGTCTGTGCCAAGCCCCCTTAACAGCCCTTCTCCATTTTCCCTCTGCAGGGTTGGCTTGCTGAGGTGGAGGGACGGATGCCAACACGGAGTGACCCTCCACGGCGGCAGAGTGGTCTGTATGACGGGCAGAACAGCACGCCGGTGAGCAACAGCTGTGCCCAGGACCGGGAGAGGTAGAGAGCGACTCCTCTTTGGCTGACCCTTCGGCTGGCATCATTCAGCCGGCCCGTTTGCACTAATCGCCCTCTGCATTTCTTGTTGTTGGCACAGCCCTGATGGCAGCTACACGGAGGACCCAAGCTCAGAAGCACAGCTAAAGGTGCCCGTCCCCGACTTCGATGACGAGTTTGATGATGAGGAGCCTCTGCCTACCATTGGCACATGTAAAGCACTCTACCCCTTTGAAGGTATGTTGGACTCGCGTGTCTTCCCGTGGCACCCTGCCATCTGCTAACCTCCTCAGGATGTCAGATGCGCCAGGCCTGTGAGCGCAATATGACACCCCCTTCTCTCTCCCCGTCTCTCAGGACAAAACGAGGGCACCATCGCGGTGGCCGAAGGCGAAGTGCTGTATGTGATCGAAGAAGACAAAGGAGACGGCTGGACCCGAGTGCGCAGGAACGAGGAGGAGGAGGGCTACGTGCCCACATCTTACGTTGAAGTCTGTTTGGACAAAGATGCCAAAGGTTCCATGACTTACATTTAGTCCCAAGTCCTGTCACGAGCGTGCAGCGAGGGGCCTGGTGCCATCCAGGGCGTAGTTGTGACGTGGCGTGGGGGGCCATCCCGTGTAATTCCCAGATGACATCGGGCAGCAAGGACAGCCAGATGAGAGGTTGGGGACACGGCCACCACGCTGTGCACACTCGCTGGCGTCACGCACACCGTAGATATCTGAGGGTGCCAGTGGCCACTGCTTCTCACTTAAGCGCCACACTGCACCCCTGACAAGTATTCAAGTGAGATGGCGCATCTCGAGGGGCTGCCGCTGCGCCTTTGGGGTCCCCAGGTTTGATTTCTCCGAGCGGAGCATCAGAACCACAGTCGAGTCTCGTGCCCGTCGGTAACCCCGGCCATTTCAGCATCGTCGCTCCAGGGTGCCAGCTGACTGGTGTTTGTATTCCCTGTGCCTGTAGCTGGGTGGCACAGTGGTTAGTATTGCTTGGGCACAGTGTGGAGTTCGCTTGTTCTGCCCATGTCCACCTCACCATCAAAGACATGCATACCTGGTGCCCCCTATTTCATATCAGCGAGTTGTACACGGGTGGGCAGGACCTCACGCTCTCGGTCGTCATCTGTCCCAAGTGACACACGGCACAGTCACACAGTCCCACCAGCCACATGTACACATCACAGCTGACCCCATAATACTGGAGTGAGGGGAACATTTGAAGTTATTGTATACACCAGGTGCCCTGTGCCCGTTCCTTTCATTTCAGGGTCCGTTGAACTGCCCAAAGCGCTGTGGGTGGGCTTTACATTCCTCGGTGAGCACCTATGGTGCCCCCCCCCCCAACGAGGGTCACGTTTCACCAGGGGGGAGTTTGTCTAAATGGGCGGGTCGAGGGGCACAGAGCTATAGGAGGTGCCACCTTTGGTAGGCACAAGCACGTTGGCACCAGTCTAACATTTGCTCTCGTGTTTTCTGTCATTTTCTGATTGCAGATTCCTAAAGGGGCGAGGCCGAGACAGGACTCCCAGGGCAAGCGGCTCCTGGACACACACTCCCGTGCCCGTACCCGTCGGATTAGAAACATGAAAGAGGAGACGGTGGCGACCAGCCGGTGCTCCCAACCGCCCTGCCAGCCCCAGCCAGCGGCCCTCGTCCTCCTGTGCTCCCTTGTCCGTCAAGTGTTTGTCTGGCATGCCGCTTCATGTTCCTCCCTGTGCCCTGCTGCCAGGCGGGCACACCACGCTAGCTGGAGCCGGCAGGCGGTGGTGCTGCTGCTGCCCGCCCGGCCGGCCTCTGCCCCGAGTCGTTACTGCGTGCCCGCTCTGCCACCTTGCCTGTGCCAAACTTTCACTGGAGGCTCCTCTGCCACCCGCCTGCCATCTGGGCTCCCCGCCCGAGTGCTGCTTGTCCGTTTTTCTTGTTGTGTCTCTTTGTTTGGACTTTCTATGCATGAGCACAGCTGTCACCCAGAATCCCCCCGGGCACGACACTGCCCCCCTTCCCATGCCACGGGGGTCCGATAGACTCTGAAGAAGCTCTTTAAATATCTAATATATAGATTTCTATTCTGCGACAGTGTTACACGTTTTGTTACCTCAAAGTCCGGCTGATTGAATAAATGGAGTTTGTTGCCATCATCATCATCTTCATCATCTTCCTCCTGCCATCGGCGCACCTCTCCCGTCCTTTCCATCCTCCAGTGTCACGCAAACGTGAAGGTGAAAAGTGTCGTCACCCTGAAAGTACAAGCGAGCGGCCATCGCAGAGGGACAGCGAGGGCCGCAGGAAGACCCCTCAGGGGTCCAGCCAAGGAGCAGACGTGGACTCTGCAAGCCCAAGAGGACAACATCCTTAGGTGCAAACCATGCCAACTGGCAGTGTGGGAGGTGGGCTGGCACGGAGGTGGGCCTCTGCACGGCCCCCCCACGACGGGAGAGTGTGCGAACGGTGGCACTCGGGTCATCGCTGGACCTCTGCCGTGGTCCAGCCGATGTTATATAGTGCCTTTCACATTGCAGCGGCTGGGGGGGCGAGTGCGTTGCAAGTGGCTTAGCGAGTGACTCGCATGAATGCGCCGCCCGTCTGAATGTTACGGCAGCCTCTGCTTGGCACGTCATGCTTTGCTTTGTGAAAAACAAAAAAAAGCAAATAAAATGTCAAATGTTTCAGAACACGTCCCCGTGCCCGTCTTTTCCTTACGCCGCCATGTCACCCAGCGCACACCTGCGTACATTAGGTCTAGGCCCTCGGATGGCACAAGACTCCCTTGCCATGCAGACATTCTCACCACATGAGGGCGCCATAGTATCAGGCACCAAGTGTGGGCACCCTACGGGAATGGCAGCCATTGGAGACGCGCACCGCCAAAGTGAGGGAACTCGAGTGAGAAAAGGTCGCAGACTGGCATCTCGTCTTCCTTGCGTAGAAAGGCAGACCCACAGCAGTACCCGTCTCTTGCCACTCACTCTTCTATAGGGCTTGTAATTTTGGACAGCTTGGTGGTGCCATCTGAACACAGGCCAGGGGCACCCTGAAGGATGCCACATAAGCCAATCTGGCAGCGGCCAGGCCCATGTGAGGCAGGAGCAGCAGGGGGTGCAGACCTGGAAAGGGCAGAAAATGTGGAAGGATGCCACCCGACACGTCAGACACAAAGCACACAACCCCGCCACTGTTGCCTCGTGTTTACCCAACTAAGTCCAACTTTAATACTTCAAACTGGCGTCCGTTTACAGTCGAGCAGACTCGACGCTGTGCCACCAAGGAGCCCACCTTGTCCTTAATCAATGTGGCCTCGACCCCGCGCTGTGTGCCAACGGGCCGCTGAAGGTCCACTCGAGCTGCGCACCAGCTGTCCCCAAAGCGTAAGCCCAGCCTGGGCCCGTCCTCCTCACCCGTGTCCCCCACCTAGTCCTCCAAGTAGTAGTCCAGCTTCTTCTCCACAATTTTGCAGCCTTTGTCAGAGAAGACGCGCTCTTGTTTGGGGAAGTAGGTCATCTCCTTGGCCACCACGCTCACCGTGTCCTCGTTGACCGCCTTGCCACGGGCTTTGAGCTCCTCCCTCACGCACTTCTGCACGTGCTTATACTCGAGGGGCAGGAACGGCACGAAGAAGTCCACCAGGTTCTTGTCGATGATGCTCGTGTGCCAGAAGCCACCTGCAAAGAGAGGGCATGGCTTCAACAGTAGGCCACCATCTGCCCCGTGGCCCACGTCATGACGGCCTCAAGACTCGGGTGACGACCGGGCACACGGTGGGCATCTAAAAACGGGGCGAGGATTCTGCCTTTATGGACACTTGGCATGCCACCCTGAGCTCAGCAGTCCCCATCTCGGGAAGCTCACTCCGCGCCACTCCTGCCACACAAGGGTGCCGTAACATCAGACAGCAACTGTGCCAAGAGGGTGGGTTTAGGGGGGGCCGGCCATCGTGACGAGAAGCAGAATAAAACGAGGCCGCATACAAAATGGAGACTATGGTGACAGACCTGGGGCAGCGCCCACCTGCAGGGCTGTGCCAGAGCTGTTAATGTGGCACCATCAACAAGATGTGTGTTTTGACAAAAATCAATGATGTTGGTGGGCATGGGGGGGGGGGGGAGGTTTGCAGTGGGTGCCTTACTCTGCTTGCTGTTGAAGACGTCCAGCGACACGACCGCCTCCAGGTCACTCAACTGGATCTCCTCACGCTGTCTGCCATCGTTCCAGAAGTCCAAAGCCACCTTGTTGATTTTCTCTCCACCTGCATTGCTGATAAAGAAAAAGCACAGAAAACGTCACTTAGGAGGAGAAGGACAATCGGCCACTCTGTCACATGGAATAGTCGGGGAGACAAGGCGGAGCACCCAAAGGGCTCGCATCACCTCAGGAGGACACACGATGCCAAAGGGACACAGAGGTAAGGCGTGGCATACGACAAGAGCAGCGGCCCTCACCTGAGGAAGATGAAGATGGCCTGGCGATACGAGACCCCATCCACGTGCTCGTAGTAGTCCAGGTACGGCTTTATGCCATCGATGAGGCCGGGGTGCAGCTTGTCCATCTCGTCAAATATGAAGAGCGACCGCGGGCAGCTGCTCACGTTGCCCTTGATCCACTGCTGCAGCTGCTCCTGAAACAGATGACGAGAGGAATTCAGCGGGTGTGGGGTCTGCCTGCCGGAGGGTCCGACGCCAGTAAATGTTACTGCCAAGTGCCAGGGCTTCACGTCTGTGACACAGAGACCATCTTCATCATCCTCCCGATACTCGCGGGATACACAACCTCTCAGGGGCTGTGCCAGTCAGTCCTGCGTCAAATGGCCTTTCACCCCTCAGTGTCGTTTGCCCACACGTCTGCACTGCTAGGATACAATTGGGGGGCAAACTCCATGGAAAAAGGCAAATTAACAGGAAAATGACAAAAGAACTTCAGAGCAGGACAAACCAGCAATTATTTCTCATTATTCCCTTAGAATTGTCACTTTGCTGTCCTTAAACAAAGTGGCCTCCCCATTTAAGGACAGCAATGTGACAGTTCAGAGTAAAAGGACCAGCTGACAAACTGACTGGGAGGACCAAAACGCAGTCACCACAGGGGGCACCACGACTGCAAAGACCACAAACCTGCCGAGTGACACCCGTCCCACCGCCTCGGACCCTCGAGTGAAGTCACGGCGGCCCTCACCTTGTACACGTCGACGTTCTCAGCGTGCGGAAAGTGGGCCGTGGCGATGAACTGGTGCACAAAGCCGCTCCTCATGCCCTTCCTGTACAGATTGTTGGCGATCATTTGGCTCACGTAGTTCTTGCCCGTGCCCGACCAGCCATGCAGAGACAGGACTAGGGGCTTCTTGGGGTTCTCGTGGCTCAGGAATCCCGTCACTGCCTTCAGAATGACGCGGCTCGCCAAGTGCTGTCCAAACAGCTTCTCCTCCAAGTCCACTTTCAGTCCTAAAAGAGCAAACCGGAAAACGATGACACAAGAGGGACGATGACACCCAGCCAGCCACTACGAGACCCATTCACGGTCACTCTGGCCAGGACCTTCCCTCGGCCGAACAGCCAATGACCAGGAAGAAAGTGACAATAGGAGAAGACGTAGAGGAAAAACACCACGGAGGGGCCTCTTAGCTTCACCAAGGCCAAACGGGGGGCCGCTATGGGGTAACTGAGATGGCAGCTTTTATAGTGACAGCATGTCACTGCCATAGCAATACTATGGTGACTAGAAAAGCCCATGCCATCCTACAACGGACCTCGTCAGCAATTAAACCCAAAATGGAGGCAAACCTCAGGGCTGTGCAGGAGAGAACCAGGGGGTGAGCAGGCTGTGCCACGCCACCTCCACCATGACACCCACGGCATATTGCTTCTCGGTCACCTGACATTTCCAGCGTGTCCTGGTGATGTGACGATGACAACCTGAGCTTCAGCTCTCGTCAGCTCTTTGACTTGACCTCAGTTTTTGGTCAACCCCCGAGCAGCCCATCAGCGTTTGTGTTCTTGCCACCGCCTTGAATGCCCGTGTCTCCTCGGCCATCACCATCTTAATTCACCCTTTTCTGCCGAGTCTGCTTCTGTCATTGGACCAAATGCTGATAATCAGCATTGCGCAGACACGGGTGCAAACGACTGCTAAGAGAGCCGTGACGTCACCGCCATTGAGACAAGCGCCCTGCGGAGGAGCAGCGCAGTCGACACGACACTCGAGTCACATCTCAGCAGGTGGAGACGAGTAAATTGGGGCGTAAAACAAAAAGGGCAAAGGGGGCTCAGCAAAAACACATCAGAAAGTGAACGCCTGAAACAATGAAACCTGGGTAAACGGGCCTGTCACAAACTAAGACTTCATATGGCACCAGCACTTCTAGAGGCCACGGCTTGGTCAGTGGTGCCCCTCAGCTTGGCGCCTCGCTGTCTTTACCTGTGTGACTGAAACACAGGACCTCAAAAGCCAACTGTGTCCCATGCCCACGAGATCCTACTGATTCTGGGCTGATGCCCTGGCGGGGCGCCCCCTGTGCCACTTAAGTGACGCACCCTGACAGAACGGGACCCCTGGGCACTGGCATGGAGGAGGACCTAAAGACAGTTGCCACATGCAGCCACACCACTGTCACGCGCGACCTTTGGATTTCTTAATTTCGCCAGCATGCAGTGACGCTAGAGGCCAAAGTCCAGCGCGACGCGGCCTTACCGGTGCCGTTGAACTCGATCCACTTGGCGTTGCAGCCCTCCCTGAAGTAATTCTGCACGCTCCCCCAGAGCAGCGAAGCCCCTAGGCCTCCGAGGACCACCGTGGTGGTGATGGGCTCAAATCCGTACGATACGTGAAGCCGCAGGACCAGAAAGAGCAGCGCGGCGGCTTCGGGAACGCCGCCCTTCAGCCTCATGGCACGTCCAACGCCTGCCTTCTCCCGGGTCGGCGCACCTCACAGTTCGGGCGGTTCGGTCGTCTGGCGCGCGGGCGGCAGAGCGAACGCGGAAGTAGCAAACAGCAGCCGGAAGTGGCGCGAGCTATGACGCCGGGCTCGTAGGGAGCGTCGCCAAAGTGCTTGCCCCGAGCTTTCCCAGCCTGGAAGGCTCTGCAGTCCTCACGTGGGAAGCGAAGCGAACCGAATCTGCACCCCGACACCGTCCCGAGTGGAGGCGGCCAGCGAGTACACGTCGAGTCAACGGAGACAAGAAAGAAAATCGGAGAGCCCGCTGTGGCACAAGCGGCGCTGGGATTGCGGCACATCTTCACGAAATGAAAGGACACCAAATTCTGAAGCGAAGCTTGTTGTCACTTGGGGGCTCAGGAATGTCCTGCAAACCGCAATGAGTAAGCTGGCAGTGCTGAATGCCACCCCCTGACACCGCACGGCGTTCACCGGCTGTGCAGCTCCAAATGACAACATACGCGACTCTGAAAGAAGGACGCCTGCCTGCCTGCCTGCCTGTCTGCCCGCCCGGTGTCCGCGCATTGAGAGACGCCCCCTGACGAGTGCGGACAGCCAATCAGCTCGTGGCGCTGTAATCCCCTCCCCTCCGAAGAGGCCGATGGCCAACACAACTTTTCGGCTTGCGGCAGTACAAAGTACGCGTGCCGGCGCCGCGTCATCCTACCTGTGGCGTTCAGCGAGACCCACTCGTCTCGGCAGCACTCCTGGAAGAAGTAAAGCAGGTTGGGGTAGGCAGCGAGCAGCCCGGTTAGCGCCGCCGCCATGCCCACGGCGATGCTGGTGCTGATGGGCTCGATGGCCGCGGTCGAGCACAGTGTCGTGAGGACGAGCCAGGCGAGGGCGGCAAGGCGCCCCGGCCCCATTCTGAAGGCGCGCACTTCACCCAGTGATGCCGCACCGGCGCCCGCCTGCCTCGCGACTTCCCGCTAATCGATTGTTTAAGAGACACGTGACCGCGAGGGACGGCGGAAGAATGAGCCAATCAGCAGCGTCCGTCGGGAGTTTTCGGCCATTCGAATGAAAGGAGCCTCAATAAGTGAAGGGGCGGGGCTACCGAGGGTTCCACGGCACCCCGTCGGTGGCTGGCAGGGCAAGATGGAGCAGTCAATGGAGACCCTTGGGAAGGCTCATATTGGCCGAATGTTCAGTGGCAGCCCCCCCGCCATGGTTGGGCAAAAATGTAAACAACAACATTGGGAGGGATGAGCATAGGGGGCAACCTAAGTGCCAGATAAACAGAACTCTCTGGGTGTCCGTCCAGAATGGTGGTTTGTTCAGTTGACCCAAGCGATGCCCCTTCACCTCCTGCCTGGGCTCCAGCAACCCAATACGGGTCAGCAGCTGTCCTGTATGTCTGAACTTGTAAAAGCGCCTTGGCATGATGTCCAGTACCGAAAGGCGCTATATAAAATCAATGTCAGTCGTTGGTTTGTTTCTGTTCTGTTTTCTAGGCTGTAATTACCCCATTTTTTGAAACCCATTACCCACCCTACCTGGAAAGGGGTCTCTCTCTGAATTCCCAAGATTTCTTCCATTTTTTTCCCTACAAGGGTATTTTTTGGGAGTTTTTTCTTGTCTTCGTCGGGGGTCAAGGCTGGGGGGCTGTCCAAAATCAGGGCCAGTAAAGCCTGTTGTGGCACTTCTTGTGTGACTTTGGGCTATACAAGACATGAATTGTTAATGTTGTTGTTGGTTTGTCACCGGCCTCTCTTCCTTGTGCCACTTTCAGGTCAATGAGCCCCTGGCCACAAGGTGCCCTCTCCCAAGCCCATGCTGCCCAGGGTCACTGCCAGGGTTGGGGCAGACCTGCTCTCATTTAATGCTCTCCTGAACTAAGCTCACCCTTCTGCTGGCCCAAAAGAGCCAAATCAAATGTCTGGGGCTGTCCGTTCCCTTGAGAGGACAGCATGGTCCCCCACCTGGCACTATGGGTCGAAATAGGTGGCCTAGATAGGAGGTCTTGAACCTTTCAGCACATCTACCAGGCCCCCTGCTGTCCTGTCAGAGTATTGCATGATTGTACACAGTCAATAAAAACACTCGTGCCACAGGCTCATAGTTTGCACATGAAGGCAAAATGCCCAAGGAGGTTGAAGTGGGTGGCATGGGGGGCCAGGTGTGCCTGGACAAGCACTACTCTAAATGATGGAGGGTGGGATTTTGTTTGTCCAGGTCAGAATCTTACTGTCGTCCATCACTGATGAAAAGCTCTGAAAGGCAACAGCTGCACATTTCCAGCTGCCATCAGTGAATGGCAAGGTAAGGCAGTCAAATGTGGGCAAACAAGAAATGACGGGCAGAGCGAGTGTGGCTCAATTGTGCGGACACTTTGGCAGGACACAAGAGGCAGCGAGTGCCCACCCAGCTGACTTCAGTGCCTCATTGCAGGTCTTTTTCTTGTTTTATTGTCTCACTCTTCTGTCTTCATGAAGATGCTTGTGTATAAAAGGCAACCATCTTGAATAAGTGGAGATGCCAATCAGACATGGCAGGCTGAAGTCTTCAAGCCGAGGGCAAAGGGGCTTCTCCTGTATAAGCAGGCAGGTCAGTCCACAGCCTCGAGCCCCCGCTGTTATTTTATTAAAGCTTGGAATCCTAAGTAGGCTGACATCCTGAGCTCTCAATGTGTGCTTGGGTTTGGAATTGGCATCTTGTGAAAAAGTAAGTGCCCCCGGGAGGTGCTGTTTCTTTCTTGTCGTTTGTGAACTCAAGGGGATTTGCTGTTCATTTAAACAGGATGTACAGAGCGAGGGCATGGAGTACAGCAGGCATCAGGCCACTTTCAGAGTTTGTAGCCCATTTAAAAAATAAAAAAAAGGCAAATTGTAAAAGGAGAAAAAGTAAGTACCCCCTATGGCTCTCACAGCTGGCATCGCCTCTAAAGTTGGTGTTAACTGGCAGAAGTCTCTTTGCACTCCTCTGCGCCGCTGGATACAATACAATTTATTTTTGTGTAGGCCAAAAATCACACAAGGAGGTCCACAATGGGCTTTGACAGACCCTGCCTTTTGACAGCCCCGCACCTGTGACTCTAAGAAGAAAAGAAAAAACTCCCCAGGGTAAAAAAAATGGAAGAATCCTCGGGAAAGGCAGTTCAGAGAGAGACCCCTTTCCAGGTAGGTTGTGCATGCAGTGGGTGTCAAACAAAGGGGGTCAATACAACACGAGACCCAGAACAGAAGACAAGTCCTCCTCAATAGAATACATGAGAAGTGCAGAGCGGCATTGATGAGGGTTTGGATTTGTTCAGAGTCCTGGAGACCTCGCCCCCTATTGGCCATTCCACAGCTGAGTCAGTGCTGGGCCAGCCAATCCAATGAAAGGACCCCTCAACCCCATGATTCCTGCGATCCTCCATCAGAGATGACTTTACCTCAGGCAGGCACAACAACTTGGCAGGTTGGCATTGGCACCAAGTGGCACATTTGAGTACCAAGACGAGAAACAGAACAGGTGAGGGTCAGTAACAAATTCTAACTGTCATATTTCTTACGTTTTAGTGCTAATGACAGAGTGCACAGTTAATCAGCAGCTCTACTCAGGGTGTGCTAAACTGAAGTCGTGAGTCTTCAGCCGGGATTTAAAAGCTGAGACCGAAGGGACATCTCTTATAGTAGCAGGCAGACCAGTCCACAGTTTAGGGGACCTGTAACTAAAAGCTCGACCTCCCACTGTTATTTTATTAATCCTTGGAATCATAAGCAGGCCGGCATCTTGATATCTTAAAGTGCGCTCAGGTTTGTAAGTCATGATAAGTTCAGCCAAGTAAGCCGGACATCCGCCATTTAAGGCTTTATAATTTAAAAGGAGGATTTTGAAATCTGCCCTGAACTTAACTGGGAGCCAGTGTAAGGAGTTAAGAGCTGCAGTTATGTGTTTGATTTTCCTTCTTCTTGTAATAATTCTGGCAGCAGCATTTTAGATTAACTGGTAAACTGACTTGTGACGATGCGGGTTCTGGCTCCACACTCCCATTGCTATTCGGCTGCCCTTTTCAACACACTTACTCGAGACCTCCCGATCCCTGGCTCCGGTATGGCACTCATCCCAGCCTCAGAGACTTGATTCCCACAACGGCCAGGTCGCCCACGTTGGGGATTCCACCACCAAGCCTCCCGACTTCCGCTGCCTTTCCGCGGCCCTCTGCGGCTCGTCGCTTTCCACAAGTCACTCCCGCTACCTGATCGCTCAGCGGGAGCGACATCCAACTCAAACGCCTGGGTGTAGGCCCAACACCCCAGGCCCTCGCAGCTGCCCGTGAGCGCTCGTTCGCGGCTCTCTCTCTCTCCGACCTGCTTTCTCTCCTGCTCCCGATAACCTCCGTCCTCTCTCCTTTCGTTCGAACCCCCTTCCTGACCGACTCGCGCTTCTTTTAAATGACGAGGGGCCATGACAGCTGCAGCATTAGCCACGGGAGCAATCACGGATGTGGGCAGTTCCTCACCTGTGCACTCGGTGAGAAACGCCCACACCCCCGAGCGCCCCGCGGCTCGCCATGGCCCAACGCCCCCTCGCTAAGTCGCCGTGAAAGCGGGGATTATTTATTTAAAAATGAATGGCCTTTGCTCAGTGAGCTGTGGATCCGCTATACCACATGACTAAAGAACATTTTGAACTTTCAGTGAATGCCACCTTGCAGTAGTCAGTCCTACCAGACATAAACGCATGAAGTAATTTCTGAGAACAGCGTCAAGGTAGGGTTGGAGGGGTGCCTTGGCCATTCAGCTTATTTCAAATCCCCCTACCGCACCTCAGATCCGGGGTTCACTTGGCCATTCCAGAACTTTCCATTTCTTTTCAACCGTTCTGCGGTGGATTTATTGGAATTTGTCGTCATGGTGCAAGGTCCGCTTTCAGTTGAGCTTAAATCTTGCGAGGGGTGGTCCCCCATTATCCTGAAGTGAAGACTTCCTTGTGGATGCTGTGGTGGCGTTGGAGGCCCAGATATGGCAAGGCAGCCCAAACGCGAGGGTTTCCACCACCAAGCTTTACAGCCGCACTCAGGTTCTTCCGCCTGAACCTTCTCTTTGGGTTTTGCTGCACACACCTTCTGGTGCTGTGGCCTCAGAACTTTACTTTTGCCTCATCTGTTCCAGAAATCCTGGCGTCTTGTAGATGAAACCTGCGTTAAGCGATTTCTCACACAAACATTGGGATTAATAAAACACAAGCTTGCCGTGGAATTTGGTTTAACGTTATGGAACATTAGGATTATCCACAAGTCCTGCAATGACCTTTTTGGTGTGTTGGCATTTTAGTGCCTCTGAGCAGCGGGACAGCAAAGTGAACAGAAAATCTTGTTTTATTGTGCGTATTCAGGACACGTCCGCCCCGTTCTAATGTGCAAGTCACTGACGTGTTCTCTCAGTGCAGATGTCTTCAGTGGCGGCCATGCGATTGCCATTCATCGGGTCAGATCTGCAATCCACAGTTAAAGAGGTATGTGCCAGGCTGAGGGGCAGAACTGACAAGGTGGTCTTCTCTGAAGTTCTGCCTGTGCCACACGCCCGTCCAGATAAGATTTGGGAGATTAGAAGGCTTAACTTGTGGCACACATCTTGGTGCAGGAGAGCAGGGTACACGTTTATGGGGCATTGGGACTCCTTTAGGAGCAGAGGTGGCACGTTACAGCTGAAGCAGAGGGGCACCAAAGTGTGGGGGAAGTGGATGAGGAGGTCAGGCGAGGATTGTTTAAACTGGGGGGGGGGTTAGAAGTGTACATAAACAAACAAACGTGCAAAAATAAAAAACATGCCTAGGAATGTCAATTCCATGTCACCATTTAAAGTAAAATGAAGAGCACATTCAGAATCGCTGCCTTCACGCCAGAAGTTTCAAACATTAAAACAAGGGAGCAGAGTTGTGATGGGGATGAGTAGAACACGGAGGGGTACAGGAAGGAGAGAGAGAGCAGAAACGCAGGTGGCACTGGGCTTAAACACAAGGCCTCTTCAGTTGGACGATGAGCCCCATCTTAGTGAGGAAATCTGGCTCTGCCCGAGTCATTTAATTTAAAATTTTATTGAAAAGCGACTTTACAGGGGAATATTACAGGCATGGGGGACGTTAACTACCCCCACATTAACTGGGATAACCCGACGTAATCAGCAAGTGTGTTTGAGCACAACAACGTGGGGCGGAGCCTGTCTGGGTGATCAGGACAGAATTGGGCGTGTCGAAGTGATTGGAGCACGAGGGTCACGTGACCAGACTCTACCATGATGCTCCGTGTGTTAGAAGAGCGCGGATGTTAAGTTTCACTTTGGTAGGACAAATGATGAGCAGATGTGTCAAAGTCGAAGGAGGGTGGACTGGGAAAAGGTGTGCAGAAAGTCAAGGAGCAGGTAAGAAACGTTTTACATGTTGGTATGGACCTGTCCCCCATTACATTTAGAATTAGCAGGAAATTAAATAACGCCTCTACAGTGGGTTCATGAAGGATAAAACGGACAAGTGATAATGCCAGTGTGAACAGGAGGGCAACCATTGAGAAGGACATCAGAGAGGAATACAGCAGATGAGGCGAAAGATAACCCTAAGAGAGCCTTGGAGTACTTGAGTAGCAAACGACCAGTTGAAAAGGAACAGGAGCTCAGATAAGATAAGAGTGCAAAAAAGTGGCAACCACAACTCCATACAGGTGTGCAAAGGTGACCCTGCAAAGCCCCCATCCAAGTGCCAGACTGCCACAGTAGGCCACCTCTCTGCATTACTAGCCCATTCCCAAAGCACTTGGGTGGAGGCGAGTGCCAGTTGGCAGAAATGCCAATAAAATTGCACCTGCTTCAAATGACACACAAGGTGCATGGCAGCCCCCCCACACATACCAGAGTCCTGCGGCTCAATGGTCAGTGCTGCTCAGAGTTCATCCCTTGGCTCCGTTTTGTCAGTATAAAGGTCCACCTTCATCTCCACGGTCTTGCAGCCATCAACAGAAAACACACGTACATCCTTGGGAGTGTAGCTCATGCTGTTGGCCACTTGACTCACAATCTTCTCGTCAACTTTCCAGCCACGGGATCCAAGCTCTGCTCTCACGCACTGGCGGACGTGTTTGATCTCAAGAGGCAGGAATGGCACAGACACACGCACCAGGCTGTGTTGAATGATGTCAGAGCGAAAGAGACCATCTGCAATAGGGAGGGAAAGAAAACAGATGGCACAAGCTGAAAAGGTCACTAGCAGGGACACCCAAATGCAAGACATGGGGGACAAAGTTTCAGAACCACAACAGAAGGCTTGTTAAGCAAAGCAGGACGTGACCAGCCCTGCTCACACGGGCACGTACAGTACACCATGACATTTTCTAACCTGCTTAATCAAAATCAGGGCCATGGGAGGGTGCAAGGCAGGAACAAACCCTGGACAGAGCGCCAGTCCATCACAGGGCAAACACACACAGGCCAATTAAGAGTCACCAATCCACCTAACCTGCAGGTCTTTGGATAGCCAGAGGAAACCTGAACAACATGAGGAAACCCACAGGGAGAACATGCAGTCCCCCCACACAAACTCTGTCTCCTTACTATAAGGCAGCAGCATTACCACTATGCCACTGCGACATTGGAGGTCATAGGCTTTCAGCACACTGGACCCTCTGTGGCAACAGTGCCATGGACGTGGGGTTTGGCACAAAACAACTGCACTGCATGCACAATTATTATTAGATGACACCAAGCTAGGTGGGCTGGCAAATAATCGAGAATCCGTTGAATCGTCAAAGAGGGACTTGGACAGCAGGCAGGCCTGGGCAGATTTGTGGAGGATGAAATTGAATCTCAGGAAATGTAAGGAGTTACACATAGGAAGTCAAAATGGGAGGTTTGGATACACAATGGGGGTCTGAAAATCGAGAGTCCACCTTACGAGAAGGATTTAGGAGTCGCGGTGGACTCAACACTGTCAGACAGAGTTCAGAAGCCATTAAGAATGACAGGTTATATAGCACCTTGATGTTTGCAGTACAAGTCACATGAGCTTTGTAACCCACTGGTGAGGCCTCATCTGGAGTCCTGGGGGCACGAAGGGTCTCCATAAAGGCAGAGAAGAGCGACTCGACCGATTCCAGGGCTACAGGGGATAAGTTATGAAGAAACATGAAGAGCTGAGCAAAATGAGATGAAGAGGAGGAGACCTGACTGACGCGTTTAAAATTATTGTAAGAGCCAATCTTAGAAAGCTGAAGTTTTGAGTTAAACACATATTAATGTTTGCTTAATTTGAATAGAATATAAATGTCTTCCATAGTCGTAGCTTATGGGATAGTCTTTTCCCCCTATGAGTTAGTAAGACATCGAACCTTCTTACTATAACTGAGAAACAGTGGGATAATAAGCTTAGCGGTGTTTAGAACTGGTCCCAGTAAAGAGGGACTTGAAAGACCCATTTTCTACTCAGAGATGAGATAAGCGTACAGTTTGCTGACCGTTATGAAATGGCTCGCAAATGATCAGTAAATAGTAACGATTTGAGATGTAACAAGATTAAGCTTAGAACTGAACTTTTCTTAACAAGAAGGTTTCCTTTTTTTTGCTATTTTAATTTTCTTTTTTGTGTGAACTGTTTTACTTTGAAACTTAAACTTTTAAAAACAAAGATATTTTGTCTGTGGAATCATTTCTGCACATCAGGCTTTTGTTGAATCCCATTTTTTGAGTTAGAGCTGCTGAACTTTGGTAATTTTGAGAAAACGCAGCTACAATCATGAAGGGAATCAGAGCAGCGGATCGAGACGGCGACTTTAAAAAGAACATTGGGTACACAGCTGGAAACTTAACTTGTTAACAGGAATTCCACACAAACATTAGGAAGTTTGTCTTTACGGAGAGAACAACAGACAATAAGTGACCATGTAGTGTGGTGGACAGCAGGACTTTAGGGGTCTTCAAATCTTAACTTGATGCCGTCTTGGAGGAATTTAGTGGACAGCACTGGCTGAACGGTCGGTTCCCATCCAGATTGTTCTAATTAGGACAATAGTATGTAATGTTTAAAGGAAAAAGAGGATGTTTGTTTGTCACTGTAGCCACGGGCCCACCCATCTGCTCCATCAAGTGCCCCTCTCATTTCATCTGTTCATGTAGTCTTTGAGTTGGGCTTGGGGGGTCATTGGACCAATCCTGACCCTCCAACTTGTGAATTTTATTCAGTGAGGTTGCATTTCAACCTCTGAGCACTTGTCATCTTGTAATCCTGGACACCAGAGGTGGGGTAGAGCTGTAGAATATGGAGGCACTGGAGGCTAATGGGGTCCTGGCATCTTCATGTTTAATCCTTTTAAAAGCGCTTTGTAGTTTATTTGCACTTTGTGACCCTGCTGACTGTTCACAAAATTATTGAGGAACGAAGACAAAGAGTTTGAAATTTCAGGATTGTTGAATTCATCTGAAAGGCGTTTTATGATTTTTAACTTTGTGTCCCAATTCTTTTACATGAGGTAATAAAGCTGCCCGATTAGGTGTTAAGCACATGACACCATACCCTCCTTCATTAACCCAATAGAAGGGACCTAAAAATTCACAGCCAATAAACATTCAGTTTTATAAAATGTGCATGAGAAGTCAGAACACTGGCATGCCTAATAATTGTGCACGTAACGTAGAAAGAAAGCGGGCACCTTACTCTGCTTGCTATTAAAGACGTCCAGCGACACGGCCACCTCCCGGTCACTCAGCTGGATCTCCTCACGCTGTCTGCCATCATTCCAGAAGTCCAAAGCCACCTTGTTTAATTTTCTCTCCTCCCGCACTGCTGATAAAGAAAAAGCACAGAAAACATCACTTAGGAGGGAAGGCAACGGGAGGTCACAGCAGGAGAATCGGCCCTTCTGTGACATGAGGCCACATCACAACAGAAGATTAAGGAAATCGTAAGACTGTTTGAAATCAAAGGTAAACCAAATGGCAGTATGGAGATTGGATTACAAATGTAAGCCTAGGGTGCAACAGGAAAACAGTAAGCTCAGAGACAAACAGATGAAAATGGCCTGGCGATACGACACTCTCTCCACATGGTCATGGCTGTCCAAGTATGGCTTTATGCCATCAATGAGGCCGGGATGCAGCTTGTCCATCTCATCAAATATGAAGAGTGACCGCGCGCAGGCTGCTCACATTCCCCTTGATCCACTGCTGCAGCTGCTCCTGAAACAAAGGACAGAAATTCAGCAGCCATCAAGAAGATTCCCGTCTGGATCACTGGGAGTCGGTGGGAGTGAAGATTTGAAACCAGCAACAACTTTTTACAATTCCAAAAGAGACCAGATATCATACATGCCATCTGGATTCAGCAAGAGCCCATCAGGCACACTCACTTCACTGGATGTCTGAAATCTTCATACATGAAGGCAATCGCCAGCATTAAAGTAGCTGCACACGTCACCGTGACGGGCCACCATGTCGTGCAAGTTCAGATTTGTAGTGTTAGATAGGACATTGCATATTTCTATTTTCAAGGATTTCTCCTGCACTCCAAAGCTGTCTTCTTAGCTTGACAGGTGACTCCATATCATCATCATCATCATCATTATCATGGAACAGTTGGGCTCTTCTAGTCTTATTGAAGATGAGCTGCAAATCTAAAAATAACTCCAAGTGGCGAACAGACAACCTGCACGACACTTGGTGGTGGCCATACAAGTGTATGGTGCCAGCACAGGTCTAGAAGGAGGCCTAAACTGGGTAAGGGGATGGCGCTCACCTTGTACAAAGCAGAGCTGCCCACATGTAGAAAGTGAATAGTGGCGATGAAGTGGTGCACAAAGCTGCTCCTCATGCCCTTCCCGTACAGATGGTTGGCAATCATTTTGGTAACATAGTTCTTGCCTGTGCCTGACCAGCCATGAAAAGACAGAACCAGGGGCTTCTTGGAGTTCTCATGGTTCAAGAAGCCGGTCACCGCCTTCAGAATGACATGGCTCGCCAACGGTTGTCCAAACAGCTTTTCTTTCAACTCCACTTTGAGTCCTGAGGAAAAGGCAAAATGATCACTTGGAAAAAATTAAGGCATGGAAAAAAAAAAAATGGTGCGTCACCCAACATAAAATATTTATGACGCAAGTGACAATTACTAATGTATATTTAGTAGTCTACAAAATTACAATTTACAGCAGTAAATGTAGTGCTTGTCATAAAATGAATGAGCCGGGTGGGGGAGACAAGCACAAGGTATGCCACCGGAGCCCCCTTGGACTGCACTTCAAGTGGTCACTCACCAGTAGCTCATCCCACAGCATAGAACAAGCAGTGAGAAAACTTTAAAAACACGTCCAGTGGGAGGAGGCATCAGGAGGGCAGCTGCAGCAGGACAGCAACGTCCAAGCCACAGCTGGAAGCCAGCAAAAGAAAGTGACACCAAGCAGTGAAGGTTAAGGGGGGTGTGGGACCCGAGACATCAGGAGGTCTTTAACATCCTGAATGAATGAGGTGGAAAAGGACAAAGGGGACAACTAAAGAGGGACAGCCACATTTACACGAATGTACCAGGTGGTGGCTTCGTCCACAAGGTGGCACAGGTTCGGACCTTCTGTCATTGCAAAGCCACTCTTTCGTGTGACGGCGCTATAAAGTCAAAGAGGCACCTGACCACTCCAGGGACTGACAAGGAAGGGCGGCCTCCTTCAGCTTCATACGCAGTCACCATGTCACGACGGCGACGGTGCGTCTTACCGGTGCTGTTAAAGCTCATCCACTGCTTGTCACAGCTTTCTATCCCGAGGTAGCTCCACAAACCCTCGAACGTCCAGGCTCCCGACCTGCCGGCTGCCTGAAGCCAGCACAGGACTAAGAGCGGCGCCGCCAAGCCTCCATCCAGCCTCATGCCGCAGTCCGTGCAGATGGAGCAGGAAGTCGGCGGCTGACACCGACAGGGCGTGCCGAGTGTTTGTTGCGACGAGGACGAAAACCGGCGTCACGGGGCACAGAAGCGGCCCGACATGCTGCCATTCTTGAATTGAACGACGGCGTGCTTACCCACCCGGCATGTGCGACGTGGTGGTCCCGCGGTCGGGCTGTCATTCTTCCCGCTGCCTTTTTAACTTTTCTTTCTGAATTTCTTTGTTGAATTCCTCGCGTCTTAAAAAGGGCGCGCAGACCTTGGACTGCATGACAACGCCGGCAGAGACCAATGAGAGGCTGCCACGTCACACAAGTGCCCGGCGCGCCAAGGAGGGCGGCAGTTGGCGTGCAGGTCAAGCGGCGAAGGCGCCAGATTTTAAACGCCAATGATGACCCTCCGTAACGGGGCTTCGGTTCAGCTGTCAAACACATGAAGAAAATGGCAGTATGGTGGCCGCGGTGGGCACCCCCTTTGCTACAGAAGGTCGGCGTAAAACGACCTCACTTTATCATTCGGGTAGACTCGGACTGGTAATGTCCGCTCCAGTAGATGAGAAGGTTTACGACTCGGGGTCAGTGGCGTAGCTGGGGGGGACATGTGTCCTCAGGCGCAGCACCAGGGGGCGCCAAACTGATGTTACGAAATTTTAGAATAAAATGTTTCCCATTCGAGGCGGCACGGTGGCGCAGTGGTAGCGCTGCTGCCTTGCAGTTAGGAGACCCGGGTTCGCTTCCCTGGTCCTCCCTGCGTGGAGTTTGCATATCCTCCCCGTGTCTTCCCACAGTCCAAAGACATGCAGGTTAGGTGGATTGGCGATTCTAAATTGTCCCTAATGTGTGTTTGTGTGTGCCCTGCGGTGGGTTGGCACCCTGCCTGGGATTGGTTCCTGCACTGTGTTGGCTGGGATTGGCTCCAGCAGACCCCCGTGACCCTGTGTTCGGATTCAGCAGGTTGGAAGATGGATGGATGGATGTTTTCCATTCTTAAATACACTAAAAAGTAAATAAAAAACATTCGCATCCCCAGTCCGTCACTCCATCAGTATGAGGAGATCTGTTTCCTGTTTTTGTCTCTTTCTGATTTCTTTATACCCAACAGACAATAATTGATCCCCTCCACTACTCGAACATGCCACCCAGAAACGTTATTAAAGAGGTGGCACGACTGACATGAGGCATGAGGGTATCCTTGTCTGTCTAAGTTGTTGCAAACGCCATTTGTGTGTGCCAAGTGATTTATCTTTACGTGTTTGGTAGAAAATTTGATTGGCTGTGGTGAAGTATTCTAGGAGATGGCTGCAAAAGTCTAGACGTTCCCCCGTCATAGTTTCATACAAATACATTGTAAGTAATGCAGTTTTTGTAAATATATAATTATTTTGCTTTATGATTTGCTATATACTTTCTTTAAAATCATTTTTAAATGCGGAAAACAAATTTTTTTCTTACAAAAACTAATGGCAGATTTAGATTTTAAAGAACACGAGGCGGCATTATCATTTTCGGAGACTTATATGAAATTTTTTTCTTAAAATACTATTATTTTAAATACATTTTTTAAAATTTTCTTTCTCTTCCTCATTGCATTTTGGCAAACAGGAGGGGGCGCGAAACCTTCAGTTGTCCCCGGGCGCTGAAAACCCCAGCTATGCCTCTGCTCGGGGTCCTCCAGATTGTGCCACACCAGAGGTGAACTGGTATGGTGTGTGTAAAAATGCCACTTGGTGTGTCGCCGCTGTGCCAAGCTGCCATCTACAATGTTCAACCCTAAGTGATGCCAGCTTGAAAACACTCCCTGTGCCAGATGCCCAGTGGCCCAGCACACGCCCACCACTGGAATTGAAAGGCCTTCACAAAAGCAGCAGTGCAGAGGAGCCCTTAGTGAGTAATGCTGGCAAAGGCCGACTCGCCCCCAGATGGGCATTTTTGTCTTTTTTTTTATTGGTTTATTTATTGTAAGGGTTTCATTTCAGGCCTAAGTTTTCATTTTTGTTTTTTCTCACTGCCTTGTTTGCTTTTTGTTGTGGCATTCGGGATCAGTGACGTGACTGTCACCTTTGTTTGCTCTGCAGGATCGATATCCCTCGCTGGACCCTGACGGTGGTGAGCTTCTTTACCAAGTAGGGCTAACGGGACAACTGCAGGTCAGTTTGTGACTTCTAATTTTGTCTTTGCAGTTCCTGGCCTTGAGCTCGTCTTTCATCTTCTTCCTCATCTCCTGGCCTCCTTGTTGTGTCCAGAACAGGAAGTACCAATGGCTTTGCACACATCGGTCTGCATGGGTGACGTTTATCTCTCTGCCCTTCCGATGTCGAGAAGATAAGAGTCTCTCGTCACGTGCATCGGTGTAGACGGTGAAGGGACCCTCACCAACAATTGTGAGACAGACACAAGAAGAGTCAGGTGGGCATCCTGTAGCTCGGGCCTTGACATGGCAGTTTAGCCAAGGCCTGTTGCTGTCTGGTGGCACCATTGATGATCGCTTGAGAAGGAGGCTTGGGGACGTGTGAAGGCCTGAGTGCAGAATTGGAATGGAGCAGCGACGCTGCTGGGGACCCTGACTTAGTGTCTCGCTTTTATGGTCAGCTGCTTTATTGAGGTTTTATTTTTTTCTTTCTGAGCTTTCCTTACAGTTTAAATGAATTCCTCCATGCAGGGCAGCGTAGGAGTCAGTTTGTGATGCGAGTGTTTTGTCGTAGCATCAGTGTGGTGCGTGAACTACTGAAGATCAATGGAGCGCCTTCACTGCTCAAGCTCATCTTTCTAAGGACGGTGAACTTGACATAACGTATCTGTGAGTGAAGAGCGTGAAGGTGAGCGAGTTCAGCTGTAGGTGGCACTCGGGGCCTGCCTTAGGCTCAGATTAGGCGTTTTGCTTTACCCAGTCTTGTAGGGGTGGAGCCAAATATGCAGAAAGTATTCGGATACGTGCAAATAGTGCATTTTTACAACCCTAACCCTAACCTAACCCTGTATTTGTATTCAGAAAAAATCAAATCAAATCAAATGGGCATCATCTGTGTCTGCCCGCCTGTGCTTACGCTGCACCACCCCGTTGGCACAAGCAGGTGGTGAAGCTCCGCTTTCGCTTTTAGGAAAATGTTGGACTTCGCGAGGCCACTTTAGATTTGTGATGTGAATTTTGTGTGATACGTCAGTTCACCTACACGCTGGTTCAGCGGCCACCATTTGTGTCATACGGTTGGTCACTTAGATGGATACTCGCATCTATTTCATTTCTTTATTGACCGGGAGGATATTAGCATATATGGTTCTACGTGTGGGCGGCGCAGTGGGTAGCGCTGCTGCCTCGCGGTAAGGAGACCTGTCTGGGTTCGCTTCCCAGGTCCTCCCTGCCTGCGTGGAGTTTGCATGTTCTCCCCGTGTCTGCGTGGTTTTCCTCTCACAGTCCAAAGACATGCAGGTTAGGTGGACTGGCGATTCTAAATTGTCCCTAATGTGTGCTTGGTGTGTGTGTGTGTGCCCTGAGGTGGGATGGCGCCCTGCCCGGGGTTTGTTTCCTGCCTTGCACCCTGTGTTGGCTCCAGCAGACCCCCGTGACCCTGTAGTTAGAATATAGCGGGTTGGATACTGGATGGATGGATGGGTGGGTTCTACGTGTTTGTTGCTGGGTAGAACTCAATAAAACGTATTTAAATTAAAAAGACTTCATAATTATTGTATTTTAGTCAATAGACTAATATAAGGCATACAAAACTGAACAAAGTAAACTCGCAGGTCATTTAGTGTCACAAAATGAAGTGAAAACTGAAATGGTGGCCTATGAAGGGGAGTTGATTCACTTGAATCGGAGCGAGTCCTGGTCAGGTGTGAACTGGCACTACCCTGCTCCCCATGGCACCATTTTGAATTTCCGTGTTTAGGCCGTGTGCACCATATGACATCAGCGGGTCAAAGGTATCAAGGTCAGTGGTTCAGGGGTTCCCACAGGAGCCCCCTTCTAGGCTTTTCTGACCTGAGAGCTTTGGTTTGGTGATTTGTGGTCAGACTTCACCATTTGCTGGCTTTTTAACTTCGGTTCATCTCCTCATCTTTCATTCTAATAATGATATCTCTCGGCTGCTTCAGCTGGCAGGGCACTCGCTGGCATTCAGTCAGATGGGATGGTGCTCTTCTCAGCTGCTTGTGATTGCCTGTCACCGTCACATTGGGTGTAACAAGAGCGTCTGGGTAGCTTAAGCCTGGCACTGGTGATGCGGGTTCTGTGTGGCTCACCTGGCAATTGAAGAGAAGCAGCAGTGACCCTCTAGGGTGACGTGGTGAGCCTAACAAGAGACAGATGAAGAGATGCAAGTCTTCCATGTCACCCTGATGGCCGTGACTGACTGGGGAGAGCACAGGGCTGCCATCATGGCGAAAGACTCTGGGGTCTTTCATCTCAGTGCATTCCCCATTCTCAGGGTCCCAGGGCAGAAGCAGTTTGGTCTTTACTTGACCACAGTGGGATGTGGGGGGGGGGGGGGTTGGCCGAGGCGCTAAAAATGCTGCTGAGGGCTGTGGGGACAAGAAAATGACTCTGGATTGAAAGAGGGGGCTTTGGGCGTCACACAGGGATTCTGAGACCCCACTGCTGATGAACCCCCTGACTGACATGCTGGTTTGAGCTGGAAATGAAGCCAAGTTCAGGGAATCCTGGGATACGTGGGGTGCCATCTGAGCGGGCTAACGAGGGAATATGATTGTCAGAAATAAGGAAACCGAGAGCCGCTGTCATGCCAAACTGCGTTGATCGGTTGTGATTAATTAATGACATTCAGCTGTTATTACACTTGGAGGACTTTGTGGCCTCCTTCTGTGTGGCACTTTGTGGGGTTTGACGAGCCACACAAGTCACTGAATGTCCGAGCGAGACACAACAAGGGTGGCATGGCAGCCAAGAGATGTTCAAAGATGACATTTGGTTTCTGCCTTGTTGGCACACCCGGCACTCGCCTTATGAGACGTGGTGCGCTTCCATCTTGAAATTAAAACGTCTCCGTTAGAGTGAGCCATCCTCCTCCAGGCTGTTCATAAGAAAGGTGATGACGCGGTAGAAGTGCATACTGGCCGTATATTTGAAATATGAAGACGTGGGATTGGTTTAAAATCTAAATATCCTCAGCTGTAATAGAAATCTGTCATCCTCTGGCACTGAGGGCCACTAAAGGATTCATAGTCACTGACCTTGACGATACCCCACAGGCTTGGGGCTGACATTCGTCATTTGGAGGTCAGGGCCACCCGTGAGGAACTGAATGTTAAACGTCACATCCGTGATCGGCGTCACGTGACATTTCACAGGCCCATACCGCTGACCGACGCCTTTGATTTTTTACATTTTGTGACCCCTCATATCCCCCCTGGGGTCGGTCGATTTGCTCCTCCTACCTGTTGGTCTTCTCTTTTATCTTTGGGGTCTCCTTTGGCCTGCAAACAGTCTAAAAATGAGGCTGGAGAGCCAAAAATAGGGGGGGGGACCCCAAAAAGCTCAACGTCATACTGGGGGGTCAGGATGTGAAGTGATTGGAATTCTTAAAACTCTAAAACGACACATTTGGGGAAGATGGAAACATTGATTAAGGGGACAGAAGGGCAACGGGCACACCTGTGAAGAGCGATGGGCACATGCACAGCCTGCAACCTAAAAAATCTAATTATGCAATTTTCATTACACTGTAACTTATTAAGTTTGTTACATAGAAAATCACCTGAAAAATCCCAGATCATCGAGAAGTGTGCGATTTGACGACATGAAGAATCGTCTTCGCGCCAAACTGGAATCGTCCCCACATAAATCAAAGTCATCCAGACGATCTGGATCTGCATAATTAGATCTGGACCACCCCGTATTCTTTTGTATTATATTATATTATATTATATACGTGAATCAAATACAATAGAGAAGTGTGGCGAGGCACCAACGTGCCATTATCTTCAGGAATTGGCCAACCTTTAAAATCCGTCCACTGCCATAATAAATCTTCCATGATAAGAGGGGCATCAGGATTTAAAAACTGTGGAGGTTGACCCGACTGGGACACCATGATACGGGACAGGGGCAGAGGCGCACAAGGCACATGCTGGCAATGGCAGCATTAGAAGGCTAACAGACTGTCAGGTTATATAGCGCCTTGACATGTGGAGTACAAGTCACAGGAGGTTCTGCTCAGCTTTATAACACACTGGTGAGGCCTCATCTGGAGTCCTGTGTGCAGTTTGGGTCTCCATAAAGACAAAGCAGCACCAGAGAAGGGCCAGAGAAGAGCGACCAGGCTGATTCAGGGCTACAGGGGGTGAGTTATGAGGAAAGAGTAAAAGAGCTGAGCCTTTACAGTGATGAAGAGGAGACCTGACTGATGAAGGGTATCAGTCCAGTGGAGCGAGATGGTGACCTTAAAATGAGTCCATCAAGAACACGGGGACACCGTTGGAAACTTGTTAAGGGTAAAATTCACACAAACATTAGGAAGTTCTTCTTCACAAAGAGGACCACAAACACTTGGAATAAACGACCAAGTAATGTGGTGGACAGCAGGACTTTAGGGGGCTTCAAAACTCAACTTGATTTTATTTTGAAAGAATTACGTGGAGAGGACTGGTGAGCTTTGTTGGGCTGGATGGCCTGATCTCGTCCAGAGTGTTCTAATCAGTTCTGATGTTTAGGGCCAAATTAAGGGTACCAGTAGGGTGCCTAGTGCACCTCCACCAATATGAATTAGACGGCAGGACAGAGACACCTTCAGACCATCTAGGGCATCACAGACAACGTGGCATGCTAGGGTTATACAGAAGGCACAGGCATACAAGGGGCTGCTGGAGGGAGCTCTAGCCTGGTGTCCTAACAGCAAACCTAGGCTGGCCACACCCCTGGGTGACCCCAAGAACGGGTCCAAAGCCATCGTCAGGTCGGCATCAAGTTGGAATGACAGCAACTGGCATAAAATGAACTGGTAGAAGGAAGAGATGCAGCAAAGCTTAAAGGGGAGCTGGTGCTCAGGCCGGGCCGCACAACAGACGGCCCAGCAGCTGGGAGATGTCTCTGCCAGTGTGTGCTTTGATTTGTCTTTGGTGATTTGATGTCATATTTAAAAAAAAAAAAAAAAATTGAAATTCTTTGATTTGCACGTTGGTCCCTTGTCACTCATTCTGGATGTTGCAAGAGCGCCCTCTACTGGCCATACCAGTAGGCGTGTCGGTATTGAGCCCACGTGACAGCAGCACAGGCGCGAGGTCAGGTGACCCGTTAGTTCGCTCGCTCGGCCCTTCCTTTCTTGATTCATCAGTTCAGCGTTCTTTCTCCTTGACTGATGGATTTCTTTATTCCTCCTTTCACAAGTTCACTTATCTTTAATTAATTCTTTCATTCACTCAATCTGCCCAATTTCTTTCTTTCTTCATTCACACATTCCTCTCTTCATAATTTCATTCGGTCTGTCATCGGTTCTTTCATTCTCTTAATCTTCCTTCAGTCATTCAGGGATTCGAGGGTCGAGGTGGCCGGGGTGCCATGCTGCCGTCTTTATATAGCGCCTTGCAGCGCCTCGGCCACTCTAGATGTGTCATTGACACCCAAGCTTCTCATTTTTTTTTGTTTTGTTTTTCATGCAGCCCTGTGACAACAGAGTGCCACCAGGTGGCACTGTGCTCAGGTAACCCTGCCCTGGCGGAGGATGTGGCTGCCTATGTATACTTCATATAGCGCCTTGCACACAGTATCTCTGGCGCCCCGTCCTGCTTCTGTCACTGTCTTGCTGCTGAAGCCTTTGACCATAAATTAGACGAGGTGGGCTCAGTCAGACGAGTGGCTATGCGGGGGTCTGCTGGATCATTTAGTGTTTGCGCGCCTCGCTCCTTTGGTCCGCTAATCTTAACTTCACTGTGCCAGCTGCCGCCTGCCACTCAGACTGCTTCTTCCACATGTCCGTCTGTCATCGACGGTGATTTACGGGGGGCTCCTCCGTTGTCTGTTCCTCTCATTGTCTCCTTTTCAGGATTTCCTCTTCTAAAGACTAGCATGGCTGACAACTGCATGTGTGAAATGTGAGGAGGGCGCGTCTGGGGAACATGTGCCCTGTCAACAGGCAGGTGGCATTGTCACGCTCTGGAAGTGAAGTCTCTTGTAGTCGTGCCCTACAGGGTCTTGCTGTCAGTGTGTCCTGGAAGTGCAATTGCAGTGTGGTAGGCGCTATATATATATATGTATATATATATCTTTTTATCTTTAGAATTGTGTTCATGACCGTAAGGACATGAGGCAGGAGGAAGTACCTGTGCCAGCCGGTGCACCTCCAGCTGGCATGCATCAAGTCAACCCTAGATGAGTCTTTGATACGCCAGTTCTAAACATCCGGACCCCCTCTCCTCCCAACTGTCCCTGTGGTCGCTTTTATTTCAGCAGCAGTCCTTCTCCACTTGCTGACCAGTTGGTCAGTTGTCTTTCCCTACCTGTGCAGTAGCCACTGAGCGGATGAAATGGGCATTAAGGAACCTGGCACATGGGGACTCCTGTGGCCCGGCACCCCTCAATGGTTCGAGTCTTCTGTCCACCCATTTTCTGTTTCCTGCCAGCCAATCACACGACCTGAGGGAGTTGGGATCTGTCATAGCAACGCTGGGTGCAAGGCAAGGGGCCGCAGTGGCCGCCGTGCCAACCTTCACACTCGTGCGCATGCACGCTCGTCCACGCTGGGCTCCCGGGACTTGTGAAGCGGCGGCTTACCAATCTTGTCCTGGCAAGGCGCTATATAAGCTGACATGTTCAAGTCGTTTGCTGGTGAGTGGGGAGGCGCTCTGTTGTGGTAAACGAGTGAGGTTGATGGGCCGCTGCCGGTGCCCTCGTGTCCACCCACGTGAGTGGTCGCCGCGTTTCTTTTCACGGAAAGCCGACATTTACTCAGGACTCAGGGCGGAGGCTCAGAAATGTCGCGCATCCCCCCAGGAACGATCGGCGGCCACCGTCTGCGTGAATGGCAGGACACGGTCGGGACGGACAGCGCGTGTTCGAATTGGGCGGGGGCCCTCCAGCCGCCTTTATACAAACAAGGCCGTATTCTTGGACCCCCGAGGTTAATAGACTTGTTTTGCATTCCTTTTCTCCGACGGAACCTCCGCATTCCAGGCAGCAGAACAAAAGGCGGAAACGCGCGGCGCTCCCCGCTTTATCTCGGCGCTCAGCCGGACGGCTGCGCTTCCTCTCCGTCTGAGAGCTCAAGGAGGGGGACGAGCTCCATATAGCGCCCTGCGGGACGCCTCCAGCGCTGCTTGGGGTATCCTGGTTCTCCCAGATGCTCCTCTGGGTGAGAGGAGGTGACCCTGGCACCAGTGAGCAGCAGCTACACCCAAAGAGGCGTGCCAGGAGTCCATGGGGGACAGCAGCTGAGAGGCACCGGCAAAAGGGCTGGTAGCTGAAAACTGACCAGAAACTGCACTGCCGAAGCCCCCCGCCGTGAGCTGCTCTTTCCACTTTTAGACGTGCAGGGGCCATTTGGTGCCCTCTGCGGCCCTCCATTTGCGACAGCGCACACCCCACGAGCAGCTCGGCTCGTTTTACACATGAAAGCAGCAGCCCGTGCGCAAAGGGGGGCCCGGCCCACACCCTGCTGCCCACTGGTGTCCCTGCATCCCGCTCAAACTCCCAGAGTCAAGCCCACTGACCACTCAACACCACACTGCCCATCCGTCAATTCCATGAGCAGTCTAGGCAGTCAGACGTGTCAGGCGCTATAAACTCAACCCAGCTTTGTTTGGCCATCACACTCTGCTCTCCCGTCACACATCCTGGCATCACAAATGGGGACATGGCCTGCTCCTGATTCTTTTGTGGTGGGCTCATCTAAGGAGACCACGCCTCGAAATCTTTGAAGGCAGTAGCTGCGACTGCAAGATAAAGAAGCGTGCGGTGCACCTGACCGAGGAAAGGCGCTATATGCCATCAAGGCCAATGAGCCGAATGAAAGCAATGAGCAGAACGTGGACCTTTAGAGGAGCACTTCACCACCCTTTGTTGGGCACTGAGGCAGAACGCCCCCCTAGTGGCAGGTGACAGCTGCTTGAAACCAAAGGCCTTTGGCTTGTGGTCTTCTGAGGTGCCGCTGCTCTCTGTGTGTGTCCACTTGGCCCCCTGTGACATCTGCCACTCACTAACACCGAAGTGGGATAGCACTGACCACTTGGAGGAGCTCAAGGCGTCCACATTGGTGAGAATCACTGGCACCCCACGTGGGTGTACTTCAACCTGGCAGTGACTGTGAAAGGCACTATATAGAGACTGACAGTGTGACACCACTGAGAAAACTGAGACCTGAGCACCGCCACACATGACTGGCATAAAGGCAGTCGACTGGGCTGAGCAGTGGGCATCAGATTGGGGGGGGGGCATCTGTTTGTCTTTTAACCCACCCTCTCTGGGAGCTGACACAAAGAATGCAGGAGCCGGGGTGGCACACTGCCTAGCAAAAGTGACAGTTGGGGACCTGTCACATCTATCTATCTATCTATTATATAGCGCCTTTCACTCTATCTATCTATCTATCTATCTATCTATCTATCTATCTATCTATCTATCTATCTATTATATAGTGCCTTTCACTCTAGCTATCTATCTATCTATTATATAGCGCCTTTCACATCTATCTATTTTGCACCGGTCCAACCTGCCTGTTTCATTTCATGCCTTGGTTTACTTTATATAGCGCCCATCACACCCGTTTTCATTGTCTATGATGCCACTCCTATCATTCTTCATGAGTCAGGCTCCCTGGCGGTGCCCCCTCTCTCTCATTCTCTGCTGACTTGTCGTCGTGCCCTGAGCTGCTGGAGGTGGAGCGGCTATCGGGTGTCGTCTTTCTTTTACGCCATCTTGCTTATTTTGCATTTCTGCCACGTCAGCAGGTCGGGTCTGATGAGAACAGGTGAGGTGGTGTGGTGCCCCAGTGTTTGGCATGATAGGCTCTGCACTGCTGGCACCCAACTTTATTGCTTACTGCTTTCTTTGCCCATCCAGGACTATGTGCCACCTGCGTGTTCTCCCCATTTTGTGTTCGTCTCCCCCCGCATTCCCAAGGTGGAGGACTCACTTTAACTGGAGACCCTGGGCCTGTCCAGGGTGGGTGAATGTCAGAGGGCCCTGGGACATGTTTTGAGCACCACCAAGCTGCTGGGATGAGAACACGGAGACAGGGTTGTATGCCTGCCCACCTCGCTCCTCTGGCCGGCCCGGGGGTCACCACTGCAGGCCCCTTCGGAGTGTGTGCTCTTCCTCTTGACGCAGGTCCGTTTCCGCCCGCCGTGAGGCTCTAATTGTTCTGGTAGGGTTGGCGTCCCAATCTGCCTCCTGCCATCGCTTCCTCCTTCCTGCCGCTCAGGAAATGCTGCTGGATTTGCTGTGCTAAATAAAACTGGTTTGCTCCAGATTTTTTTTCAAAGAGAACAGGGACCCTGAGAACCCCCACCAGCCATGTGAACCAACAGAAGATTACAGCTGACCCCCCCCCCCCCCACCCCAAACCTGGGACTTTATGGGTAAGGCGCTATATGAAGTACACGGTGACTGACTGCTGCTCTTAACACCAAAACAAAAAACAAAGTGGGCAAGTGTGCCATGGCTGGGAGGAAAGAGTGGCACAGACTGACTGGCATCTTAGGAGATCGAACCCGAGTCACTGAGAATGTGATGAACAAGGGACAGCCGTCAAGCTGTGAGCCAACTCGCTAAGGCAGCCATTTACACCCAAAGACAAGCGGTGGTCCACCCGCCAAGTCGTGATGCCACCTCACTTTCACAATCTACTGCCCTTCAGACTGGGCAAGACTGTGCTGCCAGGCATTACATTCAAGATTAGGCCTTCTGTGTCCTTTTTGAGGGGAAAGGGGGAGGGCTGTGCAGACATTTGAGGGCATGAAAGGAGCTATAAAACGTAAAGATTTGGGAGGATGTGAAGGGCATTAGAGGATATGGTAGACAGGCGTGAAAGGCGCTATATAAAAGATAGATAGATAGATAGATAGAGTGAAAGGCACTATATAGTAGATAGATAGATAGATAGATAGATAGATAGATAGATAGAGTGAAAGGCACTATATAGTAAATAGATAGATAGATAGAGTGAAAGGCACTATATAGTAGATAGATAGATAGATAGATAGATAGAGTGAAAGGCACTATATAGTAAATAGATAGATAGATAGATAGAGTGAAAGGCACTATATAACAGATAGATAGAATGAAAGGCGCTATATAATAGATAGAATGAAATGCACTATATAATAGATAGATAGATAGATAGATTGAAAGGCACTATATAACAGATAGATAGATAGATAGATAGATAGATAGATAGATAGATAGATAGAATGAAAGGCACTATATAATAGATAGATAGACAGATAGAGTGAAAGGCACTATATAATAGATAGATAGATAGATAGATAGATAGATAGAATGAAAGGCACTATATAATAGATAGAATGAGAGGCACTATATAATAGATAGATAGATAGATAGATAGATAGATAGATAGATAGAATGAAAGGCACTATATAATAGATAGATAGAGTGAAAGGCACTATATAATAGATAGATAGATAGAGTGAAAGGCACTATATAATAGATAGAATGAGAGGCACTATATAATAGATAGATAGATAGATAGAATGAAAGGCACTATATAATAGATAGATAGACAGATAGAGTGAAAGGCACTATATAATAGATAGATAGATAGATAGAATGAAAGGCACTATATAATAGATAGATAGAGTGAAAGGCACTATATAATAGATAGATAGATAGAGTGAAAGGCACTATATAATAGATAGATCAG
>JANRMT010062802.1:266473-277667 GCA_026402145.1 Polypterus bichir lapradei | reverse complement strand
AGATAGATAGATAGATAGATAGATAGATAGATAGATAGATAGAGTGAAAGGCACTATATAATAGATAGATAGATCAGACAGATCCCTTCATCTGAGAGGTGATTTATGTTGTGGCTATAGAGGGCAGCACGTTCAAGGCGCTATATCACGGACACAGAGACTGTTGTACAAGTCATACTATAGGATGTGACGGCTCACAAGGCGCTATATCGGAGTGCCGCTCTCTGACCGCCCCGGAGGATGCAGTGCTGCGCTGCGCTGCGCGGACTGGCCGGCCTGCCGGGGATCTTTCTGGTTATCAGCGCTCAGCACACACAGGAATTCCGCCCGGGATTGTTCATCCACAGCCTGATTTCCACAGGAAGGAGGGCATAAAAAGGCAGCGGCGTCGCGTCGCCGCACAGTTCGCGTCGCTTCAGCCCCGTCGGAGGGACACGCGTGTAGCGGGCCTGAAGCTCCGAGGCGGGAATGCAGCCGAGCAGAGGGATGCCGGAGCGGGGAAGGGGAGGAAGAGGAGGAGGAGGAGGGGCAGGAGGAGGCACGCCCTGGCAGGTAATTTTGCGGATTTTCGGCCAAGCTCGTGTCCGTTCTCTTTGGGGCTTTTCGCGTGTGTCTATCGCGGTGCGCCCACCCCCGAGTTCGTTTTTGTGCGTTTGCTCCCCTCGTGTCCAGAAGCGCGGGACTGACGGTCTTCTTCGGCCGTCCAGAAGTCACCGGGAGTGTCAACGGGCGGTGGGTCACTTTAATGGCCGTTGCAGTCTTCGGCCGTAACCCAATCGCCTGGACCGGCAGCGAATGTTTCAGGGGACATCGAGTCGTGTCTGCTTATAGGCGGCCACTCTGGTGTGTACACCGAAAGGCGCCATGTCAAGAACGACTGGATAAAAAGGAGCGTTATTCAATAAGCTGGAAAGGAAGTTATGGCAGGCAGTGTGGCGAGGGGATTAAGGCTTTGGACTTCCAACCGTAAGGATGTGGGTTTACATTCCGCTGCCGACACCGTGAGACCCTCACCTGCATGTGCTCCAATTGGAGAATCTCAAAGGGTGTCGGCCATACAGGGCAGTCATGGAGAGTCAGGGCCGTTTTATCAGTCGCCTGTCTCTGTTGGTCTCTTCCCGTCCACTTTCTGAGCCCAGTAGCTCAGCTTTAGGTCTGTCCCAGTAGCTGCACGTGACACGAGGGCGCCTTCGGTCACACATCTTTCGGGCCAAATCACTGTGCTCAGTTAATCGTCTTCTAAGCCCCCCTAATCCAGTGCAGGGTGGCAGCGCGGAAACCGACTCCGCCCATCCGGCTCAGGACACTTCGGGTCTTGATGTCCACCCCTGCATGGTCAGCACGCGCGCCTGCATCTTCAAAACAGTTAATAATAAAAAGCTGGCAGTGCCAGGCTTTGGCAGTTGAGCCGTCCTGGTGTCCACTGGCATTTGCTGCCTGTGCCCACTTCTTTGTTTTGATGCCGGAGCTGCGTAGCCCCCGCCGGCTCCACGGCTGCGGGTAGCGGCTTGGATTCCAAAAGGGTCGGTTGGTGTCTTTTGAAGTCACAGCTCACAGAGGGTCCTGAAGGCCAGTCGGGTCGTAAGAGTTTGCTGGTGTCCCAACTGTGTCTCCGCTGACCATTTGTGTGACCAAAATGACGATCAAGGCAGCAAATGCGCTAAGCATGAGGGTGGGGTGCAGGGCAGTGCCCATTCTGCCAGCTTCCTGAGGGGAGGTGCACGTGACCTTGGCTTGGCGCGCAGCAGGGTGTCTGGCCGTGATGGCCGCATTGGCTTGGCTTTACTTGGCTATCGTTGATAGCTGAAGCCCTGCAGGTGAACTCAGCCATCGTGTTGGCCTGCATTGTGTGAACGAGATGAAAGGCGCTATATACAACGAACAGTACAGTCCGTGGGCGCGATGTCCGCCTGCTGTCCTGCCAGCCTGGGCGCCCCGGAGCTGGACACGTGCAGGGTGCCGAACCAAAGGGCTCCCCGTGACCCTGAACCGAACGGAGTCCATAACGCATGGAGGGGTCGCAGTAAAGCGCCCCGGTATCCACGGAGGAGGAGCAGAGCGCGCGTGCGCCATGTCGTCATCTCCCTCCTCATAAAGCCCCGCGTTGGCTCATTCGAGTGGGCCAGAGACCCGCCGCTCTGGGACGGCCGGGTGGGCGCGTCACTTTTTATATTTTCGCTTATTTGAGCTTCACGTCCACCCCGGTGGTCAGAAAAAGCGCGCAGACACCGAGCAGGCTCGTGCAGGGGCTCCGCTAGTAAACCTGTCACTGTATATAGCGCCTTACACCACTACAGCTGACGATGAGGAAGGGTGAGTGACCAGATTATGGTCATCACTGAGCCAGCTGGACAGCCCTCCTGTTGACTTGACCACGATATTGGGGGTCAGCCATCATGGGCACCCCCTGAAGTCTGCCCACCCCGTCACTTTCTTTTTAGTCCGTCTGTCTGGTCATCTCTGCTGTCATTCTGTCCGTGTGTCCATCTGTCACTTGGTGTTTCCTCTCATCTGTCCCACCTAGGTGGCCATACGCCCCCCTTGCTGGTTATTTTGTCCTACCAAATGGTTAACCCAATAAATGCCAGCCTGTTGTGTTGCTCCAGTGTCGCAGGGGGCACAGGTCATCTCAGACAGCTCAGACCTCCTGGGCTCAAATGACCACAAGTGTCAGCACTGGTGACTTTGCTGTTGTCCCAGTTGTCCCCATTCAATTTGATATATACTTTTCTTCTAAGTGTTAGGGCGCTATATATAATTGCTGATGGTGCCCATTGCCCATGATTAAGTGACCTCTGTATAGCTGAGTGGGTGACGGGGCGGCCTTGTGACTCCAGAAAGCTCGTCTTGCATGTTTCTCTGGACTGGACCTGGTGTGTGGCAGTGAGTGAGTGGGCCCTCTGATCGACTGGCATATTCACCCTCTTTGATGCACCATAGGACTAGCCCCCAGAGCTCGGTCTCTCGGTCCTGTGATTGGCAGCTGGCCATCCGGTTGGACTGGGCCGCCGTCGCCCTTCAAAGCAAGCGAGGCGCGGTGACGTCACGCCGGGGGGGAGGGAGTGGCTTCACCGCTGCCATAGTCACTGACGGGGGGCGGGGACTAGCCAGAGCGGGTGTCCCTCTTGTACGGCAGAGCCGGCGGACCCCAGAGCAGATGTGCCCAAGTGGACAACACAACGCTGCCCCCCCGAGCTCCACGCCGTCTTCCAGGACCTCCCTCTCCGTCACTGAGCCGCACGGCGTCGCGCTGCGCTGCTCTGTCCTCTCCTGTCGTCGCTGCACAACTTCCGAGCGCAGGTGAGGTTGGTGTGGGGAGGGGGGGGGGCTCCGCTGCGATGGGACCGGGGAGTTTGGGCTGCTGTGTTGCGAGCGGAGCGGGCGTGCATGGCAGGCGACGACGTGCTTTGTTTTATATAGTGCCTTGTATAGCGACTGGCAGCCCACGAATCGCGCACTCTGCCAGAAACTTGAAGTGACCCGCAGGGCGAGCGGGCAGCCTCTCGACCACCCGCCGTGCGCCGCGACCTCCAAATGGGGCGGGTCACCAGGTGGCAGAGGTTAATAAGCCACGTACGCCAGGCGCGCGCTATACAGAACACCCCCTGCAGGGTCCCCGCTGTGTCATTGCATTCTGCACTCGTGGGGGCGCTACCGAGTACCACCGTCAGAGATGGCCACTTGAGCACACAATCATGACGACTTCATGTAGCGCCTTACCTGGGGGGCAATCAAAAATGAAACACATTAAGGGAAGTGGGCAGTGAAGGTAGGGTCCCTATCATGCATGCCAAGGCCCACTTGAAAAGCCTGTGCCCACCTGCCAGTATCTCATATCTCTATCCTTCTGCTTTGCATTCCAACTAAACCCCTGCATCCCAAATTTGAGTTCTTGACTGGTGGGCTCTACTGCATTTGAAATGCCCACCTGTGCCATGTCTGCCCCAAGTTGGCCTGGGCCTCATTTCTGGTGTCTCCTCTCAACTGCAGGTGACTGCTGAGTGATGAAGTGCCTTCTTCTTCTCTTCTGTCTGGCACCTCTTCTGCTGCCGGTGGTTCAAGGCACAAAGCTGCAAGTACAGCCCAGGTAAGTGAAGCTGGTCATCCTACTCTGGGCACTGCCATTCAGCCTCAGTGTTTTTAGTTGGCATAGTGCCCTCTGCTGGCACAAAGCAGTCAGGTGACGATCAGGTAAATGCGGGCCATAGACCTGGCGTGAGCAGAATGGTAAGCTCCTGTTCTTCTCCTCCAGCCGCAGGGTCTGCCTCAAGGAGCCACAGAGCCGCACCGAGTCCTTCATCCAGCCCGTCTACAAGCCGTACCTCACCGTCTGCGGGGACCACCAGGTGTGCAGCACTTACAGGTGAGTAACAGAAAGGGGGCCCACATCCCAGACCCACCAATCTCAAACATGTCCCACCATCTTAATGCAGCCTCTCAACCCATCAGACCACACCCACTGAACGCTGACCACGCCCAGTCCCTGTCCACTCGCCTCACCCACCAGGCTCACAGCTCCAGAGACCTGGGATCAAACGCCCGTCTGGTCAACTCTGCATGGAGTTGTTCTTAATGCGGCCCACCTAAATGTACTGTCACACACCTGTGCCGAACCACACCCACCTGATACTAGCCCTGCCCATCTGACTCCAGCCTGCCCACTTGAAAGTAGCCCCGCCCCCTTGCACCACAGGCTCTCACTATTGCATCATTTTGTATATTAAGTGACACAAGCAGCACATCCAGCATGCCAGTCCAGCTGGGGTGGCTTTAAGGCTCCTCGCAGCGCCAGTTTTCTTCTCTGACAGCTTGTCCTTCTCCATTCTTCTTTAGGACCACCTATGTGGTTTCATATCGACAGGTCACCAGGGCGGAGTCTTCTCCGCCTCTTTATGAATGTTGCCCTGGATGGAAGAGTGCCCGCCCACCAGGCTGTAACCAAGGTAACAGGCAACTCATGCTGGCCCCTCTGTGCCCGCTCAGCAATGGGCACACTGGTTAACTTCACGTGTCTCCCCACAGCCCTGTGCCAGCAGCCCTGTGAGCACGGAGGATCGTGTGTGTGGCCCAACAAGTGCGCCTGTGTAGCGGGGTGGACCGGTCAGCTGTGTCAGACAGGTAATGTCCAGTTCTTAAGGTAGGGTCCTGCATGCCCGGGTGACACTGACCCTTCTCATGTCTCCTTCAGATGTCGACGAGTGTGCAGTCGGATCTCATGGCTGCTCTCAGCGGTGCCGCAACACACCGGGCAGCTACCAGTGCAGCTGTCGAGACGGCTACCAGCTGGACACTGACGGACGCACATGCCAAGCAAATAACAGGACTGAGCAGAACCGGGCAGGTAGGTCTAGAAAGTCAGCAGGGCTGTGCAGTGGACTGCCAGGGGGTAAAGGGCAGCATGCAGGAGGCACACTAACTCAGTCAGAGCTTGGACATTAAATCTGAGTGCCACCTGGCATTCACAAGGTGCCCAAGAGAAATGAAGATGCACAAACAGGACAACAAGATGCAGTCCAACCGTCGACTGGTCGGTGGCACGGTGCATTATTACTTTTGGTACGCGCTATGCCTGCCTCAAACTCGTACCGTGAGTAATAATGCACTGTGGCCGATGTGGGCACCGCTGGATGAGGCACAGGACTGGTCTGCTTAGTGGAACAGCGCCACCTATGTAGCACCCTCAGAACTGCAGCAGTACCAAATAATGAGAAGAGAGACACTAGTGCCATGGTGACATCCCAAGTTCTTTTATATAGTGCCTTTCACATCGCGCTTTTGGCTGTCGTTACAGGCAGGCGGTGGGCGGCGGCTGTTCAGGAGCTCAGGGGCCGAGTGGAGCTGCTGGAGCAGGTAAAGTGGCCGCTGTGTGCCCCCCGTGTTGCCAGTGGTGAACAGCTGACAGCTGGGTCTAAGCTTTTATGTGCTCTGTCATCTGTTTAGAAGCTTCAGCTGGCACTGATGCCCATCCAGAGTCTCCTTGATCGCCCCAGGACAGATGGTGCCACCCTGCTGGCTCATTCCATCCTGCAGCTCGACCGAATTGACTCTCTGAGTGAGCAGATTGGCCTCCTGGAGGAGCGGCTTGAGACGTGTGAGTGAACAGGGGTGACGTAGTGGGCAGCAGGGCACTGGTTGGCACATGCCCAGTGCCTCAAGGTGGCGCTCATGGGGACTAAATAGTGTCTTCTCTTTTTTATAGGTTCCTGTCGGGACAAGCGATGACAGGAGGCATCCTGCCAACTCTGACCAGTTGGGGGCGCCAGATGGCATTCTGGCATGTACATAGTTTGTCTTCTCACCATGTCTCTGCATTCCACGACAGCACTCGCTGTGCCTTTTATAATAAAAAGTTAACTCTGTCTGCCTGCGTCTTTCCTTGGTCGCTTGTGCCCACTCTTACCCAATAAGATGTAGACGTTTGTCACATGGCACTGCCATCACTGGATGGGGAGTGAGGGACAGAAAAAGCCAAGCGACAGCTGGTTGCTCACTATGGTGTGAGCACAAGCCTGGTCAATGGCCGCCAGGTTCTCTGGTCAATACCAGTTCTTTGGCTTGGCATCAGATAAAACACTAGAGTCAGCACTCTGCATCATGCCAGGCAGGAAGCTGGCAATGAAGTGAAGGCACCAGCCCCCTTGTGCTATAAAGCCCCATTGGTCCCCATGACAAGAACCAGGCTGCCCTCTCAGTCTTCTCCACAGAGCACCTCGCCACAGATTGTGGGCAACATGGTGACACAGGGATTCACCAGTGGCTTTTGTGCCGTGTTCTCCCTGTGCCATGCCAATGTTCCTTCCTATTAGATTAGCTGGCAACCTTAAATGTAGCCAATGTGGGAAATTGTGCCCTCAAGAGAATGCTGGAAATGGCGGGATGGAGGAGCCACAGAGCCACCGAGTCCTCCAACTATCCCGTCTGCAAGGCTCAGACCACCGTGGGCTTGGGGGCTGCAGTGCCACCCACCTACCCTTAGACCACACCCACCACGCATAAGACACGCCCGCTCTGGGTTGGCCACGCCCCAGCACACACTAGCTCAGCACACACTAGCTCTGCCCACTTGACTCACCAACTCCAGAGATTCGGGTTCAAGGGTCCTGCCTGGTCAGTGAATTAAGAAGCCACTTTACGCTGAACCTTGACGGTTGCCATGCCACAACACACTCTGGTGAGACGTGATGCCAGCAGGTGCCCATACACTGCAAGGTCCTGCCACAGTCAGCCTGCCTTCACTGGTGGGCACATAAAGGGAGGTCCCCAGAGTGGCTGCAGTGGTTTAAGCGATGAAGTGCTGAGCCCTCAGGTGCCTGATGCCCTTTGCTAGTTTTTATTTCCTGAATTGGCACTAAATGAGTGGAAAGGCACTATATAAAACTGAAAAATACAGTAGTTGCCCCTTCCCCTGGATGGCAGAGGGGGCGCTCTTGGCTTGTGATGACCACCTTAAGTGACAAGCTGAGGGGCACAGCATGGCAGTTCTGGACAGCCACCATCTTAAATGACCAGCAGCAAACCAAACTGAAGCCCTGTCAGCTCAAACTGCAGGGAGGGGGGCACCCCCAGACCCTGCCCGCCTTGCGACCATGCCCGCCAACACCAGTAACGAGTCAGACTCCGCCTTCTGCACAACTGCATGTATTAGCAGATACAAGAACAACAAAAGCCATTTGTATTTCAGTCCATGGCCAGCGAGGACAGGGCACCACGCCCTGTGCCCGCCAGCAGGATACATAAATGAAGAGAAAGTCCTCCACGTAAGGCTGGCCTAGGGCACCTCCTCATCCCATGCGAGCACCGAGCTCATGGCCAAGTGGTGGGTGGCAGACGCATCACTCGCCATGCGCTCCATTGGCCTCTGGCGTCAGCGCGGATATCTCATGGAAGGTGGCCAGCATGAGCTTGTGGGCCGACTCCGAGAGGGTGCTGGCATCATTGGCGGTCAGGCCTTTGGTCTTAATTCTTGGCAGGACTTTCATAGTTATGGTACCTGCGAGAGATGGACAGCTGGTTACAGTGTGCCAGCCGGGCCCTCCTTCCATACCCGATTTAACGCGCCATACCTGAATTAAAGCGCCTTTCCCGCTGCTTGTAGAAGTTGCTGTATGAGGAGAAGACCACTGGAATAATGGGCACCTGAACGAAAAGACCACAAGATGTCAGGAGGCACTACAGGTTATAGTGCCCACCGGGGCGGTCAGCCACTCACTGTACCTGCGCCTGCACAGCCAGATGAAATGCCCCTTTCTTGAATGGGAGGATGCTGCCCATCTGGTTCCGGGTGCCTTCCGGAAAGATCCACACCCGCAGCTGCAGAAGGAAACACGACAGTGAGTGCCACGCGCCAGCCCTCCCCACTAGAGGGCATTCTGCATACGCTAGGATCACTCAGTCCTGGACTGGGATCAATGGGAGATGCCAACCCCTTTACCACCACCACACGTTACCTTCTCTCGCAGCATGGTGTCCGCTGCCTCGGCCATCACACTCTTGGCATCGCTCGTCTTCTGGCGGTTGATGAAGATGACCCCGCCCAGCCAGCACACCAGGCCCACCGTGCCAGCGTAGAGGAGCTCCTTCTTAGCGATGGCAGTGCAGCGGTCGGGGAGGATCTCCATCATACCTGTACAAGGATGAGGACCGCGGTCAGCCACAACTGCCATGGTCGCCAGGCACACACCAGCAGCAGTGCCACCTACCCAGCACATCCAGGGAGCTCTGGTGGTTGGAGATGACCACGTAGGACCCCTCGAGCTCCAGGTGCTCCAGGCCGCTCACATGGTACTTGAGTCCAAGCAAGTGCTTGACGTGTCGGGTCAACCAGGCGAGGATCCTGCAGAGAGGGAGACGGTGGCAGTCAGAGCATGGCAAGAGCAATATGGGTGCATGTGCCTGCTGGCAGAAGGCAGGAAGAACAGGAGGACAATGGGGCAGACCAGCTGGATGGAATCAGGTATCTTGGTAGCGGGCACAAGAAGTGTGGAGCTGAAAGGAATGAGCGGGCAGCATCTGTGAATGGTATCATGCCCTAGGTGGCCATGCTGATGCCCATTTTGTTTTTGTTCTTTATTTCGCTTTACACAATTTCTTGTAATTAGGAATTTGTTTGTTTTCGCATACCCCTTGGGGTCAGAGCGCAGGACCCCTGGAGCCATTGAAGGTTGAGGGTCTTGTTCAAGGGCCCAGCAGAGTAAGATCTCTTTTGGCACTGACGGGGATTTGACCCTTTGGGATACCAGCCCAGATCCTTAGCCTCAGAGCCACCACTCTGCTTTCTCCATCTTTCACATCATACCTCCCTCAACATGGCATTACCATGGACATTCCCAAGTCACCTTATACTCCAGGCCGGGGTCTGCCCTGGACGGGATGCCAGTCCATCACAGAAGCTCAAGGCATTTAGTAAAGAGACACCCTGGCATATGGAGAGACACTGCCACGGCAGAGTGGGTACAGCTAGGCATGTGTGACTTTTACAGAACAGGCAGATGGGCATACCAGTGGGCCAATCCCAACTGATGAGGAAATGAGTGGGCACAGGCCGAATGCTTTTGTGTTTAGCACCCTGCTTGCCACACCTCACAGGTTACACTTCACTTCCTGTTTGGTAACGAGGCTGGTGTGCCCGTTGAAGAGGAAACAAGCAGCAGGGTGGAGTCCCATGGCACTCTGGAGGGTGAGACTCTTGAGGCTTCAGGCAAAGCTACCAGGAGACAGAGGGCATCACAAGGATGGCACAGCACACCCAAGCAGTTCTTTATATAGCGCCTTGCACAGACAGCCACATCCCTTTGTTCAAGGTGAAGCCGCGATGAGCAGGCAGCGAGCAAACAAGCAGAGCAGAGCAGAGCACCCCTGGCCAGCCTGGCAGCACCCGCCTGACACCTTAGTTATGCAACTGCGATAAGAGATAAGAGGTGGACAAGTCAGCGATAAGCTCTCTCACTCACTGGCACGCACAGCCCATAACAGTCCACTCCCCTTCGTGGTGCCCTGCTGCCTCTGCTCCTTGGCACTTTGCCCCCAAATCACCTGAGGGCTCGCGTATGTCTCAGAAGTCCACAAATGTAAAGTCCATCTGCCCAGCTGGCAGGAAGGTGTGTGCCCAGTCTAGTGGCTCAGGTGATGGGGCAGCTTTGTGCTTGGCCTCTAGAGGGCCACCGAGTGCCCTGTGGCAGAGTGAGAGCTCAGGCAGGAAGTGGAGCTCCTGCCCATCTTGACCGTCCGAAAAACCCACCCACCCATCACAGTGCAGGACACCGCTGCTGGCATTTGAGGCCACGGCCAGCACCAGGGGACACGCAGGTTCCACCCAATGGGTTCCTTTTCAAAACTTTGCCAAATAAAGTCAGCGGCCTCGGCAGACTGTGACACTCTGTTGGGGTCTGTTGGGGTCTTCTGGAGACCCCCCCCCCCGAGCATATACCGTGACCAATGACTAGAGCTGGCGCGGGATGCTGAGGAAATAAGACACACGCACGCCTTCACGCGACGCCTCGCAGCCCACGCCCCCTAGCGACGCCCGTTCGCCACTCACCGCATGTTATCCACGTTTCGCCATCCGGAGCTCAGCAGGCACAGCGGGATGGCCACCACTCCGATGACCATCATCCAGACCACGTAGAAGACGTTCTTGAAGTGGTAGACGAACGTGTGGCTACTGGCGAGCAGGACGGGCAGCAGCAGGACGAGGAGCAGCGCCAGGGCAGTCAGCGCGTCCATGGCGAGCCCCGCGCCGCGCCGGCCGCCACCCTCCAGAGAGCCCGGATCACTTCCGAGACGCGCCGCCGCGGCTCAGCCTTTTAAAGCGACACGCGCTGCCTTGGGCTGTGGCCGGCTTGACGCTACGACGAGTCTCCTTGGCACCGAATGTCACCCCGCAAAGGACTCGGGCGTCGCCCCCAGCCGCTGAGTGCGTTTGGCAGCCACCGCAAGTGGACCTCACCTGCCTGCCGGGCCTCGCTCGCTTCCGTCTGTCGTGACGTCAGCGCTCTGGGAAGGGCGGTGCCTCGTGGCGGCGCGGCGCGCGTAAATGAGCCCGCGTCCCGTTCTGACCCGGGGGGGGGAGGTGGGGGGCATGGTCGTTAATATAGCGTCTGAAAGGCGCCAATTGCAGCAGCGTGGGGCGCAAGGCGGAACCTGACCTGCACTGGATGCACCGCCCTTTAAGTTGAAAGTCATTTTATAGGGTGGC
>JANRMT010062802.1:251118-266463 GCA_026402145.1 Polypterus bichir lapradei | reverse complement strand
CGCCATATGATAGATGCCCCGGACTCAGTGCTGACCCTCATTATGTTGGCGTTGCTGTTTCTACACAATATTCATGTCTTTATTTTTAAGTCTTTGTTTTTTTCGTTTCTTTCTGTGTCTTTTGTGAGTTGAGCTCATCTGTGCAATTCAAGGCCGTCCTGCCCTCATCCTGCAGCTCCTGTTCCAGACGTCCTGCTCTGTAAGGTGAGGACCCCATGCCCACTACACCTCTCAGGTCCCTCCTTCACGTCCTAATGCCGACTGTTATGCCTATGATAAATGAATGTGTCCCCTGATGCCAGCTCTGTGCCAGTTGCTCTGAAGATTGCTTCTATGGTGCCAATGCCCGAAATGTCTGCTCCTGATGCTCTCATTCACGTTTTCTGTCTGCAGCTCTCAAGCCCCTCGTGGCTGCACAGGTCCCTAGTGACTTCACATATACTGTAAGTCGATGGTGCCCATTCTTCTGTGTTGGCGAGCTCAGCGTGGCTCTGAAGCTGCTCTGCCAGCACAGTGCAGTCTTTCCTTCTGTTCGGCCTCTCATAGCATCAAGCAGGATGGCCTACTGAGCTGAATGGAGGACATGCTGGGCGTCTGTGGCACTGCCCTCCGGTGGTTTGTCTGCTCAGCACCAGTCCCGCCAGGAGCTCCTCACCACTGCGTCCTCGGCCCTCTGCTCTTCTGTAGCTCCATGCTACCCCTTGGCAATGTCATTTGTCATTTTTACGCAGATGACCCTGAGAGATTCGTCCGCTCACAAAATCCGAACCTGCTCCTCGAGCTCGGCACCAGAACTTGAGCTTCACCTTAGTGGTGGGGTCTTCAGCCCTTCTTCTTCTGTTCTTGGTGTTGTGTTTGACAGGACCTCACTGAGACATTTTCTTCCATTTGTCTGATGCTCAGATGCTTGTCCGCCCTTCATGGACTACCAGAGCTGCCCTCACATCTCGTCCTCAAAGGGCCCCCCTGCCGCACCTCCCCTGCTCTTACAGGACTGAAGGTCAAATTCCAAAGTGACCTACAGTCATGGCCGAAATTATCGGCACCCCGGGAATTTTCCCAGAAAATGTCCCATTTCTCCCCAAAAATTGTTGCAATTCCAAATGTTTTGGTATCCACGTGTTTATTTCCTTTATGTGCATTGGAACGACACAAAAAAAACAGAGGAAAAAAAAAACCAAATCTGACATCACGTCACACAAAACTCAAGAATCGGGCGGGACAAAATTATTGGCCCCCTCAACTTAATATTTGGTTTCACGCCCTTTGGAATAAATAACTGAAATCAAGCGCTTCCTCTAATGATCAGCAAGTGTGTTACGCCTCTCAACTCTCCTTTGCAAACTGCTCGAGGTCTCTCAGGTCTGAAGGGCGCCTTCTCCATAAGCGTTCACTCGGATTTCGATCCGGACTCATTGCTGGCCACTTCAGGACTCGCCAGCGCTTTCTGGGTGCTTTTCGAGGTGTGTTTGGGGTCATCGTCCTGCTGGAGCACCCATGACCTCTGACGCAGACCCAGCTTTCCGACGTTGCGCCCCGATATCTTTTGCTAGTCTTCACATTTCATGATGTCTTCCACACGGTCAAGGCCTCCAGTGCCAGAGGCAGCAAAACATCCCCAGAACATCTTCGACCCTCCACCATGTTGGACTGGAGGCTCTGTGTTGTTCTTGTCTTCGGAGGCCTCATCCCGTTTTCTGTAAACAGTAGAATGAGGAGCTCTACCAAGAAGCTCCACCTTGGTCTCATCTGTCCACAAGAAGGACTTTGGCTTCCTCGAGTACATTTTGGCAAACTCCAGTCTGGCTTTTTGATGTTTCTGTGTCAGCAGTGAGGTCCTCGTGGCTCTCCTGCCTTAGCGTTTCATTTCGTTCAGATGTCGACGCTGTGGCACCCTGAGTTGGCAGAACAACTTGAATACGTTTTGGAGTTGATTGGGCTGTTTATCCGCCATTCGGACTCTCCTTCGCTGCAGTCTTTTATTAATTTTTCTCCTCCGTCCACGTCCAGGGAGATCAGCTACAGTGCCATGTGTTGTGAACTTGTCGATTATGTTGTGCTCAGTGGACAGAGGAACATGAAGACCTCTGGAGATGGACTTGGAGCCTTGAGATTGCTGAGATTTTTCCATAATGTTTGTTCTCAAGTCCTCAGACAATTCTCTGCTCTTCTTTCTGTTCTCCATGCTTAGTGCGGCCCACTCAGACACACAACACAAAGGTTCGGTCCACTTGTCTCCATTTTCACTGGCTTCAGGTGTGACTGCTGTATTGCCAGCACAGGTGAGTTCAAACGAGCCTGAAATAAAACGGTTTACCCACAATTTGGAAAAGGTGCCAATCATTTTGTCCGGCTCATTTTTGACTTCTGTGTGACGTGATGTCAGATTTGGCTTTTTTTTTCCTCTGTTTTTTTGTGTTGTTCCAATGCACATAAAGGAAATAAACATGTGGATACCAAAACATTCGGAATTGCAACAGTTTTCTGGGAAAATTCCAGGAGTGCCAATAATTTCAGCCGTGACTGTATAAAGCCTGCAGTGGCAGTTCAGAGGACATCAGTGACCAGCCAGCCCCCCGCTGCACCCACCACACCACGAACCGCCTCATGAACCCAAATTAGGACAACGGGTGACACCTCAGCACCCCACTGGAAGAGTTGATTTTGTTTGTTTGTTTTTTTTTTAATCGGTGCCAGTCCTGCCACCAAACCCCCGAGCTTTCGGATGCAGGTTACCGTCATTGCCAGGACGGAGCGCTCCGCTCGGGTCCACCCAAATTCTGCCAGCCTCCGAGGCCTCAGCTTTCTAGCGCCCGGGCCTCCTCTTGTGTGTGTTGACACCGCGCTTGTTGTCCCTTTCTGTGATTCGTCGCTTTGTCGTATCGGACGTCATTTGTGTCCAGTGGTGTATTTGTTCTGTTGATCATTTCGCATTTCTGTGCGGCGCTTTGAAAGGCGCTATATCAATAAAATGGACCGTGCTTGTTATTATTAAAGAGCCGCCCTCGTGCTTTGATGACACTGCGCCTCCATTTTCTTGTCGCTTCGCGTGTCACCGGCGGCGTTTTTGTTTTGTCGCTTTGACTCTGCGGGTCACCGGCTGGTCCTACGGAGGCTGAAGCGCGCGCGCAGAACGAGGCCGCCCGACGATTGGCTGCTTGAATAAACAGTGACGCGAAACCTCTGCAAGCGATTGGAGAGCACGACGTGATGGCGTACTGAGGCCCGCAGCTGATTGGCCGATAACAATGATCGACGTAACCCTCGGCTGAGGTGATTGGTCGAGTGACAGGTGACGTTCGGCGAGTCATCCTGCCTGCCGAAGCCTCCGGGGCTGCAGCCTTTCCCCCGCCAATCGAGCGCGCAGGGCCCGGCCGTTTTCCGAGAGCCGCCGCCTCGTCGCGATTCGCTTGTTGGGCGCCAACGGTGAGAGGAACGCAGGACAGCCGAAGGCGGAGCTCCGGCGGATGGGGACGAGGACGGGCGATGCGACGTAGAGCGGGCCGTCTGAGCAGCCAGCGGTGCCGAGCAGCCGAGCGACGATGAGGAGCCTGAGGAGGATGGCGCACCTGGCGCTCTTGTGCCCGCTGCCCAAGGGGGTGCAGGTAAGGCCCGTCAACATGGCCGCCTTAGGATGCGAGTGGCACGTTCTAGGATGCCGCCCGACGGTGCCAAGAGGAAGGAGCACAGAGAGGCCGGGGTGGGGGTGGGCGGCCTCAAAGAAAGGAACGGGGGCACCGGTGAGCCCACCCGGCCTGAGAGGGTAGGGGATCCCGGGGACCCGAGGCCTTGCCCGTGGTGATTGTGTATGGAGCCTTTAAGTTCCCTTCTGCCGTTTGTGCCACTCATCCCGCTTCATGTCTTCTGGTGCCATGTGGTTTGGTGGTCCCTGTTCCCACAACGCGGCCCTTGGCATCAACATTTTTAGGGTGCAGGAGGCACCTGCGAGATGCCCAGTGAGTGCCAGTGCATTGGCCTCTGGACAGGTGCCCTGTGAAGTGGCATCTGCCCCCAAATCCTCCACCCCATGTGATCTTGCCTATGATGCCATTTTTGGGCCAAGTGCTGTGAATGCCATGCTTACCTCAGTCCTGGCAGTGCCCCATGCCCTTTAATCCACTTGGAGAGCTGTCCCCTCTGGTCACTCGGTCAGTGACACGTGAGGTCTGCTGCTGTGGCACTGGTGTCAGTTTGTCTGGCAAATCCTTGGCTTTCTGTGCCCAGCATATGCCAACTTCTTTTGAATGTGTGGTGCTTTCCTACCCACTCAGTGGTTGTTAACGTCTGCTGCTTTCTCCGTGTTGCCCTGGCATTTTGGAAATTTTACCACAAAAGATTCCTCATCAAAAGAGAATGTAATGTAGGACAAGTAGGCATATGCCAGTCTGTTGTGCCAGGCAATCAGGAGTTAAACCCCTGTCACCCCCACCCCATGTGATCCTGCCTGTGACACCATTTATGGGCCAAGTGCTGCAAATGCCATGCCCACCTCAGTCCTGGCAGTGCCCAATGCCCTTTAACCTCTGAATGCCACTTTCCCCTGCACGCTGCCCATTTCAGGATTTGGCAAATGGCAACCAAGAAGGTAGTCTGGGGGTGAAACTTGAGTTGTGCCAAAAGTCCGATTGTCTACTAATTCAAACAGAAGTGGGCACTTTGTACTGGGATGATCAGTGCCCGCTGACTGCCAAGTCTAAGCATTACTTTGTATTGTCTTATTTATATAGCGCCTTTCTGCCACAGACACAGTGCAGCCACTGAAGAGTCACATGGCAAGACGGCAGCCATGTGGGCATCCTTCATGGGCCCTGGTGGGTAGACGACAGTGAAAGGCTGCCACACCACTGCCATCGGTGTGAGTGCCCAACTTGAGAGTGGCACCTGAGCACGTCTTCAAGCAGAGTGCTGTGTGACCCTGCTGACCGCAGCAGATGTGGCTGGACTGGGTTTATGCCAAACTGGAATGATGCCTGGCCAGAAAGAAGTGTGTGTTGTTGTGGTGCCAGGGCTAGAGCAGCTGGGGTGGTTATTGCCATGGTGGCCGCAGGCTCATCATTTCTCTCTTTTTCTCTTTCAGAGCCGCCTGCCCGCCATCAAAGTCAAGTATCTCTTCCTGGCCTGGCTGGGCATTTTCGTGGGCAGCTGGGCCGTCTACATGCACTACTCGTCGTACTCGGAGCTCTGCAGAGGGCATGTGTGCCAAATGATCATCGTAAGTGTGCTGGAGCTGTGTCCTCCACCTTGTCTGCTGTGCCCTTGGTGCCCAGAGAGCTTGTGGGGGCAGCCAGTGGCCCGCCCCGATTCCTGTGACTCTGTGTGTCCCAAGCCCACCAATTGTCACGCTGGACAGGACTGGCGAGCTTTGATGGGCTGAATGGCCCATCCTCGTCCCGATTGTTCTGCTAGCCGAGCATTGCTGGTGTTTGCTTGATTTGGTATAGCACCTTTCTGCGGTGACCACTGGGGTCCACGGCTGGCACAGTGACCCCCTCAGGGTGACACACGGGGCCAGGGCTGGGACTGAACCAGAGCCATTGTCACCGAGTCACACTTGAATGGTTTGGACGAAAAGCAGCTGTCCAGCAAGGTGAGTTCTGAGGGTCCTCACAGGTCACTTAGTCAGTCCACGTGCCCGCTGGTGTGCCTGGCACGCCCTTCATCATTTCAAACTCTTCAGTCGGAACTCGTGTCTGAGACCCCAGGTGTGACCTCACACGTCAAGGCGCCATATAGCCCGACATCCTAGTCGCCTCCTCACGAGCTCCACTCTCCAGTCTCGGACCCCCAGGTCTCACCTTTTACATTTTGTCACATTGCATTTCTCAGTCCTGCCCGAGTGCCCATGTCCCTCTCTGCACGTTTGGCTGATTTGTGATCGCCCGCCATTCCTTTATGTTTGGTCGGTGGTTGAGTTGAGGCTCTCGTTTACCAGGGACGCCCGCTGTCTGCCATCTGTCCTGTTTCTGGCTGCTCGCCCCAGGGTTGAGAGCAAGGAAGCAGCTGAGTGACACTGGCATCTTAGGCCATGTGTGCTGCCTCCTAGTGGTGCACTGGTGACGCCATCCCACCCACAGAACCGGGGGACGTCCTTGTTGGCTCACCGAGATGGCGCCTTTGTAATTCAAAGGCCTCGGGTTCAAATCTGATCAACAGCATCGCCAACGGCAGGAGGATCAAAGGGAGACCAATGGCATCGCCCAGTGAGTCGCCCGCTCCGTGCCTTTGAGTTAGCTGCTACTTGGCACCGAGACATCCGGCTGGTATGGCCTGTATGATGGCAACACAAGGTGGGGGGAGCATTTGCAGTCACTTTGATGACTTGTCCAGCACACCTGAGGCAGCGGGGACCCTCAGCAGCCTTGCACAGTGAGACCCCTCCCAGTACACGCCTCCTTTTTTAAATATTCTCGTGCTTTTCCTGTCTTAGACTCCACCCTTGGCCCGCCTACCATCATACGGAGAGTCATCTGTCATTTACAGTTTGTGACATGCGAGTTTAGGAGTGTTGAGTGACAAGAGCAGCCACCGCTCACATGTCACTGAAGTCACCCGTCACCAGCACTGAATGGCTACTTTATAAACACCATGCCTGCCAGTTGAGGCGAGGGCCAGGCCTGGCACCTGAGGTGTGGCACTCTGTCTGATATCCGACTGGCCTTTTCATTGCAGTGTGACCACTACAGACGGGGCATCATCTCGGGCTCGTCCTGCCAAGATCTGTGTGAGGAGGGCACCCTGGTGCTGCAGCACTGCCTGTCATCGTCACCCACACATCAGGTAGGCACTACACAATGCTGCCACCCCGACATGGCACCCCGTGCTGGGCTCCCGCTCACCCACCTTGTGCTCTGCAGGTTTACAGCGGGGTCTGGAAAGGAAAGGAGGTGGTCATCAAGTGCCGCATCGAGGAAGCGCTCCGAGGGGACGGCGGGCCAGACTCGGCACCCAGGCGGCAGCTGGCACTCTTTGACAAGCCCAGCCGGGGCACCTCAATGGACGAGTTTCGCGAGATGCTGCTCTCCTTTCTGCGGGTGAGTAGCGGGCATGGGGTATTGGGCTTGGAGGTGATGCCCACACTAACGTCCTTCCTTCTTTCCTTCAGTCCTGTCTAGGCGAGCAGCCCTCCCTGGGCAGCCTGGTGGCGCGCATCATCGCGCTGGCCGACGTCAACCAGGACGGGAAGGTGTCGCTGGCCGAGGCCAAGTCGGTGTGGGCGCTCCTGCAGGTCAACGAGTTCCTGCTGCTGGTGTCGCTGCACGAGAAGGAGCACACGGCCAAGCTGCTCGGCTTCTGCGGCGACCTCTACGTGACGGAGCGCGTGGCGCACGGCTCTCTGTACCGGCTGGAGCTGCCCGGGTACCTGCGGCCCCTCGTGCCCTCCGCCGTGCACGCGCAGCTCAACCAGTGGCTCGCCCCCGCGTGGCCCCGGCGCGCCCGCATCACCATCGGCCTGCTGGAGTTCGTCGAGGAGATCTTCCACGGCTCGTACGGCAGCTTCTTCCTGTGCGACTCGAGCCCCCGGCACATCGGCTACAACGGCAAGTACGACTGCAAGATGGCGGACCTGGAGAGCGTGGCCACCGAGATGGCGGTGCGGGGCTACCTGAAGGGCCGCCGGTGCGAGCACAACAGCGACTGCACCTACGGCCGGGACTGCGTGGCCACCTGCGACAAGCTGGTCAAGCAGTGCAACGGCGACGTCGTGCAGCCCAACCTGGCCAAGGTGTGCCGGCTGCTGCAGGACTACCTGCTGTTCGGGGCGCCCGCCGAGCTGCGCGAGGACCTCGAGCGCCAGCTGCGCACCTGCATGACTCTGAGCGGCCTGGCCAGCCAGATGGAGGTCCACCACTCGCTGATCCTCAACAATCTCAAGACGCTGCTGTGGAAGAAGATCTCCGACACCAAGTACTCGTGATGGGTGCCAGCGGTGCCCACGGACAGCTTCAGCTTGATCGCGGCGTTAAAACGCAAGGGCCGCCGAGCCTTTTGTGCTGTGTCCCCAGTGTCTGGCGTGGGTGCCAGTGGGGCAAGAGGTGGCACGGCTAACGGGCTGTTTATTGTGCCAACCACTGGACGACAGGTATTACAACGGTGGCATTCTCTATCTCCCCCCCCCCGTACCTCACATCACTTGTCTGCTTTAATTGACTAGGTGGCACCATGCCCATCTTTTCATATTTCACTGGACTGGCCCGATGGTCGTGTAGTTCATTTGTGTGCCATGCTGCTTGTCCCATCTGTTCTCTATGGCCTAAATTAAAGGACAGAAATTACTGTATACCCACATGTAGATGGTGCCCAAAAGATGAACTTATCACAAATGACCTTGGCAGTGCCCAGCTGTATAGAGAAAATAAGGCACAATCTGGAAGGTGGCAAATGGGGAAGGAACAGCAAGAGCTACCACCATTGGGAGGGAAATGCCACCCAGCTGGTGTTACTGGACTCTGCCCAGCTTTGGACTCCTGGTGTTGTTGCTGCTTCACTTGTAAATAAAGCTCCCCCCCACACCAAAGTGTCTTGTGTGATTTTTGACCTCACACCAGCCCAGCGGGCACAGGTTTTCAATCCCACCGCTGTTTCAGAAACTCCTGGCAGCTGGCACCCCCCTCAACACCTCACAAGATAAGGGGCACTAAGCAACTCAGAGGTACCACCCTCCCACCAACACACCCGACACCAACTACTTCATGAGTCAAACACAAAAGGCTTTTATTTAAACCAATTAAGAAGCTGGCACAAGGCCTACACTACCAGGAAAAGTGGCACCTCACTCCACAGGGTCCAACTGCAGATCACCCGGACATCCTGCTGAACTTGACTGTCCTCAGTCACCCGAGTGTCCATACTGCCAGTGTGTTGATGCCACCTGGGTGTCCGTACTGCCAGCGTGCCATGATGTCACCCAGGTGCCCGTACTGCCAGCGTGCCATGATGCCACCTGCAAACATTTCAAAATAAAGACTCAGAAGCAGAATCCGCAAATCCAATGTGAGTGGGGAGCTGTGACGCCAACACCCCTAAAGGTCACCACCACGGCTCAGACCCAAGGAGTAGCCCCCCCCCCTCCTAGTTTTGGTCCACTATGGAGGCGGCTGCTCCAGCACAGACCCGACTCCAAGGGGCATACAACTGGCACACCTCTGCTTGGGCATTCTGGGCACAAGACTCACCTGATCCTGAAGGTGAGCAGCTCGCCAAGCCTGGCAGGGCAGAGAGGCATCTCTGAGGCTGGGGACCTGCGCCTGCTGGTTCAAACCCCATAAACACCACAAGTGACGCAACTCGACTCGGGTGGGCCCTTACCCAGTGAGCGCTTTGCCCCGTGTAGGACGTTAAACTGCATATACAGCTCTGCCAGCAGGTCTGCCAACTTACAGGGAAACCTTGGGGGCTGCAGGAAGGCAAGACAGGCTGGCCTGGCACTCCAGCATCGTTCCTGTGTGGTGGTCCCAAGCTCCTCCTAGCAGGTCGGTCTCCGATATCAAGCCGCCACTCGGGGCCATCAGAATCCCTGATTTTCAGTCACCACCAGGTTCAAAAGGCACTCGTTCACCACGCAACGTCAGATGGTGCCAGTCAGGCTCTTGTCAGGCTATTAATCATTCTGAGCAGCCACCAGACAGGCACGCTGAGCGTAGACATAGCCAGTTACTCTGTGCCCTCCATGACACAGACGTGGCACAGACAAGTCACGCTGCAACGCCTCTGGAGGGCAGGCAGTGGAGAGCGCTGGCTGGTTTGGTTACTGGTACCCACCAAGTGTGTTCTGACCTGTCGGCTATCCCAGGTAGGGTACACTAAGTAAACAGATGCCTTTGTACCATCCACATGTACCCCCGGGGTGATACTGAAACACATCCTGGGCATGCCATGCAGAGTGAAATGCAGGATTTTAATGTCACAAAAATGAAACCTGAGTTACTCACCCGTCACCTCCAGAGGAGTCCCAGTTCACTCCTGCATAGACCAACTAAAAAAAAAAAAAAAAAACAAAAAGATGCCATTAGCCTGCCAGCACTGCAAAGCTTGTGCCAACATGGCCACCCCATCAAATGTCGGGCTATCAATCATTCTGAGCACCCACGTCATTCAAGTGCTGAGCGTAGAAACAGCCCGTTACTCTCTGCCATCTAATGACACAAACGTGACACGGCAGTCACGCTGCAACGCCTCTAGAGGCAAGAAACTTCGACCCGCTGTGCCCACTTTCCACAAGCTGTTAGACCACTTGCTGTGGAGCTAGATGCCTTGGCACTTTGACAGACACTTCTGATCATTTAAAGACGTCCCCTTATAGACACGACTCGCGCTAGAATACCCACCAGACAAACCACTCAAGTGCCCAAAACTCAGCCTGGCATCACCCGTGCCCAAGTCTATTCTGCTAAGATCACAAACAAGCACCCCCCCCCAGCCCCTGGGGTTAAGGGTCCCTGCCAGGTCCTCACTTAACTGCTGGCGTGAGGGGCACCCTTACCCCCCAAAACAAACTGAACTCATTCGCCAATCATGGCAGACCACTCAAGACTTGCTTACCACACTCGGCCGACTCGACTTCAAGCGTCGCCAGGCTGCAGACTGAGGGGGCCACACGCCGCCTGTCCAAACTGAGCTGTTGACAAATAGAAAAGCATTTTAGAAACACATGGCACAGACGCCCATAAGCGGGCAGGGCAATGGAAACTGAATCTCACTGTTGGTGGAAAAGCAGCCCCGCAATTCTGGACCTTCTGCTCAAAGCAGGGATGTCAACACCCGGCCTCAGGGTTCATGCCAACCCCTACCACTGGCACTTCATTTCAACGAGCCTCCTCAGCCTCTCTGTAACAAAGAGGTGTACCCGTCAAGTAGCTGCCAAGCTGTAGAGCAGGACTGGCATTTACCAACCCCAAGTCACAATGCAGCAACACTCGACATGGCGAGATGCTGGCGGGTCCTCACAAACGAGGGGCACAGTCTAGTCTCCTCTCCTCCCAAACCCCACATAAAATCCAAACTAACATGAAAACGTCACCTGGACTGCCACTGAACTCAAGACAATGGAGGACAGGAACAGAACCGTCAGAATCCCTCGGGCACATTCGTAACATCTGCTTTACTAGCCGAGAAAAACTAAGATGGCCTCCGATTTCAAATGTGCCCAACCAGTCCTGACTGGTACAGCTTCCATTAAGTCCTTTATTACAGACAATCTCAACTGGCAGACTTTGTATTGCCGGAGCAGAAATCCAGAATTACATTTACTGGGATGGCGTTACTTGTAGTCGGCCTGAACTACAATCGTCACCACGCCATTTAAATGACAATATACCGGGCAGGCGTTCACTAGGATCACACGCGCGCACACACACGTGTACACCTGGCGGAATACCAGGCCGACGTGGCACCTTTCATTGTTTAGGGTGTTCTGTATGCCAGGAGAGGAGTCCGAGCTTTCCACATTTCATGTGGATCAAGTGGCTCGAGTCACTGACACCAAAGAGGAAAAGTGTGGTGCGACACCGAGGGGACTGGACAGGACAGGGTTAATGAACATCGACAGACCCCCCAATAACAATGGCAAGCAGACTCTCCTTATTAAGGCCTCGGTGTTCACCTTCACTAACCTTCCTGGAGCAGCAGAGGACCAACTCCTACTCACGCCATGACGAGTCTCCTCACATCTCCACAGACCATGAAGGGCCACCGTCACAGAGTCCAAAGCAAACCTAGGAGAGAAGTGACAAAGTCCCTTAGCGCCCGCTGGCCTCTTCACTCAAGGCTGTTATTCAAGAACAACTCACTGATTTAAAGTGACGACATGTGGCTAAACTCTAAAAATCAGTGCAAGAAAAACTGGCCTGAAATTACAAAATGAGGAACACATCCATTAGAGCTCCCCAAAAACTGCAAAGGACCCCAACTGATCAAGCAGACCACAACCTCGACTGTTCACCAAGGAATACCACATTCAGGCCACCTGATCCCCAAGGTTGAGGAGGCCATCAGTGCCTCACCTTCAGCTGACCACCACCCCAGCGCACAAACCCTCAAGTCCTCGGTTTATCCGCCTAAGGACTGCGCCACCAAGCCAATGTAACTCCAGAGAATCAGAGCTGCAGTCTGATGGCGTTCAGTCCACTGGGCCGCAGTCATCGTAAAGGTGGACAGAATTCTGGGCCACCGCGCACAGCAGCAGGTAGTTTTTAACGGCTTAAAAATCATTTTAAGTTCCATTTCAACCCCCATTTGAGAATCTGGCTCACTATTAAAAATGGACAAGCAATTCACAGCAGTGGGAAAGCAAACACCGAAGCACCAACAGCAGCCACCTAAAACTGAAGCGAAATCCGCCGAACGACGAGGGTCACTTCGGGTCCTCGCTCACCAGAGTGCGGTCAGCACTTGACATGAATTACAAGACACCACGAACTCTGGAGCTCCGACGGCCCTCCACTGAACGTAATCCGTGGTCATTTAACCATAAAAGCTTTGGAGTAACAGAAGACCAAACTCCGCTACAGCTCCTCAAAATGGGGGCTGTAGGAAGGTTGAACCTAAAGGCAGTTTGATCGGCTTCCCCAAAGGCCGCGCGTCGGGATCCCAAGAGCCCTCCTGCGACTCGAACGTCTTCAAACCCAGCATGACGAATACGCGCGCCTCACTCGCGGAATTCTGCCGAGCTGAAACTGAGCACACGCTGCTACGCTGCTTCGCTTCCTCGGATGGACGCGCATCTCGGAGGAACACAACAATCAAACTTTGCAGCTTCACTTCGATGTGAGACGAGCTCGTCGGCCTTAACATGCGGTGTAGTCCAAACCACAGCGGCTTCGAGCTCGTCCTACGCCACAGACGTGAAGACCAGTAAGGTTCAACTAGAAGAGGAGGGGCGCGTCAAGAGTGTCTCGAAAACCCACCTGTCGTGGAAGGCCACCTCGCCACGAAGTCTGCACGGTGCACCATCATCGACCCGAAGGCCCTTACAGACCTAACTACAGTCATTCGTAGACGCGCACGTGAAGAAAGAGAGAGCGCGGGGGCTGGTCTTCTATTTTAAAGCTTACGCTACGGAAGTCTGCTAGGGTCAAAAGTTACTTGGACACAGGGCCAGGCGGGGCTTTCTCTAAGACATACAGTCGGCTTAGCCAATCACGGAGGAGAAGATGAGAGTGGAGGCGGTGTACGGAACGTCTGTTGTTCCTCCCGCTGCGCTGTGCTGCCGTGACCGTTGATTGGCTACTTGTTCAGGACGAAACAATTTTTTCCGGCTGTAGGACGAGGACTGAGAAGGGTCTGGCTGCAGCCTGCAATTCCTAGTCTGTTGGAGACGAGGACTCGGACTTCCACGCTTGTCCCGAGTGTTCAGCGTCCGTCTTCTGTCGCGAAACAAGTAACGTTGATTAACCCCAAAAGATGATAAAATCGCTGTTAGTATGCCTTCTTGTGATCATGAGGCAAGAATCCGAGTTTCTGCTTATATTATTATTGTCGTAGTTCTTTTATGAATTAAAAATCAGTTTAATAATGTGTTGTTCGTGATTCGACAGTTTAAAGAAAGAGGACACAAGAAAATGTAACAGTCTGGGAAAGAAAATGCAACTCAGGCCGTGTGTCCTAAATAGCCATAAAAAAAGAAAAAAAAAGGGTTTGGGGTCGCGCAGAGGAGACACGCCGGCCACTGGGTGACTGGGTGGGACATCGTAAGGAAGTCCTGCTTTTATATTAAGCTCGTAAGCCCCGCCGGTGTTTAGTCTGCTGGTTTGTTCGACGCCTCGTTTTTTTTCCTGCCTGCGTTTGTTTTTGGCCATCAAAGGCGAAAGAGAAATAAAACCTTTGTGTTTTTTAGGACAATGACCAACACCCCGCCTGGAAAGGAATATTACAATCTTTATTTGATTAAGGAAACAACAACCTAAATATGAATGAAGCTGCTCTAACTTCTATCATTCGAAATGTTGCAGATTATTTTTTAAATTATTCCTGGCACCTCGTTCAATAAAAGGGAAAGTTCCGTTAATGCAGGGCTGTCGAACTCCGGGCCTGGAGGGCCGCAGTGGCTGCAGGTTTTCATTCTAACCCTTTTCCTAATCAGTTTCCACTGCTAATTAAATTCATTTCCCCTTCATTTTCATAGCCCTGTTTTTAAGGATTCATCCCTCTGAATTGATTCATTTCTTCATTAAATGACAGCCAAACAGAAATGAGACGTGAAACGAGCCGACAGATGAGCAGCTAAACTGGGGCTTCAGACTCCAACCAGTTTCTTAATGAGAAGCCGATTCTCGCTGTTCATTAAAGCCGTTCTTTAATTCTGTGGCCTGTTGCGGCTCTCATTCTGTCACAGCAGACGTTTTCAAAAATGTTGATTTTCTGTTTTTTTTTTTGTTTTTTTTTTCTAAGAACTCCATCACAATGTCTGGTGACCTGAAAGATCAGCCTTACTGAGGCCTTCACCTTTCTTTATTTTTAAATATTGTGTGATGGGTCATGGGGCGGCTTGTTTTGTGTCTCACTATTATTCGGCAGTTCATTAAGGAAAAAGAAAATACTAAGGGGTCTGAGTCAAGTTAATTAAAATGACGGCTAAAGAAGGTAATTAGCAAGAAAAACTGCTCACTAATTAAGAAGATGGTTAGAATGAAAACCTGCAGCCACTGCGGCCCTCCAGGCCTGGAGTTCGACACCCGTGCGTTGTTGGCTTTCATTTATTATGTTGCAAAATGAGTGACGATCAACGGGCATGAAAATGAAGGTCTAAACGTTTGAGTTCTCAGTGAAGGAAAACAAACTACACTTTGAAAAAAATGCTTTGTACTGAGCGGTGTTTGACACGGGACCGCCGCTGTCCCTCTTCAGATGCGGGGAGTTATTCAAATGTTTTCCTGTTTCTTAATTCATTTCTCCCTGTGAATATTACAGGAGCGATACAAATACAGTATATTACATAAGAACAAATGGGGAGTGCGCTCCCCGTGACCTTCTCGTACACGCAGATATGTGTGGGGATGGATATTTGAGGAGTAAACCGCAAGACAAGGATTCGATTTTTATATAATGTACATCAAAGAGCCATCAACAACAAATCAAATCAAATGAATAATATATTGAACAATTATTACTGTAGCAAAGTGGAAGAAATTGGACTCTGCAGCTGCAGGAATAAAAGGTAAAGTAGCACTTCTGGTTAACGGAAATGGCGCAAAAGTTGATAGAAATTCACGTTTGGTACCAAATACCTGTGTGTGGAATTTGATTGACTGAAGTGAAAGCGAACTCAAGTTATCGTGTTTACACACACAGACAGACAGACAGACAGACACACACGGACTCGCACGCTGACAGAGATAGAGAGACACGGGC
>JANRMT010062802.1:193104-211829 GCA_026402145.1 Polypterus bichir lapradei | reverse complement strand
AGAGTGACCAGTTAAGGTGACTGGTGTGTCCTTGGGATGAGAACTGGAGGACTGGCAGAAAGTCCCACAGACACAGGAAGACAAACAGCAGCAGCACTTCAGCATCTGGAGTTAACAGGCACAGAACAACAAAAATAAAACATACTGTAAAAACATAAGGAAAGGGTCCAAACCTAATCACTAGGCCACAACGTTGTGATGCTGCCCTTCAGAAAGGTCACAGAGGGCCACACCTGCCATCTTTACAAGCCTCATCCCTCGCAGCCTGGCCCCAACTCAAAAGGCAGGCCTGACTTTTAAAGCCTAAATATCACAAAACATCAGAGGGTGTTAGGGTTAGGAGTCCCAAAGAAAGCAACATGGGGGTGAAGCCTCCAAATACTCAACCAAAGGCTTCCCTGGTCAGACTAGGCCAGGTCTCCTTTGTCTGCCTGGGAAAGGCCTCACCCCAGTGGGCTTGATCCTAACTCCAGTGGCCTGCCTCAGCCTATGCAGGCCCAAAAGAGATTGGAGCCTCAGAAATAACTTCTCCGTCTGAAAATAAAGACAAAGAAAGTGAAAGGAGCAGCAGAAAAGAGGATTTGATAAAGCAAATAAAATCCAAATACAAAATTCAGAAATTGCAATCCTTTAACCAGTGCCAAGAAAGATCAAGAAAGCAGAAAAGTCAAACCCAATAAAAATAAGAAGATGCCCGGATACCAAAGGAACAAAATGTGAAGTTAAAGGCAGAGGGCGTGGCCAGCAGCTGAGGCTCCGCCCTCAAAGCACAAGGGACACGGCGTAGAAAACCAAGAGAAGGAACGTCGAAAGAAGGAAAAGAAGAAAAAGAAGAAAGACAAGAAGCAGACTTGAAATTGGAGGATGTGTGGGGGACGCCAGAGGTATGAAGAGCTCAGTGTCGTTTGTCCTCAGTTTTCTGAGGTAATTTAGAGACAACTTTCACTTTCTGTGCTGTGGTCCGCGGCGATGGCCTGATTGTAACCGACAAGTCAGCAAACACCGCACTTTATTTGTAAGGTCAGGACAGCAAAGCTGCGGTGGGCTGGCACCCTGCCCGGGGTTTGTTTCCTGCCTTGCACCCTGTGCTGGCTGGGATTGGCAGACCCCCGTGACCCTGTAGTTAGGATATAGTGGGTTGGATAATGAATGGATGGATGGAGGACAGCACAGATTGGACAAGTGCCCTCATGTTGGCCACCTTCTACGTTAGACGGCGGGCACACGCTTTGAAGCTTCTCTGCTACAGCACAAGGCACATCCGCCTCTTTAGCTGGGTGCCACTTTGTGAGACGATGCTCTCCATTTCCGACTGGATTTAGGGGACACCTCAACGCTGTGCTGATCCTCTCAGATCAAAGTCAGCGTCCCGGCGATTCGGTCCTTGCTGACCCCCCGGAGTAGGTGCCGCCTCTCCCTCGGGCACACGTTTGTGATCTTCAGTGCGCTTTTCTTTCTTTCCTTCTGCTCCTTCTCCGCCTTCGTCACACCTCCTGGTTTCTCACTCTGTGCTCCTCTTTTGCTCGCATACGATTTTACGTGTGCTGGGAAGGCGGTGCTCAGTCGACTGCCATCTTGAGTGAGGTGGACACGTCCTTCGCATGTCTCTCTTACTCGTGGCATCGCTTCACTTCACTTCACCAGGGTTTGGACGCATGGCACCCTCGTCTAACTCCCTGGCACTCGCCCAGTCCAGCCCCAGGCTGATTAAAGGGATTATGCCAGCCTTGATTGTCACCACACCCCAGGTGTCCTGCTGTACAGAGCAGATTGATGGCAGGGTGACCAGACAGAGGGCACAGATCTGGAGCGCGTAACGGGTCACAGAAGCAGGAGTGGACATCGTGCCATCGGCTTCTTGGTCTGGTTGACAGATGCTGCCAAGCTCTGTCCATCAAAGTTGCCAGTCGATGAGTTATGGCTAGCGGTTCACTGGCGGAGGTGGGGACATCTCTGGATGTCACTTTGTCATTGATCGGTCCGATCGGATCAGACTCTGAGGCTTCACACCAATGATCCTCTGTGGGGAGAACTGGTGCTTGAACCTCTGCAGCACCCGGGCAATGCCAGCCTGTCCTACAGCAGACAAAGCCAGGTCAAGCACACAAAACAGCAGCCATTTGTGCTGCAGGGGTCAATCTCCCTGGCACCTAATCAGGTGGTCCGCCTCCTGGGGTTCAGCAGACAGGAGACAAGACAGCGAAGACAAAGGAATATGAGTAAAGGTAGCAGAATACACGAAGAAACAATATTGAAGGCACACTGTGAGATCAGCAGTCAATCACAATGGTACACAAATGTTAGAAGGGAAATGAACGAGAAAAAGAAAAGCAGCACGTGAACCTGAGCCACCATGCCAACCTTGGCAGTGCCACCCCATCTTATGACCTGCTTATTCAGCTCAGAGGGCTCAACAGAAGAGTCTCCACGACGTTCTGCCCAAACCCCATCCTCTATCCATGATGCTGGTCTGCCGCCAGTCACCACAATGCCAATATAGTTCAAGGGGTGACACTTTGAGGTCCTATAACTTTCTCGACAGGCCGATGGGTGGGCCTGGTACAGCAGGAGGCGAGAGACATAGCCAGCAGGGGGCACTAGCCTCACAAGTGGACAATGACAACAAGAAGCATGGCACAGATACTGTAATAATGCCAGCCACATCCTGATACCCCGAGTGGAGGTGCCCTCAGGTGACTCCTGGTGCTGTGGTGTCTAGAGGGGCAGAGCAGGTGAGTGGTGCGGGGCTCTCAAACGCTGGCACTTTCTATTACTTTATTGTCATTTTGTTTTGGTGCAATAAACCAATCAGAGTTCAGCTAGGAGCCCCGCCCCTTTGCAGTAATTAAAGGTCCCAGTGGAGCCCAAGAAACACAAACATGGAGAAGAAAAAGGAGAGCAGCAGAGAAACTTGAGAGGAGCAGAAAGAAAAGGCAAGAGCGGAGCTTGACGGGCACACAGATCAGCAGGATGTGATGAGCTCTGAGCGGGCGACATGGTAACCTGCACTGGCACTGCCAGGGACGGCTGCATTTGTGATAGTATAAGGACCTTTGGCACCTTCTAATACAGGGCCTTTCCTGTCTCTATCTGTAATATGGTCCCTTATCTCTCTCTGTCTATTATATGGTGCTTTTCTACCTGTCTTGTCTGTCTGTCTGTCTGTCTGTCTGTAAATTAAAATGATGTTTTGTCTTTTCTTCCATTCGAGTTTATCATGGCATCAGACTGGCAAACGCCTGCCCATCTCTCATACAGTACTCTACTGTCTTCCTGTATTTTTTAACCCCTTCCGGTTTGTCTTGGACCTGAAGAGGCAGCGAGTGGTACGTAGGTGCCCGCACTCTACACACCTGCCAATCCTGTGACTATTGATGGCACTCCATGTGGGTACAGCCCCTCATCGGACTTCCGGCACCTCGGCCTTCATCAGCAGTAGTTCGGGTGGTCCGTGCAGTTTGAAAGCTAAAGGAATCATTGACTTGTTAATTAGGTTGAAATGCTTCCGTTACTGTCCTTTATGACGTATCGCGCATATTCTTGCGTAGTATTATATGCTTATAAATAAAGCCTTGTACAGTATACTGTAATTCACTGACCGGCCCCGCCCTCTCGATGACCACGCCTTCTTACCCCTACGGCCTGCCTCCTCGCCCCGCCCTCGCGCCGCTCTCTCCTCGTCGCGTGTTGCTGCCGGCTGAGGCCCGACTTCTTGAAGGCCCCGTCGTGCGCTCATTGGCCCCCGGCAAACAACATGGAGCACCGCGCCGTCTCCGCTCCTGGCACCTCGGCGTGCCGCTCGGCTCACTCGTCCGCGCTGGACGCGTTTCTTGTGCTTCAGGAGGAGATCGACGTGTACGAGGCGGACATGGCGCCCAGGGGCGGGCGACTCAAAGTCTTCTTCTCTCTGGTGATCGGGGCGCTCCGCGCGGCGGTGCAGCAGTTCGCCGAGCTCGCGGATCGCCGTTTCGCGGAGCTGCGGCTCGAAATGTCCGCCAAAGAGGAAGAGATCGCGCGGCTGAGACTGCAGCTGGAGCGGAGTTGCACGCCGTCTGCGGCCACGCCGGGCTTCGGGGGACTGGGAGCCGCGCGAGGTAAGTGAATGCGTGCAGCTGATATAGCGCCTTTCATCGCGAGCCATCCAGTCAGACATAATGTGTATAGCGCCTTTCACTCGTGGCAGACAAAGCATAAACAGTAATCGAATTGTCTTGGAGACACAACCGAACTGCTGCATATGACACGACGTCCCGCGTCACAGATCGTAACTCGTTCATTAAATTATGAATACATTATTAATACGTTTAAAACTTGGAAATTATGAAAAAGTGCACAAGTTCAGTTCATGATTCTGAAATGGCAGAACTCGTTTTTATTTTTTGTCTACTTATTGTGCAGCACGAGGGTAGCAGGGTGGCGCAGTGGTAGCCTCACAGTAAGGAGTCCAGCTGGGTTTGCGTCTCGGGTCCACCAGTGTGGAGTTTGCTTGTTCTCCCCGTTCCACCCACAGTCCAAAGACATGCAGGTTAGGAGGACTGGCGAGCCTAAAGTAGGGTTAGGGTGAAGGTAGAGAGTCCAGTGATAGCTGGGGTAGACCCCGTGCCCCTGGACTAAGCTGATTTGACTAAGGCTGGCTGGCATTCAGACATGCAGGGTAGGAGGACTGGCCCGCTCTCTGTGTGTGTGTGTGTGTGTGTGTGTGTGTGTGTGTGTGTGTGTGTTCACCCTACGATGGACTGGGCCGTCCCATCCAGGGGTTGCTGGTGTTTTGTCCCCAATGCCTGCCTGGTTCAGCAGCCCAGTTTGAGCTTTTGATCTGTTTATTTACTTCAGCAAAGGGACATTTTGCTGATTAAACGTTTAGCCATGAGGCGTGTGTGGGGTCTGCTGAGACCACCTGTACTGATGGCTTACACGGGCAGCGCATTCACGCAGTTAAGAAGCGCGTGGCCTTGTGGTCACTTCAGTGGCTGCTTGATGGTCAGTTTGGCCAGCAGGTCCGGCTGTCTGACATTTAAAAAGCTGAAACCTACACGCCGGCCGGAGTGGCCCCTCTGAAGGTAAATGTGACCTGGTGGTTCCGAATGTTTCTCTGCACTGAGGCCTTGCTGAGGTGGGATGAGTCGTAGATCAGCAGTCGCTGACAAAAGAAAACCAAACCCTTAATTTTAGTAGCATGTGTGTCCATTAAGGGGGGGGGGGGGGGTAGGCCCCCCGGCCCCCCTTAAAGTTTCACTGTCAGTCAACGATCTGCACGGAGGCAGCCATCCATCCAGTCACAAGTAGTTTATATAGCGCCTTTCACATGGGCCTGGTGTTGGCATGCTGTCCATTCAAATCAAAATCTGCTTTGCCCCAAACTGGAGAAGCAGGCTGGCAGCTCAGACGTTACTTGAGTAGCTATATAGCGCCTTTCACTCTTAGCCAGTGATCTGCACAGTAAAATGGACATGCCCAGTCCAGTGTAGTTTCTGTAGTGGCTTTCATGGTGTGCCAGAAGCCCGTGGTCTTTGCCCTGGCAGATGGCAGCAGGCTCCCAACACTTTACTACAAGCTCTCTATATAGAACTTTGAACTGGAGTGACTGCCATCACCAACTGGCGCTGAAGGAGAAGCGGTCGGTTGAGCTGGTGGCACTTCACCGTGTGAGGCGACCAGTAGGCTGGCCAAGTGCCTGTCGATGGTATGGGTCTGCCCAGCATGACCTGGCTGTGTCGTCCTGCTTGGTCATAGCTGCTGATCGCTTCTCTTGTCCCACAGGTGTGGCCGAGGCTTTGACCTGCAGTGACATGCTGGGCCTTCCAGAGGTGAGTGGGCCTGCCCGGGTGACTGCTGCCCAGGCCGAGGTCTCCTTACACAAGAGTACTTGGAGTGAGAAGAAGAGCAAGGAGGATGGCAGTGCCCAGGTGAAAGTCGAGAAATGGCAGCAGGATGTTCTCATTAAAACTGAACCGACGGACTTGTGGGCGACCAGTGCCCTGGCAGACTCTGCACCCGAGTGTGGCACACACATCCAGCTCGTCTCTGATCAAAGGTCCAGACTGCAATCGGCAGAGGTTTGGTGTCTGCTGGTGCAGGCCAAGCAGTTGGGGGACGAGCGGGCACCAAACGGCGTTGACCATGAATCAGATGTGCCACCAGTGCTCCAGCAGCCTGCGGAGGGTAAGTGCCAACTCCAGTGGGTTAGGTGGGCGAGTTTCCTTTACAATGCTAGGAAGCTGAGAATCCAACAGGCCTTCTGCCCTGAACCTGATGGGTCCTTGGCATTGGGGGGACAGGGTTTTTGCTTGGTCCCTTGTCACTTTTAGTGGCCTGGGTCCAATGCTTGTGCCAGTTTTGAAATGGCAGAGGACTCCACTGTGGTCACACACAGTGAGGGACCAAGCTGTGCTGCCAATATAGCACCCTGAAATCAAATGCAGAGCTGAAGGAGCAACATGCTGGTGTTGGCTTGGATTTGTCCCAAAGCTTTGGAGAATGACGAGTGGCAGCCATTTCTGGGCGCCGAGTTGACCCCTGGGTGTCATTCGCTGCCTTTTATTTAAAGCGCCTTGACAGACTCTGAAAGGCAAGGCAGGGGTTCAGATTTCTTACTTCAGAAGGCTGTGGTGATCTGTGGGCAGATGCTGGCCAGTTCAGTTAGGGGGCACCTTGGTCACACAGCCATGGCGTGACTTGGTGTGGCGCTCTGTGGCTGTTGTACCCAAGTGAGATGATCCACCATTTGTGCACTTCACTTTTTGGAGCGAATCCTAACATTGTCTCGGAATGAGCCCAATGCCAGGCGCTATATAACCGTCACTGCACTGACTTGAAATGCGCTCTGTCAAGTCATTCTTAGATTGGCGCGTGTGCCATCTTGTGATGCTTGGCCCATGAAGAAGACAAGGTGATGCATTGCAGTTTGTATAGCGCCCTTCACCGACTCGGCTTTACAAGTGAAGTGAGGGGACCAAATTTCGTCCCTGACCTCAACTTGCTGGCCTCGCCCCAAACTCAAGCAGCCATAAAGGGGTGAGCGTTTCTAAACTGAAAAGGAGAGGGGAGCCCTGAAAACAACCACAACAAAAGCACAAATCGATACCCGAGAATCCAACGGGCAGCCGCAGTGGCCGGCGAGACCCCTGAACAGGGCTGGGGCGGGCCGAGAGTGGCGACATCAGCAGGCCCCGCCCCCTCAGGGAGTGCTCGGGGCGCAAATCAAAGGCGAACAGAATCCATCCATTATCCAACCCGCTATATCCTACCTACAGGGTCACGGGGGTCTGCTGGAGCCAATCCCAGCCAACATAGGGCGCAAGGCAGGAAACAAACCTCAGGCAGGGCGGCGGACAGAATCATCAACTTAAATGACAAACGTCAACTGAAAAGAATTAAGAAATGAAAAGAAAAGGCAAATGAGCCGACCCAAGGAAATAAATCAACTCCTGGGGTCCGCGCTCAGCTGGGCTGCCCACCGCCCCTCAAACACAACACAACACTGGCCTGGCCCTGCACACTCAAGAAAGGGCCAAGTCTTCAAATCCTAAAAGGGAGAGGATGGCAGTAAAACCCCTGGCAGAATCTTCATAATGAATGCCAAGCTCCTGCCCTTGAAAGTCGTCCCACAGTAGTGACAAAGCGGACTGGCGTGTGTTTTTCATCAGTCATTTGTGATTTGGCCTCGGTCTGCGGGGCAGGAACACTAAGAGAAGAGGTGATGATCTCATCATTTGGCTCCCTGGCATCACACAGCGAATGAAGCACATGACCTGCACTGGGTGGGAGTGTCAGTTACGGCACTATGGCCATGTGGCACGATTCCCTGACCCTCATTGTTGAGGCCTGAGTGGCTGTACCAGGCCAAGGGGATGCCCACATAACACCAGGCTGCAGATAGATGGGTGGGAATGGACCACGTGTCTGTCTGGGGGGGCTGCCAACCAGGATCCTGAGCTATTTTGCCATGTGGTGGGTGTGGCAACGTGCTGTACCCGCGTGTGCTCCCTGGCATGGCCCGGCCTGACCTGCACTTCTGACTTTTGGGGAGCTAGACCTTTGCATTTTGCGCTTGTGCTGATTGGCCTTGTTATCAATTGTCCCGGGTTCAAGAACGTTGTGGCAGCCAATCCGGACCGTCAGACAAACACGGGACGTCTTTGGCTCACGCATTAGCGCAGGTTTGCCCCCTGTGGTCACCATGCTCTCGGCTCACTCGTGTCTCTCATTTCAGGTGCAGGAGACGCACAGACGTTTGAGGCTTCCCCCTTCCAGATGCTCCCTGAAGACAAAGCTGGTGACCAGTGCCAGCATCCGCCTAAGGAGCCACTGCTCTGGGCCACGCAAGGTGGCAGTGACATGTCTTCACAGTGCCCACCCGTGGATGTGGACACGAATCCCCGGCACACCCAGGCCCTGACAACTGCCCCGGGAAGGAGACTGGCGTGGAGGCAGAGGCAGCTGCGCGACCAGAGGAGCCGAGCCTGGCAGAAATGCATGACTGGCAGGAGGTTTCGCTGTAGGGGCATCCAGCAGGCACACGGGGCCAGTCACGCAGGGGAAAAGCCGCACTGCTGCAGCGAGTGTGGCAAGACTTTCAAACGCAAAAGCAACCTGCTGCAGCACCAGGAGATCCACACTGGAGAAAAGCCGCACCGCTGTGGCGAGTGTGGCAGGACGTTCACACGGAAGAGTAACCTGCAGATCCACCTGATGAGCCACAGCGGGCACAAGCCGTATTGCTGCACACTGTGTGGCAATAGCTTCACGCGCAAAAGAGGCCTGCTGAACCACCAGAAAGTGCACAGCAGGCAGCAGACTTGAGTGGGCACCCGGGAAGGATGGCATTCCCACTGTTGCCGGCCAGGCCGGTGCCAGCTGGCCACCCAGTGTTGTCAAATCAAGCAGCTGGCTCCAGGCTAAGACTCCAGAGGGACGGTGCCCTGCCACACAGGACCCCCGTGGCAGGACTCACTGGTTAATTAGGTGACCATTATTTGTTTCTTTTGAAAAATTGGAATAAAAATGACGCTGCTGATGCCCTCATCTCTCTCTTCTCTTTCGCGAAGACTAAAAGGACAAATGCCACACTTGACTGGCTTTACTCACAAGCTCGCTGCGCCCAGGTTCAAGGTGAGTGGTACATGAGTGAAGGGCAATTGCACGGCCCAACTGTCTGATTTAACCAAAGATTGTAAAGGGGCCTCTCAGCGCCAGGCCTACCCTGCTGCCCCCCAACATCCTGGTCCACTACAGCCACCCACCCACACAAGTAGTAGCAAAGGCCAGTAGGGACCTGGTGTGAAAGAAAGGCCAAGAATGGCAGCGCTGGACCAGATGAGAGTGCCACCCTGGCAGACATTGCTGCACAACACAGACCTGCCACCCCGGGCACAGCGGTGTGGCTTCACCTTCTCCTGTTCTTCTTTTTCAGCTGAGCCCATCCACTTGCCATGGCCACTTCTTCTAAGATCCACTGCTGAGCAGACCTGACCTGGCACAGATTGCGGGCACATGCAAGTCTGGGTCCTCAGGCTTGCTGCAGCTGGTGTGCTCTCCAAAATGTGGCATCTGCGCAGCCCAGGCTCACACTGACAGTGAGGATCACTGAGGGTGAAGCTTCTCGGGGGGGGCTAAGGTTCAGGCTTTTCTTTTGGTGGGCAGCTCTTCACCCAGACCCAGTAATGAACCTGGCTCCGCCATTCTTCAAGAGTCCCCAGAGGTCCACAAGAGGCTGGCACAGTGAGTCGCTGCACACTCGCGGGGTACACGTCAATCACAGGTCCCTGCCCCGCCCCTCTCCTTCCTTACCCCGACTATTCCGTATTGGCAGACACCATCGCTGGTAGATGGCGCTCGCGGCCCAACTGTCCTGCCTGTTAGTGTGTTGCTTAGCAACGAGCCTCTCCACTCAACTCCACCCCAAAGCTGGGGAAAGTTTCCCTCCGGACGGGATGCCGACCACAATGGGGGGGGGTGCGTGGGGAACTCCGGTTCATCACGTTTAAACAGAAACACGGACCCGGTGCGGTGGGCTTTCAGGCCGGGGCAGCTGCTAAGGGCTAGGACTAGGGCTAGGGCTTGGGCTGGCGGGCTCCCTCCCTCCGCTCTGCTGTGCTCTGCTCTGCTCTGCTCTTTCGACTTCGGCCCGGGGCTGTGCGCGCGCACGAGTGAGTGTGGCGGCGCCTACAGAAATGCGCGCGTTCGCGCTGCTCACACCTTTTGTCACTCCAAGTCTCGCTGTTAGTCCTGCGTATGCTAATGAGCAGGTGGACGTGCAGGTGAGCGGGCGGGGCGGCAGCGCACTCGCCCCCCCCGCCCCACCCTCGGTTACTCGGTCACTCCTCACAGACTCGCTTCACTCGGACAGCTGAGCAGCGGCCGCTCTCGCGTTTTGTCTTCTTCGGCCCCCGCCAATGTCGTCGTCGCCGCGCTACATCACAGAGTCCGAGGTGGCTCGCCATCGCTCGCAGGAGTCCTGCTGGCTCACCTCGTCTGGTAAAGTTTACGATGTGACGGGATTCTTACGCATGCACCCGGGAGGGAACGCGCTGATCCTCGAGCGGGCCGGCAGCGACGTGAGCCGGGTGATGGGCGGGCCGCCGCACCGCCACTCGCAGAACGCCAGGCGCTGGCTGGAGCAGTACTGCATCGGACAACTGGCCGGGACGCAGGTGAGTGGCGCCGGAAAACGGGTGGTCTTGAGGGCGGACAGGTGAGGGAGGGAAGGTGCGGCGCACCTGTCTGCGGGCGTTCGGGGCTCTGCTCTGCTCTGTGGCCAGAGGTTCCACGATGCCGGGTGGTCTTTCGAAGGAAGGGCGGCGTGGGGGCGGAGAAGAAAACGGCGGAATCTGCGGCACTCTTGGTGCACTTGGGGGTCCGGCGGGTGGGTTTCACGCCTGGTGGGTGTTCTGCCGAACAGGCTTTTAACGGGTGATGCCAACTGTGGTGTTGCTGGGTGTGCTTTCAAGATGATTTCAATCAGGTAGTCCTGCTGGTAGTCCTGACTCTTCCCTACCAATAGTAGGAGTGGAAAGGCGCCATACAAAGAGCTAAGGGTGCCAGGCACCTGCTTCGGAGTCCCAGTGCAGCGCAGTGTGATGTAACATAGCGCCTTACATAGAGTGTGTCGGCGTGGTGCTTGTCCATTTCTGGACAGATGGACAAGTTTCCTCCTCTTCTTTGGACACTGGCATCTGTTCCTGATGTGCCACCGAGACTCCATGCTTTTATGGCAGAGAGCAGGAGGCGCACTTGGAGCCACCCCAGCGTTTCGGCCTTGGTCAGCTCGGGGGGCGCTAAGCTGCAGTCATTTCGATGGCTCCGCTCTAGCTGGCTGAAGGCCGCGTCTGCACTGAAAGCCTCGGGGCCACATTGCGCTCACTGGGAGCCGGTTCTGCGACATCCCATGATGCTCCAATTAGAGCTCGGCATTCCTGGAAGAGCCAGTTTCACAGCCGGCATTCCCAGCTGAAGAGTCACTTGGCCTCCCCACCAGTCAGATGAGTCAAAGTAAAGAGAGGTACAGGGCGGGGACGCCAGCGCAGCCATCGAGGCGAGACTCGGGTGGTCCAGTCAGGTTGGTTTGGTGGCCACTCGTTAAACTTGTTCTTGAGTCTCCTCAGGAATTAGACGGTGAAGTTGGCAAAGTGTGCCCAACCTAGCCAGGTGCCATATGAGTGAGGCTATCCAGAAGTCCAAATAGGCTCCAGAGTCTCATGCCAAGCTTGATGAGTCCAGGGAGAGACCACCCACGTTGTATGTCCAGGGTTAGTTCACTTATATGGCGCCTTTTATGTCCCAGAGTGGTCTTTAGTAGTTGTGGGGCAGAAGCTCAGACTGCCAGCTGGCTGTCATCCGCATGGCACTGGGCTAAAGGGACAACGAGAGAGACGCACCTGTTACACCGATGCTGCAAGGCTTGGCCATCTCTGCCAACTGATAACCACTGGGATGCCCAGGCCAAGTGTCTCCGCTCATCTGACCAGTCTCTCTGCCCCCTTAGGCCTTGGACTCCAGTGCTGCCCCCTGCGTCTTTTCAGACCTCGGCCTCTTGTTGCTGTTGGCTTTCAATTACTCACTGGGTTTAATGTGGTGCCCACGTCGCCCATCTATAGCAAAGATACAGAGGAGAGAAGCTACTCCATCTGAACCACTGCCAGTGCAGCCTGCAGCCCACAGCCAACCGTAAGGTGACCCGTGTAGGGCACAGCACTCGCGTGACACTGGGCACACCTCCGCATGGAGTCGAGTAAGGCAGCAAAAGGCACTATATCCGCCAATGGGAGGCTGAGTGCAGTGTGATGTGTACGTGGTTGCGCAAGCCACGCCAGGACCTCTTAAAGGTGCCAACGGGTAAATGATTAACGGCAAAGGTCACCCAGTGAGCAGCAGACTGTCACGGCATTCCCACGGCCGGGCAGCCGCAATACCAGGCCGTCCCAAGCAGCCAGCTCAGGGGTCTTTTAGCGGGTGAGCGTACACTATGAAGGTGGGCAGCGACACTGTTTTTTTTTTTTGGGCCTTTGGCTTCCTCACTTGGCAGCAGAACTAATAGAAGCAGGAAGTGCAGCCCATGTGCCCGCTGCCTGCTCAGCCCTGGAGGACTTTGCGATGCCAGAGGGGGCGCTGTCTGCCCTGCACACCCCTGGACTTTGGGTGTATTTTATATAGCACCTTGCCTAGGTCTGTTTTTGATTTTTTTGCCCCGCTGAGGGTCCTGAGTTGTCAGGTTACGTCTTTGCAATGAGAGATGGCGTTTGTGGCCACACGTTGGCAGGGAATGTTGTGGTCCGCTGTCATCTGTGCCTCAGCAATGATAACCCCACACGTCCAATAGCCTCGTGTTTACTTGTGTCTACTTAGGATGGGGATTAGGTGGGCACACTCTGCTTGGGGTGCCAGGTGTGCCACCATTCAGAGTGCTATAGGAGACTGAGCTACTCTCACGCGGCACTATTGGAGTGCCAGACGTCCTTGCGAGAGTTAGGGTCACCTCTCCGCCACACCTGCCAGTCCCGTCTTGTCACTTGGGTGGGCCAATTGGACACACAAGTGAGGAGGCTCGGGATTCGTTCTCATCCCTGGTCCCTTCTTAGTGTCTTAGACACATGGGACATTTCTGTGGGCACAGCCTGACTGCTCCCCTGCAGTCACCTGAGACTGGGGTGGTCATCTGAGGGGAGACAGGCTGTGCCATTTGGTGTAGCGTTACCAGCAAATAGTGCCATGGCTTCAGTCCCCGTTGGGTGCTTGGTGCCCAGCAGGCTGCCCGCTCAGTTCACTTCACCATGGGGGGGTCCTGGTGTGTCTCTTTAGATTCAGACCACTTTGAACCTGTGATCAGAAAGAGTGTCCTCAGAAAGAGCAACTGGTGACAGCCCAGCAAACCCACCACCTGAGGACCAAAATGAGACCACCTGAAGAGAGAGGGGCCCGAATTCCTCTTGTGTCCAGGATATAAAGTGTTAGCCCTCGCCCTACTCTGCCATTTACAGTGGTGCTCACAGCAGGGGGCAACTGGTCACCAAGGTGCCCTTGAGCCTACAGACCCCAGCACCCTTTGCAAATGCCCAACATGGCATTCCCATATGGACCAATGTGCATGTGGTGCTCCTCTCAGCTGGCATCAGGCTCTGCAGTGGGCACTGCCATGTTTGGCTGATTTGGCCGCCCTGGCCGTGATATACAAGGCGCTATATACAGTAAAAGCGAGTGGTCCTGGTCGTCTTGTTTATAGAAGCCCCCTTCTGACTTGTGCACGACGGAGGGGCCAGAGGAGCCACCTCCTCCTGAGAGGGCACACTTGCCAGGTGCTTGCACCAGAGTTCAGTAACCCTGTCTTGGCAAACACTGGCAGGCTCTGAGCACTAACGGGTTGTCCCCCCCCCCCCCTCACCATGGCCACCAACAGGCCGGTGTTTGCTTGTGTTTCCTTGGTGTCTCCTAGTGTCTTTGTGACGCCCAGGGGCATATGTGCTAACTCGCTGGAGGCGAGTCTGACTGGTAATTCTGGTCGGGTTGGTCCATAGCAACGGCACGGCATGGTGACCTGGTACACCCAGTGGACCGCCCTGAGGGGTCGCTGTGTGTCCATGGAGGAGCCCAAGCTGGGGGTCCAGTGCTGTGAACCCATGAGTGAGGCCTGTCTTTGGGCTACATCAAAGCCCTGTGGTGCCCGGGTCATTCTGCATCTGCACCCAAAGGGTCAATACTTGGGCAGTCCAAGGGGGCTGTTTACATTGGTCTCTTATGCCCATGGTGGGTGCTAGGGAGCCAAGTCATCCACATTAATGTTCTGAAGTCTGATCACAGTGCCCCCGGTGCCCACTTCCTCACCGCCCCATTTACCACACTGTCCTCTCTTGACAGAGTGCAGATGGAGTGTCCTCCCTTTGGGCAGTAAGGCTTTGGCTTTAAAAATGCCACCTATGATGTCTCCAGTGACTTGTCACTTATCAGTGGCTTAAATTGCAGCAAAAAGTGAGGGGAGGAAAATGACACCCCGAATGGGACATTGAAACCTAAAATAAGGTGGCACAACAAAAAGATGGGGCAGTAGGGGCATGGAAGGACCAAGAAACCTGTCAATGTAGTCTGGCATGAAACCCGAGGATGGCACACATCGCAGCGCTAGTGGGGGGGTGTCGTGCTGACAGGGAATTTATCACATGACAGGCATGTTGAAGACCATGGATCACAGAGTGCCATGAAGGCATCCTGGCACACTGACATTCAGTGTGGCCCCATGATGCCCAGTTTGCAGTGTTAATATAGCGCCTTTGAGCAGTATTATAGGAGCATCTTTTCTGTCGGGGAACAACAGCGGAGTCCTCAGGGGGTCAATGGTGGGCAAAGGACCTGAGTGGGCAGTTCCTCTCGCAGAGAATGCCAGCCGAAGCTGCTTTACAGCTCGTGTACTGGCAGTGACTCGGTCATGTGATATACTGCCTTATATAGCGCCTTTCACTGTGAACTCCACTTTGAGGTGCTCCGTTTCTGTAAAGAGGGGCCTCAAACTGGCAGCCTTGCGCTTTGCAGTCCAACACCTCGGGCTCCACCAATCAGAATTAAGGGGCGTTCGGCCACCAAGATGGCACAGCATGTGATTGGCTGATGTGCGTGTTGGGTTAAACACCACGGTGTCGCATGTATAGCGCCTGTTGTAACTGTCACTCAGTCGCCTGTCTCTATGCCCGTCGGGCCGCTCCCGTTTCATTTTTCTCTTTTCCCTTTGGTCTCTCACTCGGTTTGAGCTGCGGGTTCCGGAGCGACCAGCTTCTCCGCATTCCTGCCTCGCATTCCTGTCATTCACTCGTGCTAAAGGTGGCCACCTACCTGTGGAGCTGCTGTGACAGAAACGTGCCAGGCTGCGCATGTCAGCGTGCGCTGATTGAGCTCATCTAGAGTGACTTGCCAGTCCCCAATGGGCGAGGACAAGTGAGTGCAAATTGGACTGCCCACCATGCATGCCACCTGGAATAGACAACCTCATAGAGCGGGGCCGGGGGCACGCCCAGAAGTGCCGCTTGTTACTGAGCGGGACTGGGGGGCACACACCGGGGAAGTGCCAGGTGGTGAGGGTGGTGGTCAACAGTCAGGTGTGCCCAATAAGTGGAATCATGCCATATGCACCCAACATCCTGGTCACCTCTAGCCATACAGCTCTAATTCTGTTAGGTTTGAGTGACACATGTGTGTAATGGCACTGACTTTGAGGGGGCACGCTGGAGGTTATCGGAGGCTGTGGCCTCTTGACTGGGGCAAGTAAAGTCATACTGGGCAGCAGTGCCAATGTCCGGAGGTCACAATGAGTCCCCAGTGGCTGTGTCAGAGCATTGCCTACTACACCCTTGGTGCCAGGCACATTTGTCATGGCATCACTGTCTGATTCAGCAAAGAATACGGTCACATGCCAGTTAATGTGGGGACAGATCCCAGGGATACAGATGGCACAGCTGGCATGGGAAATGCCAATGCATTCCTTTATCGGGGTACCTGCAGTGGAGTTGCACACCATGGTGCACCACAGGTATGTGTCTGGGGGTGGGGGTGGCATTAACAAGGTGTGATAGCTTGCCCGGCCACGGACCCGTTTATTAGTCCAACCACTACAGTATTTACAACTCTTTACACTTCACAGTCCTTGGTTCTTCTGGCCGCCTCCACTCCATCCTCTTTCCACCCGACTCCGGCTCCCTGATTGGAGCGAGGTGGCCCCGGATGTGTCCCAGGTGCCTGGCGATGAACTTCCGGCAGCACTCCCCAGTATTGCCCTTGCACCCAGAAGCACCCTGGGCATAAGCCATCCCCGGGTCTCTCTGCACTTCCTGGTGTCCCCAAAGTGCTGTCCCCCAGGGATCAAGGACCTGCTGGGTACCCAGGGAAAAGAAGTGCCACTCTCCCGGTTCCTCCTTCCTCCAGGCATCCCGGCGGGGCAGGGTTCCTGGCAGTCCATCACAAAGGACATGTGACTGGCAGACGGGTATGAGAATGCTGGTGTGGGAGTCACATGACTGACTTGGGGGGCGGGGCTTGACACGGTTCCTTGTGTCCCTGATCCCATCTGATGGGAGCGCCTCCTGCTGGCGAGGCTGTGGCACAAGTGGGAATCGGGGCTTTTGTGGACGACTGCTGGTGATGCCATCTCAGTTGTAAATAAAAGTCAACTTTGTGTTTTACAGGAAGCAAAGCAGAGACAGAAAGACGGCACAGGACACGAGGTGGACGGTGGAAATGTAGAACAGGTAAGACCGAAATGCCAGGCTCTGAGCTTGACTGGCACCCCCTAAACTAACCGCCTTCCACCCACACGGTCCTCACTGCACTGCCATCATAGCCCAGCGTGACAGCCTGGTGGCGTAACAATAAAGAGGCCTCTAGAGTGGCGCTCACGCACTGCGCCTCAACTCACCAGGGTCACATAGCCCTCATGCCCACCCATGCCAGCTGCTGAGTGGTAGGAAAGGAAATCTTTGCCATCCTGACCCGCGTTACTTTAGCCCAGCAGAGCAGTGAATGAAGTTTGTAAGCATTGTGTTATATTTTCATATAGCGCCTTTCTTTGGGGAGCGGAAGGTGCAGAGAGAGCCAGCAGGCTGAGCACCCAGAAGGGACCATAAAGGGTCCTCTGGCACCAAAGACTTCCGCCTGCCATGATGAGGGGCATAGAACTATACCTGCCTCTCTCACCCCTCAGACAGACATGGCAGCCCTGGGTTTTAGTGGGGCACAGAGACACCAAAATGACCACTCGGGCCATATACAGTGCTTTTTGGCAAAAAGGCCGCCGGCATGCCTCACCCGCCGCGTTTGGGACGTCACTTCCAAAAAACAACCCAGGAGCAGTGAGGGGCTGAGCACCCCCTGGTGGGCGCTGCTAGTACAGCCAGCCATGAAGACTGCCTGTCGGGGTTCGCCACCTTGTTGTTTGTCTCCCACCTTCACATTGGCACTGCCTACTGGAGGCAACAACCCCTGAAGACTAACGCCGTGAAGTCGGCTCAGTGCCACTCAAGGGTATGCACCTGAGTGCACCGGCTTTGCCACACAGTGGGAACAAACGAGGGGTTTCCTAAGAATGGTACCCTTATGTGTGCCCATGTCAGTGATATGCCCCGATCTAGCTACCCCCATTTGGCCTGCAGGGGGCGGGGCCTGCCCCGCAGTAAGATGTGTGGGCGGAGTCTCTTAGCTGACAATTTGGGCGTCACTGAAATGTGTGTCAGACAATAGGGGCCTGCCAAATGTGAGTGAGGGGACCGCTCAGTGCCCTGCCCTGGTCAGATGTAGGCATGTGGGTGGCAGAGTGGCACAAGGCTCAGCTTTCCCTTTGGCTTTTACTTTTCAGGACTTAGTGGACTGGCAGAAACCGCTCTTGTGGCAAGTGGGGCGCCTGGGCGAGAAGTACGACGAGTGGGTTCACCAGCCGGTTGACCGGCCCATCCGCCTCTTCTACTCGGACTTCATCGAGTCCTGCTCCAAGACCTCCTGGTGCGTAGACCTGCGTGTGTGTGTGGTGCCCCCTGCTGCCTGTGCCATGCTCGTGTCGCTCCCTGACCCCCTTTTTTTCTTTCTAGGTACGTGGTGCCAGTTGTGTGGCTCCCTCTAGTGGCCTACCTCAGCTACTTCTGCTATACTTCAATGTCCCTGGACAGCACCCGCCTCACAGGTACGCCTGCTGTTCCCTCGCTCTCCTGAGAGTGGCTGCCAGCCCTGGCCAGTAAGTCTCCAACCGTGTGTCCTTCCTGTTGTCCACTCCAGACAGGTTTGCATTCCCACACAAGTGGGCTTTCCCCTTCCTCTTCCTGCTGGGAATGTTCCTCTGGTCCCTGGTGGAGTACCTGATTCACCGCTACGTGTTCCACATGAGGCCACCAGCCAGCAACTACTTCCTCATCACGCTGCACTTCATGCTGCACGGCCAGCACCACAAGGTAAGGGACAGTAAGGGACGGTGGGCAACGAATGCCACTACCATCCACAACTGAGAAACGGGCTGCTGGCTGGGTGTCCGCTGGCCAGTCTTCGTGCTGGAGAGCCTCCACTCGTCCTGTTTGCCCATGGCAGTGCCCACCACAGAGGGCTGCACAGTGGACAAATGTGGCAAGCCAGTACGTGCTGGGCCTCGATCACTGCCAGTGCTCCATTTGGATGGGCAGTGCCAGGGTCCTATGTCAGAAATGAGCACCCGAGTAGCATCATTTGGATTATTAAGTGGCGGAGCCAGACGGGCAGTGCCAGGGTCC